>BLSH010160177.1:25134-44171 GCA_018402905.1 Glandirana rugosa
CCGCTCAAGAGGACTAATGCGAACAGACGACGGGCAGGACTGGAACCGAGCAATAGGTAAACGAGGTAGGCAGGTAGGCACGGACGTGACACAGAAACTCATGAGAGGAGCGTTCGTCACACTTGGACCCCCAGAACTGGACCCCAGTCGTGTGTCGATTCAGGTTTGAGGGCACTCCCCCAGGGACCGTCTTATGGCCGAACGGGAATCTGAGGTATGGGACCCCCTAGGGCACAGTGACGAGCGGACACCCGAGTGTAGGTGTATTGGCACTGTGGACCTCGTATGATAGGTACCCCTGCTTCATGAGTAACAGTTCCTCGATGAGGTAACGACAGAGGAGAGTACTCAAAGACACAGTGCAGGCACGGATGGACGGATGGAGCAAATGGATAACGAGCCAAGGTCAGGACGGGCAGCAGACAAGCGTAATCAGGAGAACTCGCCGAATCGGTACACAAGAGTTCAGTCCATGAGAAGTCAGGTTAGGAATGAATGTACAGAAGGAGCTCAGGAACAAGTGTTGCTCAAGCAACCAGAGCCTGGTCTGAGTGGGATTTAAATAGGGAAACACATGGGAGGCTGGGCAGGAAGTAGCAGGAAGGAAAGTATATTAAACATCAGGTGAAGCCAGCGACACCCATAGCTGCTAAGTCAGTGCAACAAAAGCAGAGCACAAGCTTGTGGAAGCACAGATGCCAGCCGACTTGCAGCAACAAAGGTACAAAACATATGCCACCAGTAAGACACAGATCAGCTCCGCAGCTGATCTGTGACAGTACCCCCCCACCTTATGAGGTCCCCCCACACGTCTAGGGGCTGGCTTGGAGGGAAAGTTCTGATGAAAATTGGTCACCAAGCGTGGGGCTGAAACATCTGCAGCCGGTACCCAAGACCTCCCTTTTGGGTCGTAGCCGTAGCCGATGATTTCCATCATCCAATCAGGTGCAAACAAACATGCTGTTTTTTTCCTTGCACTTGATTGGGTATTCTTTACAAAGTGAAGCTGTGCCACATTTACATATACTAAGGAAAATAAGTGCAACTGCACTTGCAAAGTGCATGCAGTCTATTTGTAATCTACTAAAAGTAAATACACCTCAAAGCCACAGGTTTTCTTTGTGCACAATTATAACCTTCCAGCTGCCAGCATCCTAACAATCAATGACGTCATTGGTTGGTTTCTCCGCATCCAATTCACATGACAAAAGACTGTGTCCGGCTCTCAATCGAGCCAGTTCACACAGCTCCGGGGGGGCCGCGGTCTGCATTTGGAAAAGGGTCCTGCGTGTCTTTGGTTTCCGATTCAGGTGCGAATTCATGCAAAAATTTGGACCTGATTCACATCTTAATTGGTGAACAGGGATGCACCGGACCCCATGCTGTGAGCTGCAGCATGTGTGAACCCAGCCTGAGGGAGAGAAACCGGAGGAGAAGAGGAACATTGGAATACTCTAACGTGGGTGTCCTATGTGTGTGGATGTTGCTGTGTTAAGTAAAACTGTTCGTTTTTTTACATTTTGAATAGGGTGCCTCAAGATTGTGCAGAATTTTAAAGGGTGCCTTAGCTGAAAAAAGGTTGAGAAACACTGATCTAGACCACAGATATCTCTTTAGCTGTTATAGCATTGGACACTAAGGACCCGTTTACAATTGGTGCTTTGCATTGCCGTTTACAATAACCAGCAAGAATGTACTGATCCTTGCCAGCAGCTGCCCCAGCTGCTCACAAACTCTAACTAAGAGTAAAAAAACCCAATTCTCCTTCCCAACTCCTATTCTAACTACCCTGTAGAAATTAGATGCTTATACTTACCTATTCTCAGGGAATTCTGGTCCAGTCATGTGATCAGTTACCAGAGGTGCCTTCAGGGCAAAGGAGGGACTGCCAAAAAGGAATGCCCCATAATAAGCCTTTGGGTGACATCACCGCCCAGGCATTCCAGCCACTGTTGGCGATTTCTCCTCTCCCCTGAAGCTGGCCACTAGGGAGATCATTTGACTGGTCTGGAGCGCTCTGAGAATTGGTAAGTATTCACATCTTTCTTCTACAGGGTAATTAGAATAGGAGCCATTATAGGCTTAGTTAGTTAGAGCGTCCACTTCACTGCAATGCACCAGAATACCAAAGTGTGAGGATGAAAGATGATGTTATGCTGGATAAATAGATACCCAACATGGCATGCTTTAAAATTGCGTACACCTGTGGAACGGCACCAAACTACTGTATCTCTATTAGTGACACTTTAAAGATCTTTACATGTTACCAGTTTAGAGTTACACAGGAGGTCTGGTGCTAGAATTATTGCTATCGCTGTGATGTTCATGGTGATACCTCACATGTTTGGTGTGATCACCATTTACATATGCGCAACCCTCCCATATACATATGAACAATCGACCAACCAATCCTTCCTGCAATCGGCCGACCGATATTTCCTGCGATTGACCAACCGATCCTTCCTGCAAACAACCAACTGATCCTTCCTGCAATCGATCAACCGGTCCTTCTGCCGATCGATCGACCGATCCTTTCTTGCAATGATCCTTCCTGCGATCGATCAACTGATCCTTCCTGCGATTGACGACTGACCTTTCTTTCAATCGACGATGCTTTCTGCGATTGATTTATCCTGTCTTTAATCGACCTATACGTTTATTCTTTTTTGATCAACCAATGCTTCCTGCAATCGATCAACTGATCCTTACTGCGATCAACCAATCCTTCCTGTGATTGATCAACTGATCCTTTCATACTTTGATCCTTCCTGTGATCGACCGGCCGATGTTTCCTGCAATTGATAGACTGATCCTTCCTGCGATTGATTGTCCGATCCTTCCTGCGATCAATGGACTGATCCTTCCTGCAATCGATTGACCAATGCTTCCTGTGTTTGATCAACCGACCCTTCCTTACTTTGATTCTTCCTGCAATCGACCGACCGGTCCTTCCTTTGAACAATCCTTCCTTGTTTCATTCGATCCTTCCTTCCTACCTTTGATCCTTCCTTCCTTCATTGTTTTTGTGCAAGTAATTTTTGCAATGTTGTTTATCCTTTTCCATATAGTATAATACCTGGTTGATCCTGCCTGTTCCTGTGTTCCTGTCAGTAAGCTGACTTTTCATCATCCTGCTCTCTCTTCAGCGTCTGTATCTCCCTCTCTCCCCCTCCTTTCCGGTCTTTTCCATGGTCTGTGTGAAGCTGATCCTCTTCCCGCCCCTCCCCTCCCCTCCTGAAACGAAACCAGTAGAGGAATGTGAGCCCCTCCCACCTGAGTCTCTCTGCTTGGGAAGAAGACCTGAGAAAACCATGTGACTGCACAGAAGCACTGTTGGCAGGGCTGCTCTTATAAATTATGGGGCCCCATACAGCCTACCTGACAGGACGCCACCCCTGGCCAAAAATGACGTAGATTTATCAGTCCCTTTCTCTGCAGCCTAAGCTGCACAGGTGAATGAATAGGAAGCTTTTCAAGGTATCCTGCTAATTCACAAACTGAAGCATAGTAAGCACAGTTTACTATGCTTCATTGATGAATGGGCACAGAATTGATTGGTACCAATTGCTCACTGTGTTCATTCAGGAAAGGAAGGGGCCAGTAAATGACATAATTACCGGCCCCTTACCCTGCTCTGCATTCTGAAACATCTCCCTATGTGCACGTAGCAGCTTCCGGGAGAAAAGAGGAGGGAAGCCAGAAGTGCTGTGGGGGAAAGGGGCACACAGGGGGGCCCAGACAGCAGATGGAAGGGGCACATTTGCTAGAACCAATCCCCCTGCAATGCTGCCAAAGGGAGAAAAAGGAGAAGCTGGCAGCACTGCAGGGGGAGGCAGAAGAGGATTGGTGTCTGCAGTAAGACAGTACAGCCAGCATTACTGCTCAGCCCCGCTTTTGAACTGATAGCGCCTGGGACCAGTACAGGTGGGCTGGCTGTACTGCCTTAGGTATTTAGAGATCGTATTGCTGAAAAACACACACATTGCCCCATAAGATAACCTCATGGGAGTTTATTGTGGGGACTTTACAACCACTTTAAGTCTTTAGAACCACTTTAATTTCATATTTTAAAGCAATTAAAAGAAAAAAGAAGCTGACCTTTGTCTTCTGCATTTTGTTTCGGCTTGGCCTTTAGTACAGATGGGGCGTAATAAAATATATATTTGCTTACATCATCATGAATTTGAGATATTTGACTGGTTCCTTTTATATAGACTTCTTTACGTCCCATAGACTCTTCTTCATCTTTGTTGGAAATATAATATCTCCCATCTAAATTAAAATGAGCAAGACATAGTGGTCATTTAGGTAAATATTCTCTTAATATATATTGTACATGAAATAGTCATAGTACTAATTCCACATTATGATGTCCTATTTTTAGTAATAAACTGATAAATCTGAACAATATTTAAACATTTTTCAAAATCCAACAGAAATCTGCTTCAAACGGGGCCCTTGCAAATAATATGATGATGACATCCATCATTTAAAAAAAAAAAAAAAAACAATAATAATCATGACGCTTTAAAGCTGAACTGTAGGCAGATATAATAGACGCAATTTAACACAGCTCTGTAATATTTTTTTATTTAGCCACTTGCCGAGCGCGCTATAGCTGAATAATGGCTACAGCGCAGCTGGCTAGTTCTGGGACACCGTTATATGCTGTATCGGCGTGAGGAGAGAAGAGAGAAACACTGCAGCAGTGTGAGTTAGCATGATCCTATGTGCCCTTCAGTGCCATCAATGCCATCACAGTGCTCATCAGTGCCACTATAGTGCCACCAGTGCCACTACAGTGTGCATCAGTGCCACCACAGTGCTCATCAGCGCCATTACAGTGCCACTACAGTGTGCATCTGTGCCACCACAGTGTTCATCAGTGTCATTACAGTGCCATCAGTGCCACTACAGTGCTAATCGGTGACATTACAGTGCCATCAGTGCCATTACAGTGTCCATCAGTGACACTACAATGCTCATCAGTGCCCCTACAGTGACATCAGTGCCACTACATTGCTCATCGGTGCCACTACAGTGCCCATCAGTGCCACTATAGTGCTAATTTATGCCACTACAGTGCTCATCAGTGCCACTACACTGCCCATCAGTGCCACTACAGTGCCCATCAGTGCCACTACAGTGGTCATTAGTGCCACTACAGTGCTCATCAGTGCCACTACAGTACTCATCAGTGCCCTACAGTGCCACTACAGTGCTCATCAGTGCCCTACAGTGCTACTACAGTGCTCATCAATGTCATATGGTGCCACTACAGTGCTCATCAGTGCCTTACAGTTCCACTATAGTGCTCATCAGTGCCCACAGTGTCACTACAGTGCTCATCAGTGCCACTACAGTGCTTATCAGTCCCCTACAGTGCCCATCAGTGGGTGCTTATAAGTGCACATCAGTGCCCTACAGTGCACATCAGTGCCATCAGTGATTGCTTGTCAGTGCTCATCAGTGACCTACAGTGCTATCAGTGAGTGCTCATCAGTGCCACTAAAGTGCCAATCAGTGCCACTACAGTGCCCATCGATGAGTGCTCATAAGTGCCACCATATCAGTGGATCCTTATCAGCCCCATCAGTGCCATAAAAATGTGTAAAAAATGCACAAAAACGTGTTTTCATTTCCTTTCCACATTTTCAAAAACACGTGTGGAAAACAAATGACATGTTCAAAAGACTCATTATGCCTCATAAATTATACATTGGGATGTTTGCTTTCCAAAATGGGGTCATTTTGTGGGTAATTCCATTGTCCTGGTGCTCCAGTGGCTTCAAAGGAATGGAATAGTAACAAATTTAATTGAAATCCATTAAAATTTGTTTTGTTTATTCGTTTTCTAATGAATTCCAACTTTTCAGAACGATTAGAATTCTGTGTGAAGAATAGCTGGTTGTTAAGCGGGCTCCAGAGTCTTTAACAATTGATGAGTCATCATCTGTCAGCGGGCTTCCCCACTGACAGATGAATGTAAAGAAAATAATTCTCAGCAGCTCCACACCACCACAGTGCACATCCACAGATCCCCCGGAATATGTAACACCACCAGTGGATATCTGCCACCTAATAAGATGTCCGCTTACCGGCGGCTGTTGACCCCTTAATTACAGGAGGTCAAACGGGCCTCTGGCTTCTGACCTAGCTAAGGTATAATGCCAGCCAAGGTCTAATGCCGCTCTGGAGTCCACGGATGCTGGTCTGTGTTCAGAAAACGTGCCAATTGCATCCTCAACAGTATATACTGCTACCCAAAAAAGTCCTCATTCAATCTGTATGAAGCAATAAAGTGCTGGTGCAATGACATGATATCCTAGTGATAAAGTCCATAAGAATTTCTTCTGTGCAAAGAAATTTGAAAAGAGTTCCATTTCCAGAAGATATCAGATAAAGGAGATGTGTTATTGGAAAACATCCACGAAATGATAATTCTTCACCAGTGAAGATGGAAGCTTACCGGAAGACCAGTGACACTCCATCCCAGGAGTGTCGGAAACCGTTTAGAGGGATCCCAGATCCGCCAGAGTGCGTCTCAGATGTCCACTGATGGCTCTGATGTTAGTAGCACCTTCCCTCTCTGTCCACGATCTCCGTATCTCCTCCCCAGCGGGTGATAAGGTGGTATGAGATGTAGAATTTTTATGAACTTTATCACTAGGATATCATGTCATTGCACCAGCACTTAATTGCTTTATACAGATTGAATGAGGACTTTTTTATTTACAGTTTTACCACTTGTTATTTTTACTAATATTACTTAGGCCCCGTTCACACTGCTGCGACTCCAAAGTTGCACAATTTTGCCACTATGTTACCGATTTAGACGGAATTTCAAGGAATGCCTGTGTAAACTTGAGGTCTATGGACCTCAACTCGCATCAAAGTCAGACCAAAGTAGTGCAGGGACTACTCTGAAGTTGGGGCAGATATGAATAACACTTATTGGAAATCATGGGGTCCCAAGTCGCAGGACAAGTCGCACAAGTGTGAAAGGGGCCTTACTATGACCACCCCCAAAGGACAAAAAAAGGGACCATGTAAGCCCAAATATCCAGAAGGAAGACCAAAAGGGTCCACTGTGAAAAGAAATGAAATTGTAGTGAACATTGCCCCTCCATCGGTTCCCAGTGAACCGGACCCCGGTGGCCCATGCGGGATTGAGGACACTGGCGGATAATCTATCATACGATAAGCATGTCCATGTTTTTTAACCACTTCCCGAGCGCATATACTGCATATGTAAGTCGGCAGAGTGGTTCAATTCCGCGAATCGCCGTATATAAGCGCGATCCGCGAGTGCTCAGATAGCGGGCGGGAGCATGCCAGGAGCGCGCTCTCGTGCCCGCTGCACTCTGGAGGAGTGTTCTCGCGGCTCGGGCAGACCCGATGTCTGCCGGCGAGCTGCGATGGCCTGCCAGATGGAAAGAACAGGGAATCGCAGATGTATACACGGCGGTTCCCCGCTACGTCAGTGAGAATGTAAGAGATCTACTGATCCCTGTCACTGGGATCAGTTAGATCTCTTATGCCCATGGTAGCCCAGCCCCCTCATAGTTAGAACACGCCTAGGGAACACAGTTAACCCCTTCCCTGCCCCCTGCAGGTTAACCCCTTCACTGCCAATGACATTTATAGAGTAATCAGTGGATATTTACATTTCTGATCGCTGTATAAATGTCATTGGTCCCAAAAAAGTGTCAAAAATGTCCGACATGTCCGCCCCAATATCAAAGTCCCAATAGAAATCGCAGATCGCCGCGATCTAAAGTAAGTAAAAAAAAACGTAAAAACGCCAGAAATTAATTCTCATGGTTTGTAAATGCGGCAACTTTTGCGCAAACCAATCAATAAACGCTGATTGCAATTTTTTTTACCAAAAATATGAGGAAGACTATAAATTGGCCAAAACCGATGAATAAATTAGTTTTTTTATATTTTTTTTGATTTTTATTTTAGCAAAAATTAAGAAATATTGTTTTTTTTGCAAAATTGTCGCTCTTTATTTGTTTATAGCGGTGATCAACAATGACGCAGAGGTGATCAAATACCACCAAAAGTAAGCTCTATTCGTGGGAAAAAAAGGACACAAATTTAGTTTGGGTACAACGACGCACGACTACACAATTGTCAGTTAAAGCAACGCAGTGCCGAATCGCAAAAAGTGCTCTGGTCCTACAGTGGGAAATCCTTCCGGGGGTGAAGTGGTTAACTTGTAAGTGTTTTTAACCGTTTTTCAATTAAAGTGATTGTAAAGGTTCATCTTTTTTATTTTTTTATTAATAACAAACATGTCATACCTACCTCCTCTGTGCAAGGGTTTTGCACAGAGTAGCCCCGATCCCCCTCTTCTGGGGTCCCCCAGCGGCGCTCCTGGCTCCTCCCCGCCGCGAGTGACCCATCAGGGAATCTCTTTTCCTGGGGTCACCCGTGCGGGCACGCTCCCGTGTCCTGCTGTTGCGTCCACTGACACAGATAGCAGGACTCGGCCCTGCCCCCTGGCTCCCGCATCAATGGATTTGATTTACAGCAGCAGGAGCCAATGTCTGCGCTGCTATCGATCTTTCCAATGAGGAAGCAAGACACCGGCTGGAGCAGGTGTGCTTGTCCCCAGAACGGGAACGATTGGGCTTAGGTAAGTAAATGGGGGGCTCTAGGGGCAGCTACAACAGAAAAGGTTTTTCACATTAATGCACTGAATGCATTAATGTGGAAAACTATGAGGGTTTACAACACCTTTAAATCTCCTTGTGATGCTGCACTTAGATGGCCCTTCCCCTCTCTCCTTCTTTCTTGTCATTTTTACAGAGCTTGCTCAACTCTGAGGACAGCAGCCTCCAGTGCCTCACATTTTATGCCCTTGCATCAGAGACAATATAGACTATTACAGGTCCATGTACTGTATGTTTATCTGAACTTTTGTTTGCATGCACTCCTTGTGCCTGAACTAATTGACTTTCTTTACAGTAAAGGAGGCTGCCATCTTAGCCTCTCTTTGATCTGCAGTTGTAATGATGCTGCACGTATGATCAGTTATAACACCAGTCATTTGATGACTTGACAGTTTGGTTGAGAGCTAACATTATTAGCTGAGTACTGAAATCATGCTTTGGAAGCTTGTTGTATACAACAAACGCTTTACTTTCTCTGGAGAGTATTACATCATGAGAAACAGAAAACAGAATCTTAATAACAAACAAGTGCATATAGAAGAGATAGACCATACATCCTGTTATATCATAGAAAACATACCTATACACTATAATACTGCAGTGCCACCTGCTGCATATATAATATAGACAGTATTGTCAGTTTATATGCAACCATGCTGTTGCTCTTCCAACACCCCTTCTCAACAGCATATGCGTTGTCAAGTTATTCAGCTTCTTCTATAAATAACTATGACGTTCCTTCAACAAAGGCTTGGTGAGTGCATCGGCAGTCATCTTCTTCTGACGGGCAATATTGAATGTCAATAACACCTTGTTCTTGATTGTCCCTCAGTAGGTGATACTTGTCCTCAATGTGTTTGGTCCTCGGATTGACCCTTTCTGATTGCAAAAGCTTTATACATCCCTGGTTGTCTTCAAAAATGGGAATTGGCTTTGACATGTCTATCCCAAAGTCTTCAAAAAGTTGATGAATCCATATCGCTTCTTGACAAGCGTGTGCTGCTGCAATTTACTCTGCTTCAGTTGAAGAAAGAGCAACAGTTGTTTTGACTAGACCAACTTATGGTTCCTTCCCTATACTGGAAGATGAATCCACCTGTTGATTTGTGGTCTGTGTAGTCCCTGGCCCAATCAGCATCCACATATTCTGATGTTGCTGGTAGCCGTAACTTCATCTGACTTGTTCCTTTGAGGTACTGCATCACTCTTTATTGCGTTCCAGTCATGCTGACAGGGAGCTGAGACTTTCTTGCATAGTATGCCCACTGCTGTGGCTATGTCTGTTCTTGTCACAGTGGCAATATATAGCAGCTTATCAATTGCTCTGTGATTCGTATCATTGTTGGGTAGCAAGTTTTCTGCTTCATTGCTCTTAAGATAGCCTGGTTCCATAGGAGTTTTAACTTCCTTTGCATCTTGTATATGGAATTGTTCCAAGATTTTGGAGATTTTCTGAGATTGGTTGAGATTTCTCTATTTGGATTCCTAGATAGTAGCTTATGTTTGGTAGTTCTTTGATTTCAAAGTCTTCTTTCAGTTGTGAACTATCTGATTGTAATCCCCTTCTTGTTCAAAATAAGTTATAATTTCATCAAGATAGATAAGGATGTATATCCATCTGTCTTCTTAATTCACCGCTTCTCTTTATGCACCGCATACTAGCTCATTATGAAATACTTACCTTGAAACGAAGATCCAACCGGGCTGCTCGGTCCGCTCTGAGGGAGCTGACATCTTCCCTCGGATCTTGCTCCCGGGTACACGGCTCCGGTGCTCTGACTGGCTGGAGCCGTGAGATGTCACTCCCGAGCATGCGCGTGGGACCCGTCTTTCCGGCAAGGGCCTTTGCCGTAACTCCGCAGCATCTTAGAGAGGGAATATCTCCTAAACCGTACAGATTTAGGGGATATTAATTTTACCTACAGGTAAGCCTTATTATAGGCTTACCTGTAGGTAAAAGTACAAAAATTGGGTAGACAACCACTTTAAGTATGCTGTGTGTTTTGACAGTGTATGCAGCTTGCGGGGTGGTATCCCCTTTGATGTCCAAGTGGATCTTCTGACTTCAGGCAGCTCAGCAGAATCTGGTGGGGAACTTGGTTTAGGCATTGTGAGTTCCACCTCTTGTTCTGACTCCTGCACAGGTTCGCTTTGGTCGATCTTTTCTCCTGGTTTGTTGGGTATACTCACTTCACAGCTTTCAGGGATCAATGTTTCTGGTGATGGGCTTTCATCAAAATAAACACTATGCCTTATTGTCACTTTGTCAGTCTTTGGGTGTAGGATTCTTTAACCCTTAGTTTGCTCACTGTAGCCTACTAGAATGCCCTCTATGGCTCTGTTCTCCAGCACGGATCGCTTTTCACTTGTAATATAGGCATATGCTTTACTTCCAAACACTCTAATGTGCCCTATGCTAGGCTTTGATCTATGCCACGTTTCAAATGGATTACTTTTAATGACTTTTGAGGGTAGTCTGTTCTGTAGGTAGGTTGCAGTCATGACTGCTTCTCCCCAGTACGTGTGAGGTAGGTTGGTATCTGACAACATGCACCTGGCCATTTTTATAAGAGTGCGATTTTTCCTTTCTGCTACACTGTTTTGTTCAAGAGTGTATGGTGCGGTTGTCTGGTGTACTATTCCTTGTCTCTTCGGGTTTGATGCCACTTCTTTGCTTATGTATTCTTCACCATTGTCTGTGCATATTATTCCTGGTTTGCATTGGAATTTGTTGCTAGACATGGCAACAAACTCTTGAAGTTTCTCTGATGTTTCATTCTTGTGTTTCATCAGATAAGTAGTTATGTACCTGGAATAGTCATCAATGAAAGTCAGTAGATATCTTTTCCTGCCTGATGGGGGTGATTTCATTGGACAGCATACGTCACTGTTTATGAGCTGTAGGGGTTGGGTAGTCTTTCTTTGAGATGCCTGTGGAAAGGGAGCACGTGTGGCTTTTGCTTCAATACAGCTCTTGCATTTCATGAGCACTTTACAAGGCTCTATTGTCAAATCTTCTGATAAGCCTCTCTTTATAATGTCTTGTATAGCTTCTGGACTTCTGTGCCCCAGTCGTTTGTGCCATAAATTAATACATTTTCTGTGCGGGTCATTAGAGACTATATTCGCTTGCTGGTTTGTGGTGATGAGCTTGTATAGGTGATCATCCAGTTTTCCTTTTGCGAGGCATTGCTTATTATTGTGAATTGTGCATTCATCACCCTGGAACTTAACTGTGAGACCGTTGTTTGCTAGACTTTTCACTGATAGAAGGCTGCTTTCTAGTTCTGGAACATTCAGTACTTTCTTTACAAAGATACTGTGGTGACCTCCTTGTGGTGTAATGCAGTTCAGGAAGCCCTGGCCTTTACCTTCGGATGTGATGCTTTCCCGTTTGCTAGGAAAACTTTGTCTTTTGCACTGTAATCAATGTTTGTGAATAATGTCTCATCACTAGTCATGTGGCTTGTAGTTCTTGAGTCTATACACCAGCCGCTCTGTGTCACTTTAAAGGTGCCACTCTATGAAGTGTCTTCAGTTTCCTTTGTGGCTGCTTTGACTCTCTCTTTTGTGGATAGCTTTAGCTTTCACTGCTCAGCTTTCCAGATAGAACAGTCCTTTTTTAAATGACCTGTCATTTTACAGCAAAAACAAGCTCTGCTTTCTTTGTTGTACCTTGTGCCTTTGTAAATCTTAAGAGCTTTGTCATCGTGGCTCGCATTCTTCTTCCTTCTGTCATATTCATCTATTAATTTCCCTTGGACAAATTCTAACGTTAGTTCCTGCTCAGGTCTGGTTTCTAAAGCATTAATGAAAGCAGTATATGTCTCTGGAAGGCTGAAAAGGAGCAGGGCAACAATATGGTTACCTTTGATGTCCTCTCCAATTGTGCATAGCTGCTCTATGATCTCTAGCATAGCATTCACATGATCAAACCTTTGCTGGCCTTCTTCTAGTCTTATCCCATACAGCTTTCGTAGCAATAACAGTTTGCTGTTAAACTTGAACGCTCATGCAGTTTCTGTAATGAATTTCACATACCTTTGCCCGTCTTCTCTGTTCTTATGTGGATAAGCTGGTCATCTTCCACTAGTAAGCTTATAATTGCTTTTGCCTGTCTATCCTTCATGTCCCAGTGCTCCGTCTCTCCGCCTGTGGGTCTGTCTGTATTCAGCACTTGCCACAAGTCATCCTTGCTAAAAAGCATTTGTAGCTTGAATTTCCACAGCTGGTAATTGGCATTGTTCAGCTTTGCTATTGCAAACTTCACATCTGAACCACTTGCCATCTTTCAATAGCCTTTTATACAGTACTCACAGATTCACTGTAGATTTTTTTCCAGTGCCCTGGCTTGCTGCATCCCCTTCACTGCCTGGATGCTGCTGGGTGCCTGCTGAGTGCACTTGTCAGTTTATATGCAACCATGCTGTTGCTCTTCCAACAAACATGAGCATACCAGTAATGTTAACAATTATAATTGATAATTGACAGCATTTCTTGAATGTAACTGCTTTGGGAAACAGTTAAATCAGTAGGGGGGGGGGTGTTATTCTTCTTTAAGAACAAAGAAGCTTACTCTGTTCACTACGATACCCATCACCAAAGCAATAAAACCACTGTTTATCCTAAAGCATAAAAAACAAGATTTTTATGTCCGTGTTGGATATTTCCTCCAACTTCCTGTACCAATGACATCATTGTCCCCAGAACAGGAAGTGAGGGGAAATTCATCCAAGGGGGTCACAGGCAGCATAAATGCCTGATAGAAGATCTATGCCTTCCTCACGCTGTCCAAAACAAGAATGTCATTACCTAACCAATAATATGTTTGACTGTGCTATAATTTAAAATGAATTCATAAATAATACAAATAAAGATGCTCAAATGTGCAATGAAAAATGTAAAATAATAATAAAAAGGAATCAAGGTGTTCACTGTCATGCAATCTATTTAGTGCAATAAAATGTATATTATGCAATAAAGTTCATCCATCAACATCCAGACCTCATAATTCCAATGCATAAAGTGTCCCGTGCAAAATGTGTGCAATATTATTAATAACTAATGTGGCCAGGCGTGTTAATTGTCATCATCCCTTAAATGTATAGCATATTGTATCGAACCTCATAGTGGGATTTTTAGGGCAATTATATAGCAAAAGCAAATCCCTTTCATAAAAACATTATTCTTTATTCTTTCATATGTTAAAACCAGAACATTCATTGTATCAATAGAACATGGTATTCCACAACTACTTGCTTGGACCTCTGGATATCCCAACTCGCTGGAGACCACTGGTATACCCAGAGGTCCAAGCAAGTAGTTGGGGAATACCGTCTCAGGAATTCATACTACAGTTTTTTACACATCATGTACTGCACTTTGTTATGTACACATGTTCTATTGATACCATGAATGTTCTGGTTTTACAATCTTTTAACATATGAAAGAATAAAGAATAATGTTTTTATAAAAATATATTAGTTTTTTCTATATAACTGCCTTAAATGTCCCACTAAGAGGTTCAATACAATATGCTATAAATTTATGCAATATATCCTGTGTCAAACACAAATAAGGTGCAATAGTGCATCCAAAATAAAGTGTGCACAAAGGAAATCCTCCTCACTGCTTATTCACCACATCCAGCCTCCAGCTTCCTCCAACTGTCACACTAACCACTCACCAGATTAATAATTCAGTATAAAAAAAAATTCCTCTCCAATATCCACACACTTCAGACTGCGAGCGGACAAGCACAAATGGAATGATGTCACTCCAGACAAGCCCCTCCCTACACATTTCAACGTGATGTTGTCACCAGGGATGGAATAGAGGTGGCTCATCCTGTGTCTCATATTTTTATTAATTTTACATGTATTACAACTGCAGCACAATATAATTATTCAATACAGCAACAGCCTATCTATACAAAGTATCTATTAAAAATCTATTAAAAACACCTCTCTTCTCTTGCTAGCAAAATTCACGATCTTTTAAAAAGACATGCCCTCCTAAGGTGAACTTATCTAACAATTGTCCGAAGAGTAAATATGAGCCTAAAAACTACAAAAGTATATGCTCTGGTCTACCCCAATATATTACTAAACTGAGTATTAAATATTACTTAAAAAACAATTAAGATCAATGTTGATGTTCATACCTCCAGGTTGTAGTGTTTCCAATTCATAAATCCACTTAGTCTCTTTCTTTGAGATCTCTTTCTTTGAGATCTCTTTCACCCTATCACCTCCTCTCCAATTGTGATTAGTACAATCTACAATCTATTCCATGTTTTTCCAAAAGTGCTTGGAGACATACACTAAATGGATTGTATGACGGAGGACACCTAGGATAAGTTTTATTATTATTTTTAATTCTTCATTGCACAATGAGTATTTTTATTTGTATTTATGAATTCACTTGGGTATTTTTAAATTATAGCACAATCACACATATTATTGGTTAGATTTTAGCACTATTGCTTTTGAGTGACTGTAGCTGCAGGTTGATAGTAGTGATAGTTTAATAACAAGTTTTTCATGTGGCACATACTTTACATTGTAAGACAAAACAATGTCATTGGCTGGAAATTCATTTAAAATCCACAATAACACTAAAAAGCATAGCATTATCTGTGTGGTAATACTTTGCAGAATATTGTGTGTGTGTGTGTGTGTGTCTGTGTGCGTATATATACATATATATTACCTTTTGCTGATGAAAACTTCCTTTTCATATCCAACAGCAATCTAGGTCTTGGGAATGGAGGACCCTGAGGAAGGCCTGTGTTTATCCGAAGTATTATGTATGGAGGAATTGGGTATGTCGTTACACGAGGTGCATGCCAGTTGTCCATCAAATAATCGAGCTGTGACATTTTTCTGTTGCTAAACAAAAGCTTTAAAAGGGAAACAATTAAAAGGTTTGCTTTTTAAAATATGGCCTTCCAAAAACCCTCTGTAAGGCCTCATTCACATGGGCATATCGGT
This sequence comes from Glandirana rugosa, assembly GCA_018402905.1. Taxonomy (NCBI): domain Eukaryota; kingdom Metazoa; phylum Chordata; class Amphibia; order Anura; family Ranidae; genus Glandirana; species Glandirana rugosa. The sequence continues at coordinate 40,808 of BLSH010160177.1, forward strand.
CAGTACACCGATGCAGAGTGCCGCATTTACATTTACCCACCCAGGGTGGACAGGTGGTGTGTGTAGCCAGCCTGTTTAAATGAATGACAAGCAGACAGATCTTTGCGGGTCTTAACGTGCATCCCTGAGTGTACATCGCGCCGGGCTGTTGCAAGGCTCAAACACTGACAGACCGGGCTGGTAAACTTGGTCATATCATGGGTGTACTGAAGAAGTGCCCGTGTGAATTAGGATAAAGGGGTGGATTTCTTAAAGGAATAGAGATTGTTCACTTAGCAAAGTGAGTGCTCACTGATCTTAGTAAATTGGATGGAGCTGTATTCATTTCAGTCAACCGATCATGCACATTGTTTTTTAACTTCCCCTGTGCATGATTGAGTATTCAAAGTGAATAAAGTTTGCATTATTAAATTATTAAACTTAGAATCAGGACTGATGGTCCTTCTATTGGAATTGTAAGGCGAGGTGAAAGCTTTCAAGTTTTGGGGATACCAGTGTATAGGTTCGTGAATACGGAGATACATATTCTCAACTTGTGGTCAGAATGCATCATGTGCACATGAAATAAGGATACATAGAAATTATTGTGTGATCACAGTTATGGCAGGGACATCAATACATCTCTATGGAAAAATGGATGTAAATGGATGATCATCCATTTACATCTGTTTACATCCGCTACCGTCAACATCCGTTATTTGGAACGGATCAAGGCACTATTTTTTCGTTAGGAAAACGAAAACTCAGACGAAAACTGATGTAAACAGACAAACGGCCCATTTTTGCATGAAAAAATGGCTCTGTGACTCAACTGATCAAAAGGAACGGTCCAGATTTGTGAAAGGGGCCTTAAATGTTTAAATACGGGAAAAGATGCCTGCTGAACTGTGATGCAATATATTTCCCTGATGCTGTATCCCAAAAAACATTTTTATTAAACCTTAGCTTTAAGGATTACACTGGGAGCTTGGCTTACAATTTATGAGTAATAAAGATTCAGTTAAAAATATGGATTGAATGTAATATAATGACATAATATGGTTCAAATTAATCGTGGAATATTTGGTGTCATAGAACCTAGCCTGCTTTCGCAATCACTCCCATTCAAGGTGAATGACTTTATATGGTTTAAAGAGTAACTCCGCTTTTGTTGTGAACAAACAAATCCCTCTGGGTAATCAATGTACATTGCAAGAATTTTAACAAGGGTTTTAGAAGATTCCTACTTTTTGTTGCTGTAAAGAAATAACTTTTCGCTTCACCAGACTGATCACAAACTCATTCTTAATAAAAGGGTCTGGTTCATTATTAATCAGCTGTTGATTTTTCTGTATTGTAATGAGGAAAGCCACAGTTTCTGCATCCCTTTAGAAGTGATTAACCCTAGGGGAGTATCTCATCAAAAATTACATTTCTATTGCAGGGGGGTGCCTAAAATCTGACTTGCACCTTAGGCCTGTTTCACAGGGGCTTCAGTTTGTATTAGAGCAGTGTGGGCAACAAGTTTTGACAAAGCATTTGCAGAGCTTTCAGCAAGCTTTGTTGAAGCTTTTAAAGTTCCATACAGCTCCTGTTTGTAAATGTTGAACACAGGTGGTAATGGGAGAGCTGATTGCCACTTTATGCAAGGTACTAGCAGGCTTTAGCTAAAGTGGCAATCAACACTCCCATTAGGATCTATGTTCAACATTTGCAAGCCAGAGCTGAATGGCTTCAACACAGCTTGCTGAATGCTCTGCTAATGCAGTGTTAAAGCTTACTGTTCACACTGCTCTTATAGAAGCTGACGTTCATGTGAAACAGGCTACAGGGCAGACTTCTGGTAAAATCAGTGAGCCAATCACAGAAGCTGGAAATGACATATCTTGGGAAGTTCTATACACCAACTGTGTACAGATGGCCTGCAGGTTGCCATATTACATTGACTTTTATTAAAAATCGCAGCGCTGTAGATTGAAGAGTAAAGGTAATTTTTAATAGCATTCTATTACAACATCGCTTGTGCAGCAAATGTATGTGCTATATTCTTTTTTTCTTTCAGAATAGAAATACACTTTACACATTGAACATACAATTTTCAAAGCCAATATTCACTACTTTAGTAAATAATCACTGTTGCTGCTCAATGTACAAGGAAAAGCAATGTTAAATCAGACACCTACCTGTGCACTAGAGAACGCCCTGAACCGTCTGATCCTTTGCTGGGAAGACAATCGCCTGTACTAGTGGGTGTACACACACATATTTATATGTTGAGACAGCTCATGCTGGAAAGTATTTTGTTATGTAAGAATCCACACAGCCCAATTCTGCCGGGAATAACTTGCGTCTTACCGGTTTGTTGTCTTCCTGTAACTTCCATAATTATGGAGGCAGTTTATTAATAAAGTCACGCCCTAATCATAGATGTGTGACTTATAACCAGAACCTTATTAATGATATTTAGGTATGCCTAAGGGCTCATGCAGACACAACATTTTTAATGCTGCGTTTAGGGGCATCTGACAATTTTTTTTCTGCCTCTAAATGCCCCTGCATGTTAGCCTACAGCTGTGGCTAAAAGTTTTGAAAATAACATAAATATTAATTTTCACAAAGTCTGCTGCCTCCGTTTTTATGGCAATTTGCATATACTCCAGAATGGTATGAAGAGTGATCAGATGAATTGCAATTAATTGCAAAGCACCTCTTTGCCGTGAAAATAAACTTAATCCCATAAAAAAACATTTCCACTGAATTTGTGAAGAAGGCTTCAGAGCACCCAAGAAAGTCCAGTATGCTCCAGGACCGTCTCCTACAGGTGATTCAGCTGCGGGATCGGGGCACCACCAGTGCAGAGTTGCTCAGGAATGGCACCAGGCAGGTCTGAGTGCATCTGCACACACAGTGAGGAGAAGACTTTTGGAGGATGGCCTGAACAGAAGCAAAGAATCCACTTCTCTCCAAGAAAAACACCAGGAACAGACTGATATTCTGCAAAAGGTACAGGGATTGGACTGCTGAGGACAGGGGTAAAGTCGTTTTTCTGATGAATCCCCTTTCCGATTGTTCGGGGCATCCAGAAAAAAAACCTTGCCTGGAGAATAAAAGGTGATCATGGTGTCATGCAAGCAGTAAAGCATCCTGAGACCATTCATGTGTGGGTTACTTCTCCTAAGAGAGTGGGCTCACTCACAATTTTGTCTAGGAACACAGCCATGAATAAAGAATGGTACAAAAACATCCTCCGAGAGCAGGACTGGAGTCCTGCAGGAACGCGTGGGGACAGCGTTCCTGTACTTTTTTTCGCCGTGAAGGAACAGGAGGTGCTTTATCCTCGGGGAGTTGATACTGATGGGGCGCTTATTCTGGGGGGGTCTATACT
>BLSH010160177.1:118548-137923 GCA_018402905.1 Glandirana rugosa
CCCCCCCCCCCCCCCCCCCCCCCCCCCCCCCCCCCCCCCCCCCCCCCCCCCCCCCCCCCCCCCCCCCCCCCCCCCCCCCCCCCCCCCCCCCACCAGGGAAGCACACAGGGAGCCTGATAACAGCAGAAGAAAAGTAAACTGGATAGAGGAAAATGGAGGAGATTGATTCCTCTAAATGCCACCCCGCCATCCCTCCTATTCAGGTGTACAAGGACCATGGGGCCCAGTTGCAATTGCAACCCCTGCAACCCCTGATCCCAATATATACAGTATATAGCCATCGAAAATAAAAGAATGTAAATAATGAAAATGCATATAGGTGAAATGCCTCTGGCAGTCCAAGCTTACCAAGCCCATGAATATTATCTTCACGATGCTGGGTGGGGGATTACCCAAATATGCAAAAGGTAGGTGCCATATCTGCAAGGTATACATATGCACATGGGTAAGACCAATGGTGCTTTCAGCTTAGTAAAGCACCATATAATTATATTAATATAAGGCATATATTGATGTAAGGTGCCATAAATAGCTCTTAAAATGCAATTACCTTATGATGTGATGTAAAAATAAGACAATTATTTCACAACATAACAGGAGGTGCTGGGAATCCCAGACTGGAAATGATAGAGTTTGCTTTCAACAGCCACGTTTCATTCAAGGCAGAAAGTTCCTCTCTGGAAATAGCATATAGTAATTATGGAAGAAAAAATAAATAAAGTCTGGCTGCGCCACTGTTTGGTGCTGGCTGAAACAAAAGAGGAGAGCCAGAATGTCGGTGATGAGGCCCTGGCGGCGATGGAGGGTCGCCAGCAACAGCATGAACTGGCGGGGGTGCAGCCTTCCCCTCAGAAAAGAACATGGCAGAGTATGCCCCTGAGCGTCCCGTGTCTAAGAGAAGGAAGGATGAGAAGAGAAGTGCCTGGCGATGGTGGGAAGAGCCTGAGAGGTCAGCATGGAGGAGGAGCCCAGGAGGTGGCCGGGACAGAAGAAGCGGCTCTGGTTGCAGTCACCAGCAAAAAGAAGAAGCTGCGGGCATGCAAGGCCACAGGTAGAGCGGCCTGTGAGAGTGGTGCCGTCCGCTTCTGCAGGCACTAGACAACAAGCAGCAGCTTCCTCACAGATTTCGGGTCCTCACAGTGACCTGCTACCGGGTGCACTCTTCAGCAGCTTGCAGCCGGGCCTTAGTGCTCTAGTTGTGGCACCTCCGCCAGCTGTTCAGGGAGAGTCTTCCTTATAAAATGCTATACCTGTTATTTTGGTTTACCTGTCAGCTATTACTATTGCTCTCTCTGTTGTTGGTATTTCTACTCCTGCTATGTTTCCTGCTTCCTCATCTGTGTCCTCCTCTGGGGTTTCGGTTTCTTCCCATGCTGGCACTGCTCCTGTATCACCAAATTAGCCAGGCAACACAGTACATAATATAGAGACTCACATGTTCATTCCTACTATTGAGACAGCTAGATTGTCAATGCCTGAAGTCTGTATGAAGGAGGTAAAGCCCTGTGAAATTTCTCCTTTAGGTTACCATTTACCTATGTCTATTAAGGAAACAATTTGGAAGCGAGATTTTGTTGATATTTTATCCCTCCTACCTGCGGCTAAGGATTTTATTTTGAGAAGTAACAAAAAAGGGGAGGATAGGCAGGAGGAGGATAGGCATAGGCCTATACCACACTCCTTTAATAATTGGTTACAGGAATTTTGTGTATTTGTCAGCGTGTTAGTAGAAAAGCACCCTAATTTGAGTGGAGGCCTTTTTCAGCATATAGATCACATGTTGGAGGCTTACAAACGTTTTGACGGTTTGGGCTGGCACTTCTATGATGAGTCCTTCTGCCAAAGGCTTGCTGTGCACTCTGCACTAAGATGAGGGATGAAGGATATGGGCCTATGGCTTAACTTGATCCTTCCGAAAAGACCAACTACTACTAGGCAGAACACAGTTAACCCTGTCAGCTCAGCTTACCGCAGGGGTTGTTGCTTTGCTTTTAATGAGAATCAGTGTCTTTTTAATATCCCATGCAAGTATAAGCATGAATGCTCGTTATGTGCAGGGCCACATCCTGTGGTGGAATATTTTAAAAGCAATGTGGGGTCGGGGTCCCAGTCTCAGCGGGATATTTTTCCCAAAAGCCTGCACGCCTTTGAGGCTGAAAAACATGCTCCCCTGGTTGAACCTTTAACCAAACAGGGAGAAAGCGCTTTTGCTAATTGCAGGATTTTCGGTTGGTTTTCCTCTTCCTTCTTTTTTAGGCAAAGGGTGCACTATCATAGACAATTTAAAGTCCATTAAATGCTTTCCACAGGTGGTGTGTGGGGAAAATGTTTTTAAAGAGTGGAAGGTCACATGGCAGGTCCTTTTCAATCCCCTCCATTTGAGGACTTCCCATTTCTCCGTTTGGGGTGGTTCCCAAGAGGGAACCGAATACCTTCTGTTTAATTCAGCATCTCTCTTTTCCTAAGGGAGGATTGTTGAATGATGACATTGATGAGGCCTTGTGTTTGGTTGCTTATGCGACTTTTGAGGAGGCAATTGTTAAAGTTAAGTTGTGTGGCCAGGGGGCTTTGTTGGCAAAAGCTGACATCAAGTCAGCTTTCAGGCTTTTGCCGATTCCCCAGTCGGCTTTCAGTCTTTAAGTTTTTATTTTGAAGATTGTTATTTTTTTGACAAATGTCTCTCTATGGGGTGTTCTTTGTTCTGTATGTATTTTGAGACTTTCTCTACTTTCCTGTAATAGGTTATGTGTTTTGAATCTGGTCAGGACTCTGTAGTGCATTATTTAGATGACTTCTTATTTGTCGGTCCAACAGATTCTGACATTTGTTCTCGGTTGTTATAATTGTTTGGCGTTATTGCAGATCATTTTGATGTTCCCCAGGCCACGGAAAAGACTTGTCTCCCGGTGACTTTGTGGAGTTTTTAGGCATTTTTATGGACACCGAGTCCATCTGCCACAGGCAAAGGCTGAAAAAAATGAAAAACCCTATTACCTACATTTTAAGGAGACATAAAGTTCTGTTGAAGGAGATGCAGTCGCTGTTGAGCCTCCATGGCGCTTGCTTGCACAATTATGCCGGTTGGCAGGATTTTCTCTCGCCATCGATATCTTTCCACTTCAGGCTTAAAGTCCCCTTTCGCACACATCCACATGACAGTTTCTCTCAAGGATGACTTGGTGGAGTGGGCTGACTTTCTGGAAACTTTCAATGGAAGGTCCTTTTTTCAGTCAGATTTTGTTCTTTCTCCAGATTTCCAATTATTCACTAACGCTGCAGGTTCCAAAGGTTTTGTGGCAATCTGGGAGTCGCATTGGAGTTGTGGTGCTTGGCCGGAAGCTTGGATTCGGAAAAAGTCTACTAGGAACATTGTGCTACTCAAACCTTTCCCGATCTTAGTAGCTGTGTCAACAATTGATAAACATTCCAAATGCAAAGAAAGGTAAGGAACTTAGAGATCATGATAAGAGGGAGGCCATTGGTGTGGCTCCTCTAGATGGGGAGAAGGGGGAGGTTGGTTATGTGGACATCTCATATGCCCCTCCCTGGAAACATGAATTATGGATATGTTGTGGCATTCCAGCATATGATGACAAGTGGCTGAGGAGCTGGTGTAGCAAGGAGGGTTTCAGGTTCCTGGAGGGTTCAGGTTACTGGGCCGACTTCTCAATCGGTTACCAGCTCTTTAGTAGGGACGGACTGCACCTAAATGGGGATGGTGCAGATTGTCTGGGAGTGAAGATGGCCGACAAGTTAGAGGGGCTTTTAAACTAGGCGACGGGGGAGAGGGACTAGATGTAGAGATAGCCAGCGTAGAACAAATTTCAGAGGGTAGGGGGCATTAGTGGTAGGTTGAATAAAGCACCTAAGCCTGAGGTAAGTAGGGTAACAAGTCCTATTTGTAACCTCAGAACACTCAATAAGGAGATGGCATGTGTCCGGACAAAACTATGTAGCTTGTTCACTAATGCCAGGAGCCTGGCGGACAAGATGGGAGAACTGGAGATGCTATTGTACGAGGAGGATTTCGATTTTGTGGGAATTTCAGAGACTTGGTTCAACAGCTCTCATGATTGGCTGGCAACCATTCAATGGTATTCCCTATAATCACAGAGACAGGGAGGGTAAAATGATGTGCAAATGAATGTGAGGGACAACATCACTAATAGAGCAAGGGAGGAGGTGGAATCCTTATGGGTAGAGCTACAAAGGGAGGAAACCAGGGGGAAAGTAATAATGGGAGTATGCTATAGGCCCCCTAGCCTAAGGGAGGAGGGGGAGGCGGACCTCCTGTCTCAGTTTGGAATGGCGGCAAGGATGGGAAGTGTCATTATAATGGGGGATTTTAGTTACCCAGACATAGACTGGGTGGAAGGAACCGCGCATTCTTCTAAGGCTCGCCATTTCCTAAATGTCTTGCAGGACATAATGGGTCAGATGGTAAATGCAGCAACTAGAAACAAAGCGTTACTAGACCTACTGATTACTAACACTACAGATATGATCACAGATGTGGAAATAAGGGTCAATTTAGGAAACAGCGATCAGAGGTCAATTAGTTTCAGTATAAATCACACAAATAGAAAACATAAGGGGAATACAAAGACACTGAATTTCAAAAGAGCCAACTTCCATAAACTACGTGTCAGGTCACCTGAGGGCAGAAGAGACACAACAGAATGCCCTTGATGTAGGAGGCCAAATGCTGATTTACTCTATATGCTATAGAAATGCCCAAAACTGTACAGGTACTGGCAAAAAATAGTTGATACTATTAACCGTGTTTATAATATACAGATAGCATTAGACCCTATAATATGTTTATTGGGGTATCTAGAAAAAGAAATATACATAACAGTAGTTAGGATACCTATTAATAAACTTCTATTTATAGCACAGAAACTGATTGCACAATTATGGATGTCCCCGGGGATACCTACATATGAAGAGTGGCGGACACAGGTCAATGACACTTTATTAAATGAATGGCTGGTGCATAGGAATAGAGGTCTATCAAATAAATTCCATAAAATGTGGGACCTGTGGCTTTTGATGCCAAGGATGACTCCTTTTACTATAACAGCAAATTGAACTGTGGAGGTGGATAGATACTTTGCTAGGGATAGAAGAGGTGGGGGAGGCTAAAGTAGAAAGATGAATTGGAGCAGACAACGGATTAAGGAGAAAGAAAGGTAAAGCTATCTAACATCATAAAACAAATATGGAATTGGAGATATATCAAGATTTTTTTTTTCCTATATTTATTTGTTAATTGCAATATAATTGAGAATGTGTTACGCAATGCTACTTATTTTCCTTTTTCTTTCTCGATGTGTGTTTTTTATTATGTAAAATTGAAAATGTCAATAAAAAGATAATAAAAAACAATAATAATAATAAAAAAAAAATTGTAAAGCAAACTTGTGATGCTACAGTAATATATAATGTAGCAGCGCCAATAGGATAAATGTCCAAAGTCAAATTAACCACTATGAAAAATGGCCCACATAGAAAACATAATCTCTATAGGATAAATGTCCGAATTCAAATTAACCACTGTGAAAAATGGCCCACATAAAAAACGTATTCTCTGAGATGTATCCGGGGGAGAAAAACAATGCAGACATCAGAACATGTATCCACCAGTGGTAATGGGATATATGCTTACCAGACTCAGGTGGAAAATAGGCTCAAGAGATATAAGGAGGTCAGCACTCCTGGCCAGGTCCCCTTGTCAGCCGTGTGAGATCACAAAACACACATCACCAGCCACTCATGAGGAAATCCAAGGCCCTCCTGTTTTGGAATTGGTCATGGAAGCAGTACCAAAAAGGCTCACATGGAAGGTGGGAGACAAAAGAAAGAACCCACCATAGCGTAATACCGTTGAGATATTTTTTATTACAAAAAGGATTAAGAACACTTACTTCAAGTCAAATAAAGCAGAGCTCTTCAATATAAGAATCAGGTGTGACAGAAGGGAAACCAGACCCAACGCGTTTCGACTCCTAGGTCGTCATCTGGGGTGTTTCCACCCTCTGTCACTGCTCATATATATAACCATTATTATTGTGTACAGAAACGCCCCCTGGGGGGCCAAAACTGGAAGTTCCGCCTGCACAACAAAATAGCGTCCATGGCGTGCGTTCCAAGCCTCTATTTCACTTCTCATATGAACAGGAAGTGATATAATACTCAAAGAACCAAATTTACAAAAAACAGTGCCTTAAATGATTATGTGTAATAAATGGTGAGTAAAAAACTGTACCAATATAATATAATAACAATAATCTGTCCCTCACAGCAACAGCAGGAACCTGACCCTATAGAACTAGGAGATGATTTTAGAACAATAATCTGTCCCTTACAGCAACAGCAGGAACCTGACCCTATAGAACTAGGAGATGATTTTAGAACAATAATCTGTCCCTCAAAGCAGTAGACTCTACCTAGTCCAGAATCAGATCATTCTGTAATGCAAGATGAGATGTTATTATATCTGCAATCTGTCCCTCACGGCGCCGGCAGCATCCTCTCCCTAGACTAGCCTAAGAGCATGTGACATGCAGCACTATGTGACTCCAGCTTATATGGAGGCTGGGTCACATGATGAACTGGCCAAGCACAGCCATGCCATTAGTAAAATGCCAGTGAACTGCTTGTTGATTGGCTGTCCTGCAGCTATTCAACCGGCGGGATCAAATACCCGAACCCAAACTTTTTTTCAAATGTCTGGGTTCGGGTCCGGGTCACGGACACCCCAAAGTTCGGTACGGACCCAAAAGTTACAGTTCGGGTTCGCTCAACTCTATACACAATATTATAACTACAAGAAGTATTTTTCTGTTGTGCTAATGGCTGTGGTTGATGCAGACTATAAATTCCTCTTTATTGATATAGGAGTATTTGGGAGTTCTGCAGACTTTTCCAAAATTCTAAATTCAGACAGTGTCTTGCAGCTTATCGACTCGACTTGCCAGAAAACCGACCATTACCTGGGACAGAAAGTCCAGATATGCCGTTTGTTTTTGTGGCTGATGAGGCATTCGCTATCATTGAGCATTTAATGAAGCCCTACTCACAGAGCAATCTTGACACCCAGAAGAGAACCTTCATTTACCTTCATTTCAATATTCCTTAAACCTATCAATCTAAAGGTCGACAATGCATGCAAATTAATTAAGGCAGCATGTGTTTTGCATAATGTGGTACGGGATAGAGATGGCATCAATTTTGAGGACACATTGGCACACAATTTTGAACCTGCTGATTTCCCTCATGTTTGTGGTCCAACAGTGCGTTTCAGAATTGGGGATGAGTTGGCAGATAAATAAAAATAAAAAGATTAATTGCTATGTTTCTTTGACCATTTTCTTTTTATTTGTTGTTTTAATGCATATACTTTGACCGATAATTGCATATTGTTACCAATTCTGGATATTTTTTTTTGATGTTTGGATTAAAGACAAGTAATTAAAAGATAACTGTTTAATTTGACTATTTCTGTTGTTATTTGAGGTTACAATAATAATAATAATATTAAGATTATTAATAATAATAATAATAATAATGATAATATAAATAATAATAATTACGATTAGGGGATTTGGACTAGTGGGACTGGGATTAGGGTTAGGGTTGGAGGATTGGGACTAGTGAGACTGGGATTAGGGTAGGGGGATTGGGATTAGTGGGATTGGGATTAGGGTTAAGGTTACGGGATTGGGATTAGTGAGACTGGGATTAGGGTTAGAGTTATGGGATTGGGACTAGTGGGACTGGGATAAAGGTTAGGGTTGGGGGATTGGAACTTGTGGGACTGGGATTAGGGTTAGGGTTGGAGGATTGGGACTGGGATTAGGGTTGGGGGATTGGGACTGGTGAGACTGGGATTAGGATTAGGGTTATGGGATTGGGACTAGTGGGACTGGGATTAGGTTTAGGGTTGGAGGATTGGGACTAGTGGGACTGGGATTAGGGTTAGGGTTGGAGGATTGGGACTGTTGGGACTGCGATTAGGGTTATGGTTACGGGATTGGGACTAGTGGGACTGGGATTATGGTTAGGGTTGGGGATTGGGACTAGTGAGACTGGGATTAGGGTTAAGGTTATGGGACTGGGATTAGGGGATTGGTACTCACATTTGCTGGATTTTTATTTCTCCTGAGGTCACTCCAGTCTGGAGTATGCTGTTCAGCAATGGCATTCCATCCTTGGTTCTTCTTGTTGCGGTTTGAATTAAAGGGATTCCTGGGAACCAAAAGTTCTGGGTGTTCCCGCATGGAGTGAATGAACTCCTCTGGTTCAAATGCTGCTCCTGTGGCTCTTGATGGTCTAGCCACATCTTCAGCTATGACTTGCATTTCTGGGTTTTCTACAACATCCATGCTTTACCACTCTCTCTCTCCTCTCCACCTCTCAACAGAATTTCCTGATATCCTAGCATCCTAAACTATAATGCGATCATGTGACCTTCCCACAGCTTCAGGGCAGTTTTCAGGCACTTTTAAGGCTTTTAATGCGCTTTTAAAATGCTTCCCATTGATTTCAATGGAGATGGGCATTTTTAAGCGCTTTTTAAGACATGCTCCAAAAATGCTGCTTGCAGGACTTTTCTCAACACCCCACTAGCGCAACGCCCCACTGTGAAAGCATTAATTGAGATGCATGGGAAGCACTTTGAAAGAGCTAAATGTCTTGCGACATTTAGTTTTTTTATGTTTAAAATTTTAATATCTGGATTAAGGCTAAGTACACGCCTGGTGTTTTAAATATAGTAGCTGACTCTCTTTTTCCCTTTCCAGATGCAGCATTTTCACCAACTGCTCTCCAGGGCGGACACGGAGGGTACGCAGTGCTCAGGTTACCTTTGGGATCTGATCTGACATCACAGGAAGTGACGAAACGCGTCAGGTGATTACACAGTGCGAGAGGCCACGCTCAGCAGGTCTGCAAGCAGGAAGTGCAGAAGCACTAAGCGCGAGCAAAACCCCAGAGCGATCACAGTAATCTGCAAATGTGTGTACTATGATGTTTGCACTGTGAAAGTTTGGCCAATAAACCTTTTAAAGAGATACACGATGAGTTATTCCTTTTTCTACCCATACATGGAATATTGACCGCGGAGAGAGCGAGAGGAAGGAAAGGACAACAATATCCATAGGTCGGATTATAGACCTAAAGCGCGTTCTGACTTCTCCACACCGTATGGTTGGAAAGTCAAAGGAATCTGGTAAGCAGGGCACAATACCCTGAGATATAATTTTACCACCACTCAGCACTCAAATGCAGCACGAGCACTTTAAAGCATAAAGAACTGTTCCACGGATAAGAAGTTAAAGTAGTGTCAGTCTGGGACTGAAACAGCACTCATACACTTTATATTACGGATTGCACATCAAAAAATCGTTTGGCACAGAGCACAGCACTTTATTTGGACATTGTTTTAAACATTTTTTTTACTATGCTATATTGTATTTATTTATTGCATTTATGTGAAATTGTATATATTGAAACAGAGGGATCACTGTAAGCTTTGTTTGAATTTACTCACACACAATTAGGTTTTTTCGTAGCAACTGGGCTACAGCAGCAGCAATTGTTTTTAATGCATGCAGTTATTGTTTTCATGAATAAGTGCATATATTGAACTATGATTATGAAATAGGGGAACTATTATAGATTATAGATTGCAAGCGCTGTTTGAACACACAAAAACATATATTGTTCACACAAATCACGTCTTTTCCCATAGTAACTGGGCCACAGCAGCAGCTTGCACACAGGACATTGCACCTTATACCAGAGGACAAGCACTGCCTAAGGTATATACACCTTTCAGAAAATCAAGGCCTCTCTTGCACCTCCCGCCTAAAACTCCTGAAGGTGGCGACAGAGAGTGTAAAGGCAAGGAGTGGCACGAGTGCTGTAGCAGCTAGCTGGTGATGATCACTCTGTAGGTGGATGGAGCTGGTAGTAGCAGTCCTCGGAACAGGATGCAGGAGCAGCTTGGCACCAGAGCAGGAGATGAGCAGCAGTTTAACTAGGCCACTGGGAGCCAAGCGCTAATTGGTATGTGCACATGTATACGCACACACGTTCGCGTGCGTGCACAAATTCGCGCATGCACATACGTATGTGCGAGATGAACTGGCACTGCAGAAATGACATTGGTCTTTCACCTATAAATATTAGCATGTGTGCAATGTGCACGAGCATGAGGATGTGTCTGCCTTAGCCTTTTGGTGGTAGAGATCTGGTTTACTTTACACCCTCCTTGCTCCAGATTTTTCTCTGCTAAATAGGCACTGAAGGGATACTGGAAAAGGAAATTGGAAGAAGGCCTATTTGTTTTGGTATGTTTTGATATCCTTAAACAACTTTATGAGACTATGTCCTTGGTTTGCTTTACTTCTACTAAAATGGCTTTTGTGTTGACTTATTTTGGAGCTCTTCGCTTAGTAGTTTTTTGGCCACTCGTCCGTGTGGGGTTGGCCATTTTCTCATCCATTTAGATTTGACTCCTCTCATTATGTAACATTTTTCCTGTGTCTTGATACGCTGGGTTTACATAATTTGAAGTTTTCATCCCATTCCTTTAGGATAGGGGCAGCATCTGATGCTGCTGAGAAGGATTTGCCAGCCGCAACCAAAATAGGTGTGGGTAGATTGAAGTCCAATTGTTTTAGAATGTATATCAGACCTAACCTTTTACTTTGATTTCCTAGGTTTTCAACGTTGCGTATGGATTCTGGGCCACTTTTATATATATTGGGCATGGAAGCGTGCGGCTCAACGCAGATACTCCGTTAATTTATCTTTACAGCTGGAATCCTTTGCTCTGTACTGGAGGGGTGTGAAAGGTCTGGAGTGGCAGCAGCTATATTTTCACTTGACCAGATTATATCAGATTTGGCCACCACCCTCCATACTGATAGTCCATCTGGGAGGTAATGATTTGGGTAACACTCGTACTTTGGACCTTTTGTTTATGATCAAGAGGGATCTTTATTGTTTTCATTCAACTTCCCCTGGTACAACCATTGTGTTTTCAGTGATAGTGCCTCGCTTCGCTTGGCTGTCTTCCCCGTTGCATAGAGTAATGAGAAAATGAGGAAGAGGGTCAACCGGCGATTGCTAAATACCCCCCCTTGTTGGGGGGCTTTGCATATCAGCATGTGGATCTTGAGGGTGGGATCCCTGGGTTATATAGGCAAGACGGGGTCCACTTTTCAGATGCAGCATTGATGGAATTCCCTTGGGACGTTATAAAAGGGCTGCAGAGGGTTTTTATTCTTCCTTTGCAGTGGCCAGGACCACGGAGAAAAGAGCTCCCTCCCTCCCCGTTGCGAGCATTTTGTGTGGTTGGGTCACCCCGTAAATCTGGGGGGGGGGGGGACTTATTCTTTGTTTAATAAAGTTTAAGCTGCTCCAGTTCTGAGAACTGAGCAGAGCCTGTTTGATGTTTATTTTATTTCAAGTATTTGATTAATATATTTTGGTGTTATGAAAATCTTTAAACAATAAAGTGCCATGGCCATTTTCTGCCGAAATACTATGTTTGTGAGTTATTTTGTTATATAGTTGTATCTGGGGAATAAGGTGGTGGGCAGATGTGGCCTGTGGCCCAATAGACTTTACTGAATGAAAACCACATAAACTTTGTTTGAGAAAAAATTTCCAACCCGCTCCTTTGAATTTATTCGTCACTGTGGTTGAAAGCAAAGGTCAATTTGACCCCACTAATGATTAGAAAATGAACAAACTTATTTAGAACATTCTTCTCCTAAAAAAATGTGTTCAAAATTCTACTCATCTATGGCCAGCTATAATGGTATTTGATTTAAAAAATGGCAGTTGTTTTTCATACTTAGTACTTTAACAACAAAACGTTGACACATTGCATAAAAGCAAACCACCATTTAGGCACATAGAAAACAATTGCCCTCTGTGCTGCTGTGCAGTGAAATGAATGAAGTGGGACATAATGTGACACTTCAAATAAAGTTAAAAAAAGTAAGAAGTGTGATGCGCTGAACGCAGACACTGACACTATCCTACATGGTTAAACACTGTGTTTTTCTGTGCAGGCTAAACCTTGCTTTAGGGTTATATATACTTTATAGAGATACAGTACCTAAAGCGGATCTAAAGTCTATCAATCAACATTTATTATTTTTTAACCCTTATGCTGCTAGCGTTAGTAAATAATTTTAATCTTTTTATTTTTATTTAATTTCTGCAATTGCTTCATGTTTCTCACCTAGGCCAAAATGATGTCATACACTATATTGTCAAAAGTCTTAGTATGCCTGCCTTGACACACACATGAACTTTAATGGCATCCCAGTCTTAGTCCATAGGGTTCAATATTGAGTTGGCCCACCCTCTGCAGCTATAACAGCTTCAACTCTTCTGGGAAGGCTGTACACAAGGTTTAGGAGTGTGTCTATGGGAATGTTTGACCATTTTTCCAGAAGCGCATTTGTGAGGCCAGGCACTGATGTTGGAGAAGAAGGCCTGGCTCGCCGTCTCCACTCTAATTCATCCCAAAGGTGTTCTATTGGGTTGAGGTCAGGACTCTGTGCAGGCCAGTTAAGTTCCTCCACCCCAAACTCACTCATCCATGTCCAACAGTCATGTTGGAACAGGAAGGGGCCATCCCTATACTGTTCTCACAAAGTTGGGAGCATGAAATTGTCCAAAATATTTTGGTATGCTGATGCCTTAAGAGTTCCCTTCACTGAAACTAAGGGGCTAAGCCCAACCCCTAAAGAACAACCCCACACCATAATCCTCCCACCACCAAATTATTTGGACTAGTGCACAAAGCAAGGTCCATAAAGACATGGATGAAGGAGTTTTGGGCGGAGGAACTTTATTGGCCTGCACATAGTCCTGACCTCAACCAATAGAACATGTTTGGGATGAATTAGAACAGAGAATGAGAGTAAGGCCTTCTCGTCCGCATCAGTGCCTGACCTCACAAATGTACTTCTGGAAGAATGGTCAAACATTTCCATAGATACACTCCTAAACCTTGTGGACAGTCTTCCTTGAAGAGTTGAAGCTGTTATAGCTGCCCAGGGTGGGCCGACTCAATATTGAACCCTACGGACTAAGACTGGGATGCCATCTGCGTGTAAAGGCAGGCGTCACCAATGCTTTTGACAATATATTGTACATCTCAGGAGTCTTTGTGAACATTTTTCTCTTTTATCTGGAGGAAGGGCTTTCTGAGCTAAGCACACCCTCCTGTCTGCATGCCTTAGCGAAGGTTAGATGAACTCCATGAAGTAACTGCCACATGAATCATCTACCCTTAGACCCCTTTCACACTGAGGCGCTTTACAGGCGCTATTTAGCTAACAATAGCACCTGTAAAGTGCCCCAAAAATGCCTCCCTATCCACCCCAATGTGAAAGCCAGAGTACTTTCACACTGGGGCAGTGCGCTTGCAGGACGTTACAAAATGTTCTGCAAGAAGCATCTTTGGGGCGGTGCAGTGATCGGTGATATACCACTCCTCCACCACCCCTGCCCATTGAAAACAATGGGGCAGTGCTTCCGAAGCGGCTGCATACCGCCCCAGAAGCGCGGCGCGCCGGGCACTTTTAACCCTGTTTTAACCCTTTGTGGGGGGTTAAAAGCGCACTGCTCCCGCCGCTGTAGCGCCAATACAAACTAGTTGAGATTTACTGCCCCAAGTGTGAAAGTGCCCTTACTCATGTTGGCTGTGGCAACTGGCTTTTTAAAAAATGAAATAATACTATTATCTTCTATTTATATACACTAAGTGTTTGAAGAGATTATAGGAAGTGAAGGTACATAAAGTATAAGGGAATGAAATTTTATGGTCTATAGCCTTTTTAAATACACTGTTGGTTTCCTGTTGAGTAATCCTATAGAATGATAATAGGGACACATTTCTTTTATACAGTCGGTCCATAAATATTGGGACATCGACACAATTCTAATCTTTTTGGCTCTATACACCATCACAATGGACTTGAAATGAAATGAATAAGACGTACTTTAACTGCAGACTTTCAGCTTTATTTTGAGGGTATTTACATCCAAATCAGGTGAACGGTGTAGGAATTACAACAGTTTGTATATGTGCCTCCCACTTTTTAAGGGACCAAAAGTAATGGGACAATTGGCTGCTCAGCTGTTCCATGGCCAGGTGTGTGTTATTCCCTCATTATCCCATTTATAAGGAGCAGATAAAAGGTCCAGAGTTCATTTCAAGTGTGCTATTTGCATTTGGAATCTGTTGCTGTCAACTCTCAATATGAGATCCAAAGAGCTGTCACTATCAGTGAAGCAAGCCATCATTAGGCTGAAAAAAACAAACAAACCCATCAGAGAGATAGCAAAAACATTAGGTGTGGCCAAATCAACTGTTTGGAACATCCTTAAAAAGAAAGAACACATCGGTGAGCTCAGCAACACCAAAAGACCCGGAAGACCATGGAAAACAACTGTGGTGGATGACCGAAGAATTCTTTCCCTGGTGAAGAAAACACCCTTCACAACAGTTGGCCAGATCAAGAACATTCTCCAGGAGGTAGGTGTATGTGTGTCAAAGTCAACAATCAAGAGAAGACTTCACCAGAGTGAATACAGAGGGTTCACCACAAGATGTAAACCATTGGTGAGACTCAAAAACAGGAAGGCCAGATTAGAATTTGCCAAACAACATCTAAAAAAGCCTTCACAGTTCTGGAACAACATCCTTTGGACAGATGAGACCAAGATCAACTTGTACCAGAGTGATGGGAAGAGAAGAGTATGGAGAAGGAAAGGAACTGCTCATGATCCAAAGTATACCACCTCATCAGTGAAGCAAGGTGGTGGTAGTGTCATGGCGTGGGCATGTATGGCTGCAAATGGAACTGGTTCTCTTGTATTTATTGATAATGTGACTGCTGACAAAAGCAGCAGGATGAATTTTGAAGTGTTTCGGGCAATATTATCTGCTCATATTCAGCCAAATGCTTCAGAACTCATTGGACGGCGCTTCACAGTGCAGATGGACAATGACCCGAAGCATACTGCGAAAGCAACCAAAGAGTTTTTTAAGGCAAAGGAGTGGAATGTTATGCAATGGCCAAGTCAATCACCTGACCTGAATCCGATTGAGCATGCATTTCACTGAAGCAGGAACTGAAGACAGTTGCAGAGGCCTGGCAGAGCATCACCAGGGATGAAACCCAGCGTCTGGTGATGTCTATGCGTGCCAGACTTCAGGCTGTAATTGACTGCAAAGGATTTGCAACCAAGTATTAAAAAGTGAAAGTTTGATTTATGATTGTTAATCTGTCCCATTACTTTTGGTCCTTTAAAAAGTGGGAGGCACATATACAAACTGTTGTAATTCCTACACCGTTCACCTAATTTGGATGTAAATACCCTCAAATTAAAGCTGAAAGTCTGTAGTTAAAGCACATCTTGTTTGTTTCTTTTCAAATCCATTGTGGTGGTGTATAGAGCCAAAAAGAATAGAATTGTGTCGATGTCCCAATATTTATGGACCTGACTGTATAGTTTTCTCCCCAGCCTTAAATGGGTGACCACACAAAACCGTATATATACAGTGCCTTGAAAAAGTATTCCTACCCCTTGAAATTTTCCACATTTTGTCATTTTACAACCAAAAACTTAAATATATTTTATTGGGATTTTATGTGATAGACCAACACAAAGTGCCACATAATTGTGAAGTGGAAGGAAAATGATAAATGGTTTTCAAAGTTTTTTTACAAACAAATATCTGAAAAGTGTGGCGTGCATTTGTATTCAGCCCCCTTTACTCTGATATCCCTAACTAAAATCTAATGGAACCAATTGCCTTTAGACGTCACCTACTTAGTAAATAGAGTCCACCTGTGTGTAATTTAATCTCAGTATAAATACAGCTGTTCTGCGAAGCCCTCATAGGTTTGTTAGAGAACCTTAGTGAACAAACAGCATCATGAAGGCCAAGGAACACACCAGACAGGTCAGGGATAAAGTTGTGGAGAAGTTTAAAACTGGGTTAGGTTATAAAAAAAATATCCCAAGCTTTGAACATCTCATGGAGCACTGTTCAATCCATCATCCAAAAATGGAAAGAGTATGGCACGACTGCAAACCTACCAAGACATGGCTGTCCACCTAAACTGACAGGCCAGGCAAAGGGAACATTAATCAGAGAAGCAGCCAAGAGGCCCATGGTAACTCTGGAGGAGCTGCAGAGATCCACAGCTCAGGTGGGAGAATCTGTCCACAGGACAACTATTAGTCGTGCACTCCACAAATCTGGCCTTCATGGAAGAGTGGCAAGAAGAAAGTTATTGTTGAAATAAAGCCACAAGAAGTCCCGTTAGCAGTTTGTGAGTAGCCATGTGGGGGACACACCAAATGTGTGGAAGAAGATGCTCTGGTCAGATGAGACCAAAATTGAACTTTTTGGCCTAAAAGCAAAATGCTATATGTGGCAGAAAACACACTGCACATCACTATGAACACACCATTAGCACGGTGAAACATGGTGGTGGCAGCATCATGTTGTGGGGATGCTTTTCTTCAGCAGAGACAGGGAAGCTGCTCAAAGTTGATGGGAAGATGGATGGAACCAAATACAGGGCAATCTTAGAAGAAAACCTGTTATAGTCTGCAAAAGACTTGAGACTGGGGCAGAGTTTCACCTTCCAGCAGGACAACGACCCTAAACATACAGCCAGAGCTACAATGGAATGGTTTAGATCAAAACATATTCATGTGTTAGAATGGCCCAGTCAAAGTCCAGACCTAAATCCAATTGAGAATCTGTGGCAAGACTTGAAAATTGCAAAGAATGGGCAAAAGTGTCACTCTCTAGATGTGCAAAGCTGGTAGAAACTTCCCCAAAAAGGCTTGCAGCTGTAATTGCAGAGAAAGGTGGTCCTACAAAGTATTGACTCAGGGGGGCTGAATACAAATGCACGCCACACCTTATTTCACATATTTCATAAAAAATGTTGAAAACCATTTATCATTTTCCTTCCACTTCACAATTCTGTGCCACTTTGTGTTGGTCTATCTCATAAAATCCCAATAAAATACATTTACGTTTTTGGCTGTAACATGACAAAATGTGGAAAATGTCAAGGGGTATGAATACTTTTTCAAGGCACTGTATAATCAGGATAAGCTCCCCTTTTTCTAGCAGAATTCATTCAGCAAGAATTCTGACTGTACTGTCTGAACAGAAAGCATCTAAAAGTGTGAAAATGTAAATTCCTTATAGGAAAATGTTCTTCAGTAAGTCAGTGTGAATACTAGCTGAAAATACCGGATAGTTTCCCTTACATGGAAGATCCGGTTTTGCCTGTAAATATTGAGCAAGTTCCTCTTTCTGTGACCAGATTAACCCATTTTTTCTCGTGGAAACTTAAAGGGAAGTATTCAAATTTGATCAGCGTGGAAATATATCCTATATCATGAAATAAAAATTTCCTAACAAACTCCTTAATAAAGTGTCAGTTGGCAGGAGGGTTTTTTTAAGGTGTTTCTTTAAGTTTTTAGTTGTACAAACAAAAAAGTACACCGGAAGACCGGAAATAAAGAATTAGCGATTACAGCCGGGGGAGGGGCTAGTTTAATACCAATTATTACATCTGAAGAGCTAGAAGCTCTGATAAAGGGCCGAAAGACAGCAAAAACACATTCCTCCATAATATTGATATTGACAATCAAGAATTTCAAATGACTCACTTTTAAATACAAGTATGGAACTGTCTAGGAATTCCTAGAAGTCACATTACAGGGTTGTGCAATAATGCAGTCACCTGTTTCCTCCTATGGAGGAGTGAAAGAGAACTGCAGGAAGTAGCAAAATCCTTAGTAAACACACATGTGAATAGCTGATAACCCTCGCCTGATTTTGTTTTGAATTGAAAACAATTTCATGCTCCCAACTTTGTGGGAACAGTTTAGGGATGGCCCCTTCCTGTTCCAACATGACTGTTGGACATGGATGAGTGAGTTTGGGGTGGAGGAACTTGACTGGCCTGCACAGAGTCCTGACCTCAACCTGATAGAACACCTTTTGGATGAATTAGAGCAGAGACTGCGAGCCAGGCTTTCTTGTCCAACATCAGTGTCTGACCTCACAGATGCGCTTCTTGAAGAACGGTCAAAATTCCCATAGACACACTTGTAAACCTTGTGGACAGCCTTCCCAGAAGAGTTGAAGCTGTTATAGCTGCAAAGGGTGGGCCAACTCAATATTTAACCCTACGGACTAAGACTGGGATGCCATTGAAGTTCATGTGGGTGTAAAGGCAGGCGTCCCAATACTTTTGGCAAATATTTAGCGCGGATAGCCACACAAAAGGGGAAGTTCTGCTTGTTTGCACCCTCCAATGCCACATTTGGCACTTATTGAGGGGGAGCAGGTACCTGGTTTTGTCAGGTACCTGCTCCCACTTCCAGCTCAGATCGCCGCAGTGAACTGAGCTGTAAGTTTGCCCCCCTTCCTTCCCTCACAGGCTTCTGGGACACATCACAGATCTCAGAAGACTACGGCACTATTCACAAAGCGCAGCACAACTCCCACATGCCTGCGCCTGTACCCGAAGTAGACTAAATGATCGGCTCTGGTGAGGACATCGCTGGATCCCTGGGCAAGTAACTGTCCTTATACTAAATGTCAGCAGCTATGGTATTTGTAGCTGCTTTTAATTTTTTTTTTTTTTTTGGGGGGGAGTCTGGAGCTCCTCTTTAATGTAATTTTCCTTTTCTGGCACCAATCTGTGGCTGCATACAAATGCTAGTGTGCTGCCATGTTGGAACCAGGAAAACAGAAAACTATATCATATTTGCTGTGATTTTCCTTTGCTGGCGCCAATTCATGGCAGCATGATATCACATACAGTATATGCTGCCAAGTTGGCGCCAGAAAAGTTTGCTGTTCTGTTACATGATTTGCATGTAACATAAATATGCAGCTATAGTAATGTTTTTATAGTTGGTTATTATAATGCCATCTTGTGGTTCTTTTGGATATTACACCTTCCGTAATATTATTGGTTGATATTTTTGTAATGATATCGACGTATAAATACAATGTACGTTTAGTACATTGTCTTGTCGTTTGAAAAGACCGCGGTTGAACCGTCGTATATGACATACACTATAGTACGACGGTACTTAACCGCGGTCGTTTCCTTTTAGTGTCGTTTATACTATATCAAAAGACAAAAGGACCAAGGTTGTACCGTCGTGTGATCGTAAACATACGTCGGTGTCTAACCACGGTCTTTTCCTTTTAATGTAATTTCTCCTCGAGGTCTGAGGGGGGGTTTTTTTTTTTTTTTTAATTTTCGTCGATGTTTATGGTATCGACGAC
>BLSH010160177.1:140835-159994 GCA_018402905.1 Glandirana rugosa
TATATCTGACAAGTGGTGACTGTCCTGGAAACAGTCCCTCACCTGCTGTTGCAACATATGGTCTACGAAGGACTGCCCTTGATGGAGAAAGGGAGTATGGTGCAGATGCTCGACACTTCGTTGAGAGAGACTTTTACGTGGATGATGGACTCAAATCCCTACCTACAGATGAAGAAGCCATAGACCTGCTCCAAAGGACTCAAGGTATGCTTTCTGAGGCCAACCTCAGACTTCACAAGATTGCCTCAAACAGTGCTGCTGTGATGAAAGCCTTCCAGCCTGGTGATCATGCCACAGGCTTTAAAGATTTAAATCTGGGAATGGACACGCCTCCTGTCCAGAGAAGTCTGGGCTTACAGTGGAACTTATTTAAAGACACCTTTGGCTTTCAAGTCAGCTCTGCAGACAAGCCATTCACCAAACGTGGGGTCCTGTCAGTGGTGAACAGTCTATATGATCCACTGGGATTCGCGGCTCCCATCACCATACAAGGTAAATCTTTATTAAGACTATTATCAGAGACTATACAAGATTGGGATGCTCCACTACCAACAGACAAATACTCGAAGTGGAAGTCCTGGAAACAATCTCTACATGCCTTGAATGGAATTGACATACCACGCTGCTACACTTCAGCTTCCCTTGCTGCAAGTCAGAGAAAAGAAATTCATATCTTCTCAGATGCATCCACAGAGGCCATAGCAGCTGTTGCCTACCTCAAGGTAAGAGACTATCACAATCAAACCCATGTAGGGTTTTTATTTGGCAAAGCTAAGTTTGCACCTAAGCCTGAACACACAATACCTAGGCTTGAACTTTGTGGAACCAACTTTACTGGAGCCTGCCGAGAGTTACAGCTCGACTCTAAGCCAATCCAAGACTTTTTAACAGAAAAGGGCTGTATATGGACTTTCAATCCTCCTCATTCCTCCCATATGGGTGGCTCATGGGAAAGAATGATAGGCATTACACGTAGAATACTGGACTCTATGTTAATGGACATGAACTCCACAAGTCTTACTCATGAGAGTTTAACCACCTTTCTGGCAGAGGTGTCTGCAATAATCAATTCAAGACCACTTGTTCCAGTGTCTGCAGACCCGGAGTCCCCAACCATCCTTACTCCAGCTACTCTCCTTACCCAGAAACTTGGGTCTGTTCCTGTTCCACCCGGGGACTTTAAAGAAGGGAACTTATACCGTGATCAATGGAAGCGAGTACAAAACCTCGCCAACTGCTTCTGGAAACGTTGGAAGATGATGTATCTTTCTCTTCTGCAGGGACGCAAAAAATGGCAACATTTGATCCCTAACCTCCAAGTTGGAGACCTTGTTCTGCTCAGAGACCAGCAAGCTGAAAGAATTGAATGGCCTATGGGACTCATTGTAAAGACCATTCCCAGTGATGATGGTATGGTACGTAAGGTGGAGGTGAAGGTTACCAGACAAGGAACTGTAAAGACCTTCCTCAGACCCATAACAGAACTTGTTTTACTCTTGCCTTTCGGAGACTGAACTTACTTGCCTGAGTCTGCTGGATTCAGCTTTATGCTACAAGAAGAATGTGCCTTGAACTTTATGTGACACTTCTTGATACCTTATTGCAGTTTATTGTTGCATATGCATGCATTGTTTTTTGTCTTTCAGGTTTTCAAGACAACTGCAAATTGCACAATGTTTATTTGCACTGCATAACTACCATTATGATATATATATAGTGGTATTTACAATACCAGACGGGGAGTGTTCTGTTACATGATTTGCATGTAACATAAATATGCAGCTATAGTAATGTTTTTATAGTTGGTTATTATAATGCCATCTTGTGGTTCTTTTGGATATTACACCTTTCTATTGTATTTTCTAAGTGTGTACCTCCCATCCTCTGTGAGCTAATTTCCTCTTCCTAGTTCACTCTACTCTGTAACTTCCTGTTCCTGGTGCACTCTGCTATTCTAATTCCTCTTCCTGTGTCCTCTCTCTCATGAGGTAAAGAATATGGCTACATGCTAGAAGGCCTCACTCAATCTACTCGCATCCTAGGACACATTACTATGTTTTGACCTGCAGTTACCATCTTTCGACCATCTGTCACATTTGTTGTATGCTGTACCTGCTATTCCAATGAATAAACGCTCATGGAAGAAATCGGTAATTGGTGAGTCACTATCTGATGAGAACTGTCTGCGGTGATCATATCTGCTTATACAGGCCAGGCATAGAGGTCTCAACAAGGGATAAGTTGCCATTACAACAGTTAGGAGTCAGAATATTTGCTATAGTTGTAAGAGTTCCTCATTGGGCTGCCATTCCAACCATGCTGACTACAGAACCAATCCGCTTCTTCTCGGATGTGATAGTAACCTACCTGTTGTTCTAGAGTCTAGGAGATGCTCCACCATGTTGGGGTTGATTTACTAAAGGCAAATAGACAGTGCACTTTGCAAAGTGCAGTTGCTCCAGAGCTTAGTAAATTAGGAAAAGCTTCACTTTGCAAAGAATACCCAATCACGTGCATGGAAAATGAAAAAAACTGTATTTTTGCTTGCACGTGATTGGATAATGGAAGTCAGCAGAGCTTCTGCTCATTTACTAAGCTCTGGAGCAATTGCACTTGCAGAGAGCACAGTCTATTTGCCTTCAGTAAATCAACCCCATTGTGTCACTCTGGCCTGAGGCCCACCTCTTTTATATTACCAGCCGCAGGCCTGTATTCCAGAATAAAAAAAAGTACAGTCCAGATGCATTTTTAACGCTTTACTGCCAGAACTCAGGCACTTCATCACTACATCTTCCTCATGGTGCAGTACAGTGCAGAACGCTTGGCAATATACCACATATTACAATACCTGCACATTCAGCCATCTTCCTGGTTGTTATCCATCACTTGCCCACGGCAATATATATGGTGTTCCTCACATTGGAAATGTCCCAGAGCAAAAGATTTAGGTTAGCTGTGACACTGTCCCCTGAAAGCATGCTAAATATTGCATCTGGCAGCCTTCTCCCTTATTGGCCCTGGGGGTGATCAGGTTGGTAGAGGTACTCACACTATCCCTTAAATCCTGCTGCTTGCATAGACTGCTGTTCAGGCCTCCTGCTTGACAGATCTTTGCTCGCTGGGCAGGGTGTCTCCTGGATGAGTTGACAGGATAGGATCCCTCAGCAGTGTCTCTTCTTCTCTCCCTAGCCTGGTGGCAGAGCTCCCCAGCCCAAGGGTCCCCTTAACCCTCCATCTTCCACCCGACAACAACCCTGCTGGCCAGACTGCTCTCTATCAGCCCATCCTGCCTGGGGATTGGTCAGGTTCTCTTAAATATGCAGATCACTGCCCCCTCACCTCCATTCATTAGCTTCTAGAACCTTCTGGTAGTTTCTAGAACGTGGGGGAGATGCCAGAAGCATGACCCGTAGAGCCCTCTAGTCTGACCTACATCAGAACCCACAGCTATTACCCAGACTCGCTTAAAGTGGTTGTCAACCCGTGATAACCACTTTAACCTACAGGTAAGCCTATAATAAGGCTTACCTGTAGGTTCCTTGCATATCTCCCAAACCTGCAGGGTTTAGGAGATATGCAGTGTACTCACATTTAACCACGTCATCGGGCACATGTGCAGTGAAGAAACGGCCTTCGTGACGTTCCTTCACTGAGATCGTGCCGTGCAGCTCCCGCGCGCATGCACAGGAGTGACGTCACGCGACTCTGGCCAGTCACAGGGCCGGAGATCGCGGCCACGGAGGGAAGAGGTGCAGAAAGAAGATGGACGCGGCCTGGAGCGGGGACATCGCAGGCTTCCAATGCAGGTAAGTGGCACATAATGGGCTAATATGCGATGCATACTAGCCCATTATGCTTTTACATTGCAGGGTAACATAGAGGAAATAAACCCCATCAGGGTTTACTTCCTCTTTAAGCTATTGTGGGTCAGCTAAATTTTCTTACCATGTTTGTACACTAGAGCAGACTTTTGGGTGCCTTTAGGTCCCTTCAGGGATGCTTGGCAAAATGCCTAAAATATTGCCCAAATATTGTATATAAGCCATCAAGTGGATCAAGGCTGCCTTTTATTTACACAAAGCCACAGATTTTCATTGTGCACCAATACAACCTTCCAGCTGCCGGAGTCTTAGCAACCAATGACGTTATCGGTTGATCAGGAGGATGTCAGGTGCCTGCACAGCACTTTGTTTGATCCTCCCCTTCCCCTCTCTGTCAGCACAGAGGAAGAAGAGAAACATTGCATTACTAGTCAGTACCAGTGTGCAAAGGTGTATCTACTTTGGAAGAATAAATCACCTCTCACGTTGGGTGTCCTACTGATAGTTTTACACAGCAACATCTAATAGTTTATTTTTTTTTTGCTTAGAATAGAGATCACGATTGTCTCACGATTCTTGCAGCGTAACGTTATCTTTCACATTATACAAAAAAATTGGGCTAACTTTACTGTTTAGTTTTTTTTTTTTTCTTTAATTCGTTAAAGTATATTTTTTCCAAAGAAATTGCATTTGAAAGACCGCAGTGTGACATAAAATATTGCAACGACCGCCATTTTATTCTCTAGGGTCTCTGCTAATAATATATATCTATATATCATTTTTGGAGGTTCTAAGTCATTTTCTAGCTAAAAATACAGATTTTAACAAGTAACAAGTGTCAGAAAAAGGTTTAGTCTTTAAGTGGTTAAACTTACCTCACTTAGGGTCCTTTCACACGGGCTTGTCCGTAATATGGATCCCGCTTGCTCAGCGTGGGATCGCTCCGCTGATCTGTGCTGAGCAGGCTGATGACAGGTCTCTCTCCTCTCAATGTGTGGAGATGGACCTGTCAGGTCCCCGCTGCCCTCTATGGGAGATCGGATGAAAACGGACAGGTGGTCTGTTTTCATCCGATCTTCCATAGAGGACACCATCCGCTGTCATCCGCCGATATCCAGTACTATCCGATTCGATCCTCCAGACAGACAGGATCGGATTGGATATTGGCAGTTGTCAGCGGACTTGTCACCGCTGACATCCACCGCTCCATAGAAGTGAATGGAGCGTCCAATCAGGTCCGCCTGAAAAATGGACAGGCGGACTTGATCAGAACGCCTGTGTGAAAGGGGCTTTTACAGACCAAAGTTCATTCTTTTGATCTAAAAGAATGAAAAGATACTTTGTTTATAATTATCTCCCAGCGCTGACAATGTTGTGATAAACTTGGCAGGCTACCTATTTTTTTGGGGGGTTTTTTTGACAGCTGTCAGCTGTGAGCAGAGAACTCTGCACTGAATCAAGGAAATGCTGTATTAAAGTGATTGTAAAGGTTCAGTTTTTTTTTTTAAATAACAAACATGTTATACTTACTTCCTCTGTGCAGCAGTTTTGCACAGAGTAGCCCCGATCCTCCTCTTCTGGGGTCCCTCAGCGGCGCTCCTGGCTTCTCCCCGCATCGAGTGCCCCGTCGGAGAAGCGATCTCCCTCGGGGTACCCGTGTCCTGCTGCTGCGTCCATTGACACAGACAGCAGGACTTGGCTCCCCGGCTCCCGCCTCATTGGATTTGATTAACAGCAGTGGGAGCTTTAAATAAGTGACTTCTGTGAATTCACTCTGTGAGAAAAATGGGGTCACTCCACACTCACCAGATGAGATGGACCCTTTTGTCATAAGACAGAAAGGATCTAACCGTACTTGAAGGTCTATTTGGGGGGGACCTGACCCACTACCATGCCGTCTGCATGCTCCTCACAATCCTGGACTCCTCCAAGGGAATAGCTTGCGGTAGGTATTATGGCAAGTACTCCGCTTATTGAAGAAAAAATCTTCATAGCATAAAATCCTTGACAGTTTTATATGATTTATATCATTTGATAATGATAACAAAATACACTAAGAATAGGAGTATACGACCCCTCTGTCTCATGGAGAAGTGGACTGCTATGGAGTCTCTAGCATGCGTTCCATTCTCCGGGACGGCTGTGATGACGGGAGACTCATTCTTAACGAGTTTCTTCACTAATATGCGACGTTCTCAAAAGCAGGAAGCTCCCTTGCGTTCCAGTCTCATAAATACACGCGTCATCATCAATTTTACTCCTCCCCTTACAAGACAAACTTTGCAATCATATACCAGACCATCAGGGGCTGGTTATACAAATGTTTAACCCCTTACTACATGTTGCACGTCCGCAACTGACTCTATGGGGACATCTTGCTTAGAAATAAAATATTACTCCTCCCATATTAAATATATATTATAAAAATGTACCAGCATATCCCATGTATGGTTCATGATCATGTATAATGTATTCATAATTTAAATGATAAATAGGAAATTAATGAGGAAAAAGTATAAAAAAAAATAAGAAGAAGAAAATAAATACATTTAAAATAAAAATAATAAAATGCATTTAAAATTGAAATAAAAAATAATAATTTTACAAATAATATGAAAAAATGAATTAAAAATATGTATAAAAAAAGAATTAATAATGAAAATAATAATAATGAAGACAAAATAGAAAGAAAAATGTGATTAAAGAAAAAAGAAAAGAAAATAAGGAAAAAAGAAGAAAATTTAAAAAAAGAAAGAAAAAAGAAGAAAAAATTCAAGAAAATAACAATAATAAAATAAAATAAAGGAATAAAAATGAAAATTAAACTAGTGGATTATAAATGAATTCTATGATGTGGATATTTACCTTTAAGAGGTAAGGCCTCCTAATGGTGGGGTGTGTACTGCCTAATGGTCTGATCTGTACATGAATAGAAAATTATTAAAAATTGGAAATAAAACAATTAATATTCATGTCTATATTTAGGCCAGCTGGACTCAAACTATTTAATTCAGTTATCCATCTCGTCTCATTTTGAGAAACTGCTCGCCTCATATTTTTACCCCTCCAATTATTTACCATTTTATCTATCCCACATACCTTAATCTGGCTGGGATCCATATTGTGATGGATTCTGTAGTGATAGGATAAACTGTGGTGTTTGAACCCCTTTCTTATATTATTTAGATGTTCTCTAATCCTAACACACAATTGTCTAGTTGTCTGGCCCACGTACTGTAGGCCACATGGGCAAGTCAATAAATAGGTGACATGAAAACTTTGACACGATAATAATTTCTTAATTTTATATCCAGTCTTAGTACTAGAAGATGTAAATGTAGTGGTTCTTCTGGGTCTGTCCTTAATGGTTCTATACATCTTGCATCTACCACATGTATAAAATCCCTTATGATCCAAGAACGTGCCCAACCTTTTAGGGGGGGTCAGGCACATTCCTGGCCAGTTTACCTCTTAACCACTTCCCAATGCCAATGCCATCAATAGAAGCCCAAGGCCCATCAACACTGGACCTTAACTACTTGCCGACCAGCCAGGGTCATTATGCAGTGGCAGGTCGGCTCTCCTGCGCAAATCGCCGTAGCTGTACTGCGGCTCACGCAGGCGCAGTTGCGGGTGGCGGTGCGTGCCCGCGCGTGCTTCACGCTACATGAGCACGCCTGCGGGTCTGGTGGATTGGATGTCCGCTGGTGACCCGCAGTCGTCTAGTACAAAGGCAGAATGGAGATCTGCCAATGTAAACAAGGCAGATCCCCGTTCTGAAAGGGGACATGATAGAGATCTACTGTTCCCAGTCATCGGGAACAGTGATCCCTGCCAGCCCACCCCCCCTACATTTAAAACACACCTAGGGAACACAGTTAACCCCTTGATCGTCCCTAGTGTTTAACCCCTTCCCTGCCAGTGTCATTTTTACATTGATCACTGCATTTTTATTGCACTGATCAATGTAATAATGTCACTGGTCCCCAAAAAGTGTCATTTGGGGTCAGATTTGTCCGCCGCAATGTCGCACTCCCAGTAAAAAGTCCATAAATCTATCCCATAGTTTGTAGATTGCGATAACTTTTGCGGAAACCAATCAATATATGCCTATTGCGATTTATTTTTACCAAAAATATGTAGAAGAATATATATCGGCCTAAACGGATGAATAAATTTGTTTTAATATATATATTTTTTTTGGATATGTATTATAGCAAAAAGTAAAAAAAAAAAAAAGTTTTTTTTTCAAAATTGCAGTTTTTTATAGCGCAAAAAATAAAAACTGCAGAGGCGATCAAATACCACCAAAAGAAAGCTCTATTTGTGTGAAAAAAGGACGTCAATTTTGTTTGGGTACAGCGTCGCATGACCTCACAATTGTTAGTTAAAGCAATGCAGTGCCGTATCGTAAAAAATGGCCTGGTCATTAAGGGACAAATCCTTCCGGAGCTGAAGTGGTTGAAGAGGAGTTTCCCCTGGGGAAAAAAATATTAAAAGTCAGCAACTACAAATACTGTAGCTGCTAAATTTTAATATATGGCCACTTACCTGTACAGGGAGCCGGCACCCCAGCCAATTTTCAGAACGGCTGTCAGGTGCTGCTGCCGGCATCTCCACTAAGGGAAACTGGCTGTGAAGCCTTTAGACTTCACAGCCGGTTCCTTACTGTGCCTGCACGAAGCACGCTGCGCTTTCTAACTGGCCTGGCGGCGGAGGATGGAGGAGGCGGGCCGAACTTCCGTGGGACAGCGCTGCGGCGCTATCTCCCCGAAGTGATGACGGGAACCTGTCAAAAACAGGTCCCCATTCCCTCCTCCCCCCTGAAATGTGCCAAATGTGGCACCAGAGGGGGGAGGAAGCAAATAAGCGGAGGTTACACTTTTGGGTGGAACTCCGCTTTAATAAGATACCTTTCTGAGTATAAAAACAGGGAGGTATCTTCCATTGTAAAAGAGTCATCTGAGCGTCCTTGTTGATCTCTAGGTCACTCTGATCTCCTCCTATCAGCAGGTTTCTTTTTAGGCACATGAACACTGTAGCAAAATTAATTGGTTTCTTGTGCTGCTTCTCCTCTCCCAGTCTGATCTCTTCTACACAGGCTCTGCAAGAGACCAAGTCAAATTTAGGTGCTTACACCACTTACATATTTATTATTTACTAATGGATTATGTAGAGATGCATTAATTTGTATCTTTAACACCTAAATGGAGTTTAGCTTTAAGTAATCCTGCTACTTTGCCCTGTGTAGGCAAAGCAAAGGTTCATTTTGGGACGTAAGTACAACATACATATACCTATCTATGATATTTCACAACTTCTCTTTTGTGTGTAGTTCCTGTTTTTTTAATAACAGGAAAAGATACATTTCCTGACAGGTCGATGTCAGCACAGCTGGGTGAGGCCCTGCCCACCCCTTCATGACCAGAACATAGCTAATACATTTTAAGCCCACCTCAGCCTCAGCGGTCCTATTTTGTCCACCTGCCGTCAGGACAAGTGGTGTCTTCCCTCCTAGCAGGTCTAAATACCTGGCTGGCTGTCCAGATCCGGTCTGCTTGCTGGACGCAGTCCCTGCACTTCACTGCTAACAGCACTTATGCCAAGGAGCCCTGCTGCTGGTCCTCATGGTGGTATCATGCCGTTTTTAAAGAAGGCCAGCTTGTGGGGTGTGCTGTGGCAGCGATCAGAGTCCTTCTGTGGCTGCTGGTGAAGGGTAAAGTCCCTTCAATGGCAGCTACTAGGTGCTGTGTGCTGTGGCGGTGGGCAGAGTCCTCTGTGGCTGCTACAAGGGGTGAGTGGCAATCTCTCTCTACACTATAGAAGGGCTACCCGGATGGAGATGCAGGCACAGTGGTGGCCCACTTTGGACATGTGCAGAGCCCACCGGACAAACAGGAGAGGGGAGGTGGGGCCAGGCTTAAGGGAGCCAAATTTAGCGATGCTTCTGCCTGAGAAACACCTGCTGCTCTGCTGTTCTGTGTTTTTCTCTTCCGCACCCTGTACATTGGAGAGGGGCCTTTGTGTGAGCACGCTGAAAGCCCACCTGTCTGCCCTCTCTGCTTTTACTGGTAACAATGGGCCTCAAACACTTTGGTGGTTCAGTTCTTGAAAGCAGCTATCCACCTAAGACAACCCAGGTCTCTGATATTTCCAAAGTGGGACTTGCCTCTAGTTTTGTACTTCCTTTGATCGGATACCTTCATTCATCCTGTTTCGCAATGGCATCTCTCTCTCTGAAGGCAATGTTTCTTGTGGCAATAACATCAGTCAGAAGGGTATCAGAGCTGGCAGCTTTAGGGTTTAAAGAAGCCTTCATCTCTTTCTTTCCGGATTGATGCTAGGATTCATACCCAAGGTGGCCTCCAGGTTTCACATAATGCAAGAAATTACACTTCTTATGTTCCTTTTGGAGAAATCCCAGGAACCAAATCTGCTTGATGTTGGGCATTCAATGAAGGCCTATGTTGACGCTCCTGCCAATCTCAGGAAATCATACCATCTCTTCATCATCCTTAATGTTGCACAGAAAGGCTAAGGGCTTCTAGTAAAGCATTCACCTCGTGGCTGGTCAAGACCATCTCCTTGGCTTACAGAACAAAGGGTTTGCCTGTGCCTGAAGGGGTCACAGCCTATTAGTAGAGGGTGCTCAACATCCTGGCAGTGGCAGGATGGGTTGCTCTATAAACAATTTGAAGGTTGGTTACATGGATTTCTATGCATAACTTCATGATGCATTATTGTATAGAGCTTGCAGCTCTGAGTACTGTTGATTTTGGCAGGGGTTTAGGTTTCTGCTTCCAGTCAAAATTAAATTGGTCAAGCATTACCCTCCCATGTATGGCTAGTTAAAGCGGAGTTCCACCCTATTAAAAGACAGCAGCTACAAAAAGTATTGAACACTTACTTGTCCCAGGCTCCAGTGATGCAGCCGCCCAAAGCCTCCCTCTTCTCCCTCTCCTTCATGTGGCGCCGGCATCACAAGTGTGGGCACCCGTCTTTGGCTTCAAAGCTGGGCGCGCACTGCGCATGCGCGAGGCGCGCTGCACTTTATGAATGGCTGGTCTATCTTCTGGGACCTGTGACGTGTCCCAGAAGATCGCCAAGAGGGAGGGCGGAAGGTGAACTTCCAGAGGAGGAAGTGCAGCTGGGACCCTGTCAAAACAGGATACCTGCTGCCCCCCCCCCCCCAAAAAAAAATGACATGCCAATTGTGGCATGTCGGGGGGGGGGGTCACCTTTCCTTAAAGCGGAAGTTCCACTTTTGGGTGGAACTACGTTTTAATTCCCAGCTGTGCTGACATAGAGCCATCAGCAAAATGGAAAATTGGATGACAGATACTTACTGTCATTTTCCTTTCCTGATGGGCTCCATGGCAGCACAATTCCCACCCAGCTTAGTAGGACGAGTTATGGAACGCAGAGGCTTAAAATGTATTAGCTACAGTAGGTCCTGATCATGCAAGGGGTGGGCGGGGCCTCACCCAGCTGTGCTGTCACGGAGCCCATCAGGTAAGGAAAATTACGGTAAGCTTCTGTCATTCCATTTTCCGTTTTTAAAGCAGCTGTATCCTCTCCAAAAATGATCTTATTTAACCATTTGGCCAATGTAGTAATGAATTACCAATTAAACAGATTGTATTACAAAGTCTGAAAAGCACACTTACTGTTATAAACCTTTATATTCTGAGCGCTCCTGGAACTTGATCGCCGGCGCCAATTGGGCTTCCGCGTCTTGCACTGTATAGTATTTTCCACCCTCACTTTGTTCTGGTGTAATCCCACACATACGCAGAAAGTTGGCTAAATAATTACATAAATGTACTCTTACTTTGTTTTTGTTTTGGGGGGTTCAGTGATTGCTGGCCAAAGAAAAGTCCTCGCTCGCCACTGTAGTGCTTATACAGCGGGCTCTGTCTCCTCCACCCTGTGATGTAGCAGGTCACGTGGTGTCAACAACCCTCCTCCCATAGCTATACTATCGCGGGATGCCGGGGCTGACATCCACAATAACAAATGACGCAGCCCCAGCAGAGGCCCTGCATTTTTCCGGCAGAGTCTAGGCCTGCCGGAAAATGCAGAGGTAATGAGCATGCGCGGGTGACGTCACTATAATGAAATACAGCGATATCAGCAAAATGAAGCAGGTAGGAACAGTCACATCCAGCGCTATTTATTCACTAAGCAGGGACTATTAATATGAGAAAAAGTTGTCAGACTGAGGATACAACCGCTTTAAACAAGCTTCCTCCTCAAACTTTATTCTTTGCGTATGAAGAAATTTGAAGCAAATTCATAGAAAAAATCTTGACACTGCAATTATTCTTTGAATTCTGAACAGCATCATCTAATTGGCATACAATTGCACCTTACTTCCTGCCCAGAGAGTGATGACACAGTTGAGTCATGTATGTTTTATGGTATGAGGATGGAGTCTGAGAATTATACTTCACTTGGGTGGAAGTGAAACCTGTTATACTCTCATTGTTTTCTATTTTTTTCCACAGCCAGCCCAACATCAGAATTGCCTGAAATTTTTGGAAGCTTCAGTTGTCTGTTTAGCTTTGGAGTGAGAGCACAAATTTTAGAAAGCTTAATTTTGCCATGAAATGTCCAATTTTGCCAAAATGTCACTAATGCAGAAACCATCAATTTTGCACATTAGGCTGCTTAGGCTAACTTGGCTTGAACGAAAAAAAATAGTCTTTTTTACTATGGTCTGTTTTTCCTTTCTGTAAATTTTAAAATAAGGATAATGAGGGCCACTTTTCTGGCACAAGAACAGGTTTAGGATAGTTCAAAAAAAGCTTCCTTAAAGTGGATGTAAACCCACCACTCACCCAGTATAAGCTAATGGCACAGTATTAATGTATATGTACATGCAAGCCTCCTGCATGTATCCCTACCTTGCAAATGCCACCCTTTCAGAAGTAGCAGACTTGCAAAACACTGGAATCAGTGGGTGTCACTCTTTACTGAAGCTCGGTGGGTGGAGTTGTGATATCTCAAGACTTTCCACCCAGCTCTATACTGAGAGCTGGAGGAGATGGGAGGGGGGAGTGTGAGGCTCTTATTGCTCCATGCAGGAGATAAGAATATGACCTGTCAGTCATACAGCACTGGATGAAATATCTCCTATTTCTCCCTCAGTCAGATTTTTTCCTACTGAAAAAAAGATAAGGGTATTACTCAGAGTTGGATTAACTCTTTGTGGCAAAACTGGGCACAGATGACGTGATGTCCTCTCCGGTACAAGGTAGAAGTGTCAGTAACATTTTTTTGGGGGTTTACATCCACTTCAAGCCTCAGGAACCAATTCAAGTCTATCACACCCTTAAAACCACCAAAATTTCACCTTTCCTATTAAATTCAAAGCATTTTGCCAAATGACTAGATATTTTTTAATCCTCTGAAATCTCAGTAAAATGACAATTCACAATCTCACATATAGCTTTTACACCTCTCTGTCCCTGTGATCGCTAGGTGCATATGAATGGCACTTGTTATTAGAGTGACTCTGTTCATGATATGAAAATGAAAGAGACTTTGCAGTTGCCTGTCCTGTAAAGTTGGGCAAACAGTTCAGACCGAGCAAATGCAAATGTGAGCATAGTGTGTCAGTATAGTGTGTAAGTATAATGTGTCAGTATAGTGTGTAAGTATAGTGTGAGTATAGTGTGTGAGTATAGTGTGTGAGTATAGTGTGTAAGTATAGTGTGTCAGTATAGTGTGTGAGTATAGTGTGTAAGTATAGTGTGAGTATAGTGTGTCAGTATAGTGTGTGAGTATAGTGTGTAAGTATAGTGTGAGTATAGTGTGTCAGTATAGTGTGAGCATAGTGTGTCAGTATAGAGTGAGTAGAGTGTGTCAGTATAGTATGAGTATAGTGTGTCAGTGTGGTGTGTCAGTATAGAGTGTAAGTATAGTGTAAGTGAGTATAGTATAGTGTGTCAGTATAGTGTGTCAGTAAAGTGTGAGTATAGTATAGTGTGTCAGTATAGTGTGAGTATAGTATAGTGTGTCAGTATAGTGTGAGTATAGTATAGTGTGTTAGTATAGTGTGAGTATAGTATAGTGTATCAGTATAGTGTGAGTATAGTATAGTGTGTCAGTATAATGTGTCAGTATAGTGTGAGTATAGTATAGTGTGTCAGTATAGTGTGAGTTTAGTATAGTGTCTCAGTATAGTGTGAGTATAGTATAGTGTGTCAGTATAGTGTGTCAGTATATTGTGAGTGTATAGTGTGTAAGTATAGTGTGAGTACAGTGTGTAAGTATATTGTGAGTATAGTGTGTAAGTATAGTGTGAGTATAGTGTGTAATTATAGTGTGAGCATAGTGTGTCAGTATAGTGTATAGGTATAGTGTGAGTATAGTGTGTCAGTATAGTGCGTAAGTATAGTGTGAGTATAGTGTGTCAGTATAGTGTAAGTATAGTGTGTCAGTATAGTATGTAAGTATAGTATGTCAGTATATTGTGTAAGTATAGAGTGAGTATAGTGTGTGAGTATAGTGTGTAAGTATAGTGTGAGTATAGTGTGTCAGTATAGTGTGAGCATAGTGTGTGAGTATAGTGTGTAAGTATAGTGTGTAAGTATAGTGTGAGTATAGTGTGTCAGTATAGTGTGAGCATAGTGTGTCAGTATAGTGTGAGTATAGTGTGAGTAGAGTGTGTCAGTATAGTGTGAGTATAGTGTGTAAGTATAGTGTAAGTATAGTGTGTCAGTATAGTGTGAGTATAGTGTGAGTAGAGTGTGTCAGTATAGTGTGAGTATAGTGTGTCAATGTAGTGTGTAAGTATAGTGTGTAAGTATAGTGTGAGTATAGTGTGTAAGTATAGTGTAAGTATAATGTGTCAGTATAGTGTGAGTATAGTGTGAGTAGAGTGTGTCAGTATAGTGTGAGTATAGTGTGTCAGTGTAGTGTGTAAGTATAGTGTGTTAGTATAGTGTGAGTAGAGTGTGTCAGTATAGTGTGAGTAGAGTGTGTCAGTATAGTGTGAGTATAGTGTGTCAGTGTAGTGTGTAAGTATAGTGTGAGTGAGTATAGTATAGTGTGTCAGTATAGTGTGTCAGTAAAGTGTGTAAGTATAGTGTGAGTAATAGTGTGAGTATAGTATAGTGTGTCAGTATAGTGTGAGTATAGTGTATCAGTATAGTGTGTAAGTATAATGTGAGTAATAGTGTGAGTATAGTATAGTGTGTCAGTATAGTGTGAGTATAGTATAGTGTGTCAGTATAGTGTGAGTATAGATATAGTGTGAGTATAGTATAGTGTGTCAGTTTAGTGTGTCAGTATAGTGTGAGTATAGATATAGTGTGAGTATAGATATAGTGTGAGTATAGTATAGTGTGTCAGTATAGAGTCAGTATAATGTGAGTATAGTATAGTGTGTGGGGGGTGCCATTAAGAATGACAGCAATTCCTGTGCCCACAGTCAAAACGTGCTGCTGGTTAAAAAATCCCACACATCTAAAATTGCAGCACAGGTGCGGGAACCGCAGGGAAATCGCAAAGTGGAAAAGCTGCTGCGTTTTCTGCATGTGCCATGCCTGCACAAACATGGGCCACAAACTCGCATAGATGTGACCCAGGCCTAAAGTGGTAGTAAAGTCATTTTTTTAAAATGAAAAAGCTGGACCACCTGCAGGTTTAACCACTTGCTTACTGGGCACTTTTACCCCTTCCTGCCCAGGCCAATTTTCAGGTTTTAGAGCGGTCACACCTTGAATGACAATTGCGTGGTCATACAGCACTGTATCCATATGAAATTTGTATAATTTTTTTCACACAAATAGAGCTTATTTTTGGTGGTATTTAATCACCACTGGGTTTTTTTTATTTTTTGATAAGCAAACAAAAAAGGAGCAAAAATTTTGAGAGAAAAAAAGTTTTTCTGTTATAAAATTTTGCAAACAGGTATGTTTTCTCCTTCACTGATGTGCGCTCATAAGGCCTGCACTGATGGGCACTGATAGGCTGCACTGATGAGGAGGTGTAGCGTCCTTTATTGAAACCCCACAGAAATGGAAACCGGAAGTGACGGTTCGTTGCCGCCATCTTGCTACACCTGCACACGTCCTCACTAAGAATACAGAGAGAAGGTGGCAAGCAGGCATCTTTTTACATTCACCGGAGTTTTTAATTTGACACTTATTTTTAACAGTAAACGGAGCTTACATACTGAAATACAGTGTATAATAATACGTCACACTGTTTTGATGTTACATTTTAAATCTTTCTTCCTTCTCTATCTTCGGCCACTTGAATGGCCAGGCTGCTCACGAGTATGCACACGGGAGTCACATCACAGTGGCACACATAGCAGGCCATAAATGTGATGAAGCTGCGCATGTGCGGCTCATACCACATTATCACTGACAGGCAGGGGGGATATTTATAACAGAAAAGACCACTAGGGTTATAACCACCTCAGTACCCCCTTCCTGCCCAGGCCAATGTGTGGCTTTCAGCGCTGTCACACTCTTGGTGCCATTTAATCACTACTGCATTTTTTATTCCATGCTAAACAAAGACAGACTAAATTTTGAAGGAAAAAAAACACATTTTTCTTTGTTTGTTATAACATTTTTCAAATAAATCATCTTAAATTTAGGCCATAATATATCCTGCTACATTTCTTTGGTAAAAATACCCCAAATCAGTGCATATTATTTAGTCTGTAGGAAAGTTATAGAGTCCTCAAACTATGGGATATATATCTGAAAATCGATCAATCCTGATGTACTGGAGGCCGATCTCATTTCTTGAGGCCTGAAAATGCCAGGACAGTGCAAATACCCCCCAAATCACCCCTTTTTGGAAAGTAGACAGCCAAGATATTTAGTAAGAGGCATGGCGGGATTTTTGAAGTTGTAATTTGTCATCACGATTTTTGAAAAATGAAGAAATTAAAAAAATTATTCAAAACATTCAAAAAAATAGCAACTTTTTCTACATGCTGTGACCAGGACACTACAGTGTAACACTGTACTACTATGGGGAGGTGATCAGGATTTTTTATTTTACACACTATGATTGCTTATACCAGTGAGAATCACTTGTTTGTTTCTTGGGATGTTGAGGCGGAGAGCGAAATCGCCTTGCGGGGGCCCCAAGAAAATTTTTGCCCAGCGCCCATTCAATATTAAAAACGGCCCTGTATAGTGTGTCAGTATAGTGTGAGTGTAGTGTGAGTGTAGTGTGTTAGTGTAGTGTGAGTGTAGTGTGAGTGTAGTGTGTTAGTGTAGTGCAGCGTTTAACTCAGTATTACATAACATTTAGTGATCTATACCCTTTTTTTTTTGGTTGCTGCGTTTTTTTTTTTTTTTTGTTTTGTCTTTTTTATTTGTTTCCTGCCTACCGCCTCTTTTTAAATTGTCGGCCGCAGATTTTCTGACTGCGACGCTACTGTGCCCCCTTTTTAATATTCTATTAAAGTTTTTATATGTCTGCCAGAGTCAGTCCGCAATTTAAAGTGCACACCACTTCTCATTCAATAAAGTGCATCCAATCACACATCCCTGTTTCTATTAAATTTTAAACTAATACCCCCCCCCCCCCCAATTAATGTCTGGGAGGCCAAAAAGGAGAGGCAGACATTCCCATGCCACTATGGGGGGGGGGGGGTGCCTGCAGTGTCTATGTCCACAGGCAAAGGTGGACATGGTCAGTCCTCAGCAGTGTTGCCAACCGCCAGTAAATTTACTGACAGTTTGTAAAAATTTGTGATTTTTTTACAACTGTCTATAAATATCAGGGTCTGATAATTTGTCATGCTGTGCTGACTTTTTAAGTGTAAACCAGGCAAACTATTTGATATGGGTATTGTCAGTGTTTCCATGTTGTGTTTAAATTTTAATTGTCTTAGTTTTTCATAGGAGTTCAGTTAATTTTCAGGTTGCCAGTAAAAAATGTGCTCCGCCAGTAAATTTTCCATGTTTTGCCAGTAAAAAACGCTGCGGGAGGTTGGCAACACTGGTCCTCAGCCAGGGCACGTTTGTCTCTGTTTAGTGATGTTACCTGTGCTATCCAGCCACAACATGCAGAGGAGGCGGTGGACTGGCTTACTAAACCATCCTTATCCTCATCTTCTTTCACCCAAGCAGACACTAAAGTGCAGTCCACTGCATCTGCCTTATCCACAGCTATTCCTGCCATAGCCCCAGCATCATGCATGGAGGAGTCAGCTAAATGATTTGAACACAGCGTCATTCGCTTGCTTCTTGAAGATGCACAGACATTACTTGATTCGGATGTTGGTTCTGAGGTTGAGGAAGGGATTAATATGAGCCTACAGAGGAATAACCCTAAACAACAAACTGGCAGTCATGTTCCCCCCTGAACTTAGACCTGAATGTACTATAATTTGGCCTCTTCACGTAAGGCTTGCTCACTGCGGTGCAAAAATCTATTTCCATCCAAAGTCTGCCGTAGAGACACCAGAATTCATGAAAAAAATCTCTAATCTTATTCTGAGTGCACTAAATGATGGCCTCATCGTACAGACTGGCTCCCCATTACAAAATAAAGAAAGCTTGCAGGGAAAATCAATATAATGTAATTTTTTTTTTCTTTATATCCATTAAGTCAGTTTTGCTGCAGCAGGTTCTATATACGGTACAGGTGCGCCACTTTACAGGCAGGCTAAGGGGACTCCCCAGGCACTATATTTAAAAAAAAAAAAATCATTTTTATTGTATCACTTTAAGCAGCATTAAAATCACTGCTCCTTTAACCACTTCAGCCCCGGAAGGATTTTCCACTTTAGGACCAGAGAACTTTCTGCGATTCGGCACTGCGTCACTTTGACTGACAATTGCGCGATCGTGCGACGTTGTACCCAAACGAAATTTGCGTCCTTTTTTCCCCACAAATAGAGCTTTCTTTTGGTGGTATTTGATCACCTCTGCGTCATTTCTGATTGCCGCTATAAACAAAAGAAGAGCGACAATTTAGCAAAAAAAACACAAATTTCTTACTTTTTGCTAAAAATCCAAATCCAAAAAAAAATATATAAAAAAACATTTTTTTCCATTGGTTTTGGCCAATGTATATTCTTCCTCATATTTTTGGCAAAAAAAAAATCGCAATCGGCTTTTATTGATTGGTTTGCGCAAAAGTTGCAGCAAACGGACTATGAGAATTAATTTCTGGGGTTTTTATTTATTAATTTTTTTTTACTAGTAATGGCGGCGATCTGTGATTTTTAGCGGTACTGCGATATTGCAGCGGACATGTCGGACCATTTTGACACTTTTTTGGGACCATTGGCATTTATACACGTTATAGCGTCATGGCGATTTTTAGTGTCTAGCGGCGGTAATGATCATTTTTTT
>BLSH010160177.1:170171-186275 GCA_018402905.1 Glandirana rugosa
TCTTCACTCCACCCTTTGTTTCTGATTTCCTTCTCTCCCCCTATACTCTGTTTATAACCTATTTTTGCTATATATATTTGGGTTAGACCAGTATAGACGACCGTGATCCGTATCGGTGGGACCCTTTCGGCCCCACAGCCGCGGATCCTTCACTACGTCACCAAACCCAGTTACGCTGTTGAGCAGCCACACATTTAGTACTTGTGCTAAATATTACATGGAATTGATATGCCCCTTGTACATGATGTCAGCTCAGCTGCTCAAGTTTATACATCTTGACTGTCAAAAGTTCTATGTAACTGTTATTATTGCTTTTTTATTGACATGTAAAACTCTAAATAAAGATATTTGAAAAAAAAGAAATACATATTGTAATTTTGTATATTTGGTGTACCATTTTATTTAGCACCACTCATAAAAGTCCCATGGGCAAATCTCTTCTTGATTTTTCTGAATATTGGGGACTGGGTGTTGCTTTGGTCTGAGCATAGGTAGCCTCTTTTTGTCTTCTTGTTGGCAACAGGGAAGGACAAGACCTTTCCTGTCTTTTCACATGCACGAGAACTCTCTTGCACCTGTGAAGATGTGCCAGCGGGCTCCGCCAGTACCCAAAGTTTGGGCAGAGCCCTGTGGGCACATCTGCACAAGCACAAGAATGACCTTGCTGGGGGGCGGAGCCTGTCCAGAGTGCATTAAAGTTCCACTGGCATACAACGATATAATAAAATCACATGTTTATTCCAATCATGTATAAAACATATTTTAAAAGAGAATAACATTAAAATAGCTTATGGTGAAAACAATAGTATACAAATATTTTTTACCACCTTTTACATACTGTTCCCTAAACATTGTTCCCTGTGTGTGAGGCTAATTCTTCTTCATCAGGAGGAAATGGAGGTATGTGTCAAATAAGTATTTAAAAACTGTGATGATTCAAGTTGTAAAAAAAACTCTTTAGACACGCAGAGCCAGAGATAAGACCAATTACCAGAATACCCATGCAGGAGCACAGCTACCATTGCACCCGAATATGATTACAAAGATTGTAAAGGATAGGGACCTTTCACACTTGCACAATCAAAATAAAGCTCTCTATGACAGATAGATCATTTATGGAAGAGGATATTCCCATGTAATCCCTGTTTACAGCACAGGCATGCTGTGTGTTTTTTTAAATAGCACATCCCAAGAATCGGTAAATAAGGATATCCCAGGGGCAGCCTCTGCCACTGAGCAAGCCAGTCAGCCAGTGTGATGTAGAAATACACCAGAAAGATACACTACAATGCCCAAAGAGTAACTGATATATTAGCATGGGAAGGAGAGGAGAGCACAATGGCCCCACTGTTGGGAAAATGTATAGAGGGCATTGTAGCAGCACAGTGATGCCTACCAAGGAATCCATGGCACACTGGTAGACCATTCTTTGGTTCATTTAAAGCAGAGCCCCAGGCAAAAATTAAATATATTAAAGATTTACAAAACACAGCCAGGGGAATAATTCTACTAATAGATAGATAGTGTCTACTC
The DNA here is from genome assembly GCA_018402905.1 of Glandirana rugosa. Taxonomy (NCBI): domain Eukaryota; kingdom Metazoa; phylum Chordata; class Amphibia; order Anura; family Ranidae; genus Glandirana; species Glandirana rugosa. Next base: position 171,705 of record BLSH010160177.1, read on the forward strand.
CAGTGATTTTGAGCTTCTAGGGATCCCGCAGGTATGGTATATGCATTTCATTGGTCCAGATTAGACAAATGTAACTATGTAAAATTATTCATAACTAGAATTCTTCTTTAACTCATTTATTAAAGGAGCAGAGAATGTTTACCTTACTTCTTTAACTCTGCCCGATTAAGTCCCTATCTCTGTTAGGGCAATGTGGCTGCACCTACCAATTATTGTGATGACCCACAAGCACCACATTATTTTATTTTCTTAAAAAGAGAAGTATGGGAATATAAAAAAAAACAAAACCTACATATTCACTTAGGTGAATGCAGCATTGATCTGATGCTGCATCTGCCCCCCGCCTCCAAGACCAAGCAGTGAGCGATCAAAGACCGCTGATCACTCAGTTCTCGGTTTACAGTGAGCAGAGAGCCTATGAATGTCAGTCACTGGCTCTCTGCTCTGCCTCTCCAGCTCTCACTGGAGCACTGGGCTGTGCAGGGAACGGCTGGCTCAGGCTCTCAGCGGCAAGCTGAGAGGCTCAGCCAGCTTCCAATCAGTCATCTGGGTGGATCCTGACATTAAAGTTGGGATCTCTCCAGGGCCTTGACTGACTGAGTGATGTCAGCCAAATTGGGGGTCACAGGAGTGCAGAAATAAGGGTACTCATGTGATCCACAGGAGAAGTAGGGCCAAAAAGCTTTGGGCCCACTTCTTTAAGGTGCCCAAAGATGCCTCAGCTCTTTCACAATTCATGCAATGCCTCCTTCTAATAATTCAAGGAGAGATCACAGTATGTGAATTATAACCTTGTAAATCCCATAATTCATAGAGTCTGTAGAGATCATCCAATAATGTAAAATATAGAGATTATTGCAGTTCCACTAGTAGATCAGAGGTGATCCTCACTGGTAAGAAGAGAAGAATATAGAGGGCTCAGGTGTTTTAAAGCTGAAAACTTTAATAGATAAAACAACAATCTCACAATTACACAAAACCTTTCTTGGAGATGTAATGTGTGTGCAGCTTCCCAGGATTTCCCCACGGCTGTCAGGCTTACTGGCAGTGGTGCACTGAACCTGCTGACAGGATAACACATGTGGCAGGTTCAAATCCCAACCACGACACTACCTGCCTGGAGTTTGCATGTTCTCCCTGTGCCTGCGTGGGTTTCCTCCGGGTTCTCCGGTTTCCTCCCACACTCCAAAGACATGCTGGTAGGTAAATTAGATCCTGTCTAAATTGTCCCTAGTATATGTACGAATGTGAGTTAGGGACTTTAGATTGTAAGCTCCTTGAGGGTAGGGACTGATGTGAATGTAAAATATGTAAAGCGCTGCGTAAATTGATGGCGCTATATAAGTACCTATAATAATAATAATAATAATAATACCGCTACTGCAGTCCTTCTGGATAACACTGTTTACTAGGCCTTCTAAACTGAATGACTGGCCACATGTTTTAGGTCCTCATCCCTTTCTCAAGCCTATCACGGAAACTAAGTGAATTTAAATACCAGCCTCACGAAAAAATTATAATAGAGCCAGAGTCTTGTTGATTAAGATATACACAAAACAGTAGTTCAATTTACCTAAAAGGTACACACAGATGGTAAACAATAAATCAGCATATCTAAAAATTCTTTAAAAAAAAAAAATAATAATTGATAAAACCAATAATAATATGCAAAACATGCTACTCTTTAGCAGATGGGGGTGCTATGAATTCCGAACGGCACCCCCGTGCATCGGAAAATGTTGCGTATATTTGTGCTTGCCAAATTTCATGGTGCTGCACGTTTTTATCAAAGGAGGCAGGGACTTTTATGAATGGACTGCCTACCTGCAAAACGCAGGTCATGCAAATGCAAACTTAGCATAAGAACAGTGTGCAAATTGACTTGCATATAGTAAAAACCCTTTAGGCTGAGTTTACACTCAGCCTAAATTGTATGTGGTTTATCCAATTCGCAATAGCCGGTTCACATACCTCAGCTGCGGCTCCGGTGCGAATTTGCACAGGAGCCTGTGTATCTTTTGGTCCATTTCAAGGCCAAATTCAGCCAAAAAGTCAGGCTGAAATCGGACCTGAAACGGTGAACCAGGACGCACCGGACCCCTGCTGGGAGCCGCAGGCGAAGATAGTGTGAACCCAGCCTTAATGATTATAATTTAGAAGGAAAGAGGATACAAGGATGTGATTACAAGTTATTGCATGATTTTTTCAACATGGGAAATAAAACACATAACTGGAACTAGATCATACTATATACAGTATCTCACAAAAGTAAGTACACCCCTCAAATTTTTGTAAATATTTTATTATATCTTTTCATGTGACAACACTGAAAAAATTACACTTTGCTACAATGTAATGTAGTAAATGTACAGCTTGTATAACAGTTTACATTCCCTTTCCCCTCAAAATAACTCAACACGCAGCCATGAATGCACTGGCAACAAAAGTGAGTACATCCCTAAGAAAAAATGTTGAGCCCAAAGTGTCAATATTTTGTGTGGCCACTATTATTTTCCAGCACTGCCTTAACCCTCTTGGGCATGGAGTTCACCAGAGCTTCACAGGTTGCCACTGGAGTCCTCTTCCACTCCTCCATGACGACATCACGGAGCTGGTGGATGTTAGAGACCTTGCGCTCCTCCACCTTCCATTTGAGCATGCCCCACAGATGCTCAATTGAGTTAGGTCTTGAGACATGCTTGGCCGGTCCATCACCTTTACCCTCAGCTTTTTTTGCAAAGCAGTGGTCATCTTGGAGGTGTTTTTGGGGTTGTTATCATGTTGGAATACTGACCTGCGGCCCAGCCTCTGAAGGGAGGGAATCATGCTCTGCTTCAGTATGTCACAGTACATGTTGGCATTCATGGTTCCCTCAATTAACTGTAGCTTCCTAGTGCCAGCAGCACTCATGCAGCCCCAGACCATGACACCCCACCACCATGCTTGACTGTAGGCAAGATGCACTTGTTATTGTACTCCTCACCTGGTTTCCACCACACAAGCTTGACGCCATCTGAACCAAATAGGTTTATCTTGGTCTCATCAGACCACAGGACATGGTTCCAGTGATCCGTGTCCTTAGTCTGCTTGTCTTCAGCAAACTGTTTGCAGGCTTTCTTGTGCATCATCTTTAGAAGAGGCTTCCTACTGGGATGACAGCCATGCAGACCAATTTGATGTGGTGTGCTTCGTTTGGTCTTAGCACTGACAGGCTGACCCCCCACCCCTTCAACCTCTTCAGCAATGCTGGCAGCACTCATAAGTCTATTTCCCAAAGACAACCTCTGGATATGACCCTAAAATTGTGCACTCAACTTCAACCATGGCGAGGCCTGTTCTGAGTGGAACCTGTTCTGTTAAACCACTGTATGGTCTTGCCCACTGTGCTGCAGCTCAGTTTCAGGGTCTTGGTAATCTTCTTTTAGCCTAGGCCATCTTAATGTAGAGCAACAATTCTTTTTTTCAGATCCTCAGAGAGTTCTTTGCCATGAGGTGCCATGTTGAACTTCCAGTGACCAGTATGAGAGAGATAGAGAGCGATAACACCAAATTTAGCACACCTGCTCCCCATTCACACCTGAGACCTTGTAACACTAACAAGTCACATGACACCGAGGAGGGTAAATGGCTAATTGGGTCCAATTTAGACATTTTCACTTAGGGGTGTACTCACTTCTGTTGCCAGCAGTTTAGATATTAATGGCTGTGCGTTGAGTTATTTTGAGGGGACAGCAAATTTACACTGTTATACAAGCTGTGCACTCACTACTTTACATTGTAGCAAAGTGTCATTTCTTCAGTGTTGTCACATGAAAAGATGAAAAGATATAATAAAATGTTTTAAAATATGTGAGGTGGTCTGCTCAATTTTGTGAAATACCGTATAACAGGGTAAGGAGAAAATGCCACGGGACGAGATCAAGTCAATGGGTTACAGAATTGTTTAATTTTACAGCAGTAAATCAGGTCTGGGTTATAAAATGGTGTTGACTTCCAATTCTTAATTTAACCCCATAGAAGCTAACTTGTTTAATCCAAAGATACAAAATGCCTTATAATGACATAACCTGTGAAACCTTTCATCAATAGAACCACATGGGGGGATGGATTCAGTTATCCACACTCTCAAACCCTAGTAGTATTAGCTATGCTTCATGGTAAAGTACTGTGGAACACTGTAGTCCAGGCTCCTTTAGACCTCCTCTAGACCTCCAATTACATCTCAGGGTTCTGATGGTCCATCCAATGTACAAAGGACTGCACAGGCAGTAGAGGCCATAAATGCTATGTTCTTTGAAGCCTTGGCTCTGTGCCTTGTAATCTCGATTGTATGAGCATACAACAAAACTGACTCCCAGGAATGTCGCTCCATTTCAGATGATGGCAACTCTGAGAATGCAAATACTGTACCAGTTGCCTGCTGTTGATTTAAAATTATCTATGGATGTAATATGTTACTCTGTAAGGCCCAATTCCAAGTCAAGAAGCATTAAGGAAATTGGATCACAGATATGTGTGAAAGTGAGTCCAAGGGCATTGCTGTCACAGTAATCCACAAAGGGAGGGTGGCCATCCAAAATGAGAAGGATATTATCTACAGTATATGGTAAGCAAAATAAATAATCTGGGATTTCATATGTATCTTTGTTCCCAGCATCCCATGGTTAGGTTTGCACAGCTGGGCAGAAAACTTGCACCCATGGCTATGCCCCTAACCTGCAAATAGTTTTCATTATCAAATGCAAAGTAATTGTGCTCAAAACAAACAGAAGTGGGAGCGGGTACCAGTCAAAACCAGGTACCTGACCCCCCCCCCTCCCAAAAGTGCTAATTCTTAAAGCGAAGGGGGGATGATGCAAACAAGTCCAACTTCCCCCTTTGGATGAAGTTCCGCTTTAACATTGCCAGATGACATGATTTTACAAGCCAACAACCAACATAATTATTGCACAGAACATAATCACAATTTCAAAGCATAAATTATTTGGTGGAGGGGGGATTATGGTGTGGGGTTGTTTTTCAGGGTTTTGGCTTGGCCCCTTAATGTGTCAGTTTACCAAGACATTGGACAATTTAATGCTCCCAACTTTGTGGGAACAGTTTGGGGATGGTCCCTTCCTGTCCCAACATGACTGCGCACCAGTGCACAAAGCAAGGTCCATAAAGACATGGATGAGCGAGTTTGAGGTAGAGGAACTTGACTGGCCTGCACAGAGTCCTGACCTGGGGGCTCCTTCGTCAGGCAAGTGACAAAAGGGCCCTGCATGGCTTCGAAACTTTGCCATTTTGTACTGTGTGACCATGTGAAATAAGCTGTGGACCCTTTTGAGGAATCCTTGGTGTGCGGGTGACATCTCTCTATTCGAATTGTTGGTGGTTTCCAGCCTGTCATCATTTCAGCACCCAGCATTACTACAGCCATTTCCATGAAGGTGTGTGTAGGGAATATTCCTATTAAACCATATCATCACGTATTCCTATCTCCTTACATCAATCCTCATGCCAATATACCTTACTCAGAATCAATGCCCACCTATCACAGAGAATTCAAAGGATCATTTGAGAAGGAAGTGACATCAGACACACAACGTAAACCGGAAGTGGCCATTCCGCCATATTGGATTCTGGTCTCTCATTCTTTTTAATATGCTCTTTTATATGAGTACCTTGCATTCTAAGATACCATCTGATCTAGAGGGAGTGCGTGGAAGTGGAGAAGGGGGTTGACAATAGTGAGAGTAAGCTAGATGACATGTGACATGTGCAGCCCTCTCTTTTCAGTTGTGGATCGAAGTACACAGATCAAAGTGTATATTTTCCGCTTGCAGGAGGCAAGGGGCAGGGATTTGATGTCACACACTACACAGCACAGAGCTGAGTGTAATCTGAGACCTGAGTGGAGTGAAAGGACAGCCCCCTCTACAAAGTATCATAGGGAAACATGCACAGCTGAGGCTGTCAATCATCTTGCGTGTGCTAAAGGGGGGTGGGGCTGTCTCCCAAGATTACCCCATGTGAGAAAAACTGTCAGACGTGGCTCATTCAGGTAGCAAAGCAAAGAGAGAGCAGTCAGGAAAGAAACTAAGTGCTATAGCTTGAGGCAAGTACACTGTTTGTAAGGATATGCTTAACTGTTCATTTTTCATTTCAGGAGCTTACAACCACTTTAATGTTCCCAAAGGAAAAACCATATACATATCAGAACTGAACCTCTGCTATTCAGCCTCATCACATCCTCTTCCACACTCTAATGATCTCACTGCCTCCTTTCTCCTCTGCCTAGACCAGTGATGGCGAACCTTGGCACCCCAGCTGTTTTGGAAATACATTTCCCATCATGCTCATGCACTCTGCAGTGTAGTTGAGCATCATGGGAAATGTAGTTCCAAAACATCTGGGGTGCCAAGGTTTGCCATCACTGGCCTAGACAATCCAGTCTCATTACTTCTTTATCTCTTCCACAATCATGTGTCTTTACCTGAGTTCCTTAAAGTGATCTTAAAGGCAAGTTTAAAAAATCAAAAAACAAACATTTTATACTTACCTGCTCTGTGCAGTGGTTTTGCACAAAGCAGTCCTGATCCTCTTCTTCTTGGGTCCCTTGCTGGTACTCCTGGCCCCTCCCTCCTGCCAAGTGCACCCAGAGCAAACAGCTTACTCTGGGGCACCCAAGCAGGCTCGCTCCTGAGCCACTGCTCTGCGTTTCTATTTACACAAAGAGCCTTGGCTTGGCCCCGTCCCCTCTCTCTTCTCATTGGCTCACTGGCTGTGATTGACAGCAGTGGGAGCCAATCAGCCAGTGAGGAGAGAGAGTGTCAGAGAATGCCTATCAGACATTTGGCTTGCAGAAATGTGCATACACAAGGAAATATTAGCAGAATAGTGACCAGGTGCACACATGCGCGCACACACAGGGGCGTGCACACAGTGCATATTGGTGCCAGATGGGCTATTTAAGGATGCTTCTGCTCATGCTTCGTTGTTGACTGGCCTTTCAGCTGCTCTCTGCATCCTGTGTTCTTCCTTTGTGTTTCCCTCGTTGCTGGCCTGGCTAGCCCCTGATCTGATCTTGAAACCTGCCTCTGATTTGTTGCTTTATTACTGACCCGGCTTTATTCCTGACTTCGGCTCTGCTTATGACTCGGTACCCCGCTGCCCGCCTGTTGCTGACCCTGGCTATTCATGTAACCACACTGCTACCTTCGATCCTGGCTGTCCTTCCTGCTCGAGTGCACTGATGTTCCTCCTGTCATTCAGTGCCCTCTGTTCCACTTTCAGTGGGGCCAGGGCTGGAGATATAAGAGAGACAAACCTCGTCATGTCAGACTCTTACCAGGTACGTGACAGAGAGTCCCTGGAGAGCCGAGGCTCTCAGGCACATAGGTGGATTGAAATGCAGCTCAAGTAAGTGTTGGGGGGGGGGCTGCTGCACAGAGAAGGTTTTTTTACCTTCATGCATATGCATGAAGGTAAAAAACTTAGAGCCTTTAGAACTACTCTAAGAGAGGTCCCATGACACACTTTGTCCACAGGAAACAGTTCCTACGACAGGTCAAAAGTTCTGGGTCCTCTCCTGAAATTAGCTTAAATACTTAGGAATATGTAAAAACGTGAATGTCCATAGCTTGGCCATAGGTTCATTTGACCACACACACCATCGTATTGTGTTCTGCGTTTTAATGTACACATATCTCCAAATGGTACCAGATTTGGAGGGACTTTCGCACAATTTGAGAGAAATCCCAGGGTCCCATGCTATGTTCTAATAAAGTCCATTGCTGTAATAGGGTAGTGGGTCTCCCAAGCGCTGCCCACCACCTGATATGCACTTTATATGTGATAGAGTCTTATACTCTGCCATTACCCTGCTTTGTCTCTCAGGCTTGACCTATGTGATGTTACTTTGTAGACTGGGTCCTTTAATTCAGTCTTCTTACAGCACTTTGGGGATTGGCAGTGTCAGAGGGATGGTGGCAAATTAAAGAGAGGCACACCAACCAAAAACTAGGGATCCCTCAACAATTACACCAGTGATTCCCCCCAAACCACACACTGAACACAAATGCTTTTTTCTCCACTGACACCAGGGCTCTTTTTCCTTCTACTGACCACTGGTGCGAGGACATTTGTTCCTCCCACTGACTACTGATACGAGGGTATATTTGATTCCCATTGAACGCTGACGCCAGGACATATTTTTAACTCCCACTGATCAACAACACAGGGGTATTTTTTCTAACACCGACCACAGTAACTAATCATGTTTTCCTCCTACTGACCACTGATTTTGTAACTTTTTTTATCCCACTGACCAATACTAGGGCATTTTTCATCCTACTGGTGTCTGGGTTTTTTTCCCTTCACTAACCACCAATACGGAGCACTTTTTATTCCTATTGACCACCGTAACAGGGATATTATTTTTCTGCTACTAAATCTGGGGCATGTTTTTCTGACCACTGATATTGGAGCATTTTTTTCTGACCACTTACATGGGGGCAATTTTTCTGAATGCTGACACTATTTTTTCCTCCCACTAACCCTAGGACATTTTTTTTGCCCACTGACAAGCAATACAGGGGGCACTATGGCTCCTTCAAGCTGTACTCTATTCAATATGTTGTATGTTATATGATTCCGACTGCTGGCCTATTTAACATTATATTGTGCTAATCACTGTATCATGTAGGTTGTGCTGTACACGACATACTCCTGACCAATCGTATTAACAGTTGCTGGTAGCCATGCAGTTTCCACCTTTTGAAATGAAGTCATACTTTAAGCTAGATTCAGATATATTAGCTCTGTATTGTTTTCGTTTTAAAAATATTCCATTAGGTTTATGTGCCACTGTGAGACTCCCACTCTTAGCACAGAAAGTAAGAAGTACTTTGTGGTTGGGTACAAGGACTGTGGCAAATCTGTGTGGTGAATACAGCAAGTAGGCTCAGGTCTGATATTCTGATATTGGCCATTCCCCAACATTACGCACATTGTAGCCGCACCCACTTTTTGCTGCAGTGTTTCTACTCTCCTCCATGGTGTCCCTCTTTGTCATGTTCCGATGTTGGGAGGTATGCATGAGTTCTGTTAAAGCTGAACTCTAGGCAAATATAAAAAGGCAGAAATTAATCATTAGCACATCATTTCTTTTTATTTAATATATTTCTTTAAATACAAGTAGTGTACATACCTGACTTTCACCTGGTGTCCTGGTACCTCTTTCAGTTCCTGTACAGCAGAGCTGGAGTGTAGGATGAAGAAGCAGCACTAGGAGCCAATCAGTTCATGTGCTGACAAGAAGCATGCTGATAGGATGAGACGGCAGAGAGATGAGCTCCTCACTGCACTGCTTCTCCATTCACTGTCCAGTGCCAGGCTGGGGAGGGTCCTGGATGACCTGGGCGCAGAGGAAGTGGATAAAATGATGCTGGCCATCAGACTGAGGGCGTCTAGTGGCAGGATAAAGTACTGCAGGGGAAATTTTTTTAAATACCTCAGAAAAAGCTGGCCTTTTAATTTTTTTTCTTGTTACTTTTGGCTGGAGTTCTGCTTTTGCATTTCCCCACAAATCTTAGCTAATTCCTGTCCATATATTGTGGTGTGCTGTAACGCACATGCATTGGGGTGAGTTAGCAATTCGTTTTTGGGTTCCAGTCAATATGAATAGCAATACATTGCACTGTGGATAAAGCGTTACTGTGTATTGTGCTTTCATTACCGTAAAGCCAGCTTTAGAAATGCTCGAGTTTAGTGCTGCCATTACTCTCACAGCAATTACAGTAAAGATAAAGTTTATTGAAGCTGTCATGGAATAACAATAGGTTTTGTTTCACTAATACTTGGAAGATTATTTTTATCTAAAGCAAATAGAATAGCGGGATAATATACCACCCTGTGTAAACAGTGCATAGAGGCGTATGCTAAAGGCAAACACTAAATATTTGCTAAGTTCATGCAGTGAATAGGTAAAATATGGGGTTGCCACGGCTGACACGAGGAGCTCTGCCAAATGCTGCTGAACCACTACGTCTTCACAAGTGTGTCCATGGCATTGCCCTATTCATTTGAATGGGTTCCGTTTGGCAGCGGTAATGCCTGCCGAACATGACATGGGATTACATATTTTTTTCCACAGTTACAAATGGTCTTCTTTAGGTGGGCGGTCAGCGGCCTGCTTTTACCGTCCCCTGGCTGCTTGCATGAACGAGCCCTTAAGCTTGGTGCACACTAAGCCCTCATACACACGGGCGTTTTTTGACGCCACGTTTTTTGGCGTTTTTGGCAGCTCTCCATGTTATTCAATGGCCCCATAAAAACGCCAAAGTTTTTGAGCTGTAGATGGCGTTGGCATTAGTGAGCTGTAACTAGAACGCGGGACCAGCACGTTCCGAGGCTGTAACGTTTTGGCGTTTTTGACGCCGACACCGCAAAATGCTCACTAACGTCATACCGGCGTTAACCAGCGTGTTTGATGCTGACGTTTTCAGGTTAAAAAATAGCAGAGGAATGTTTTTTTATTAAAAAAACGCCTATTGACGCCGATGCTCATTAACGCCGATGCAAAGCGTCGAAAAAAACACAGATTTTTCCCTGACGTTGGACCCGACGTTTTGCTTATTTTTAAACATACGCCCATGTGTATGAGGCCTAATAGTTCTTTTTCGTTCAACCCAGCAGGCTGAACAAAAAAAAATGAGAGCTCCGGTTGGAACTACTGTACTAATGATCTGATGTTAGTGCAGCGATCTCCACCGCTGAACTGTTGTGTTCTGACAGGGGGGTCCCCCCTCCCCAGCAGAACACTCCAATCAGTGCTCTCTGCCATTGGCTGAGAGCTCTGGTCCGGAGATGGTCGGCTGCTGGTTTTCCAGCATGCTCGCCCAACAGAAGCTGGCCGAATGGCTGGCTTCTGTTACACATGGGCCAAATGTTAGCCGGTTTTTATTGAGCTGGCAGATGTTTAGTTTGTTGTCTACGGAAGAGTCCCCGCTGGAAAATGTCCCCTCTATTCTTGCTGTTGACAATTCCAAATGTTGTCCCCTCTCATCTTGTCTCAGTGATAATGGTCATCAGGACAAATAGAGATAATAAATCTCCCTAAATCCCCGTACACATGGGCCGAATGTTCAATAAAAACATCCAATATTCGGCATGTGTGTATGTCAGGCGACCTGACAGAAGCCACCTGTTTGAGCGGCTTCTGTCAGACGAGCATGCTGGAAAACCAGCAGCCGACCGACCCCTGATCAGCGCTCTTAGTCAAGGGCGGAAAGCATTGACCGGAGCGTTCTGGCGGGGAGCCGCCCCTCTGTCAGAACGCAACAGCTCAGTGGGGGAGATCACTGTACTAACACCAGATCGTTAGTACAGCGGCTCCGACCGGAGCTGATAGTTTTTTTTCCTTCAACCCGCTGGGTTTAACAAAAAAAACTATTAGTGTGTACCAGGCTTAAAGTGTTACTAAACCCAGTAATATGAAAATAGTTCATCCGCCCCCCCACAGTGCCCACAGCTTATAAATTTACATTCAAATACTGCCACTATATACCTTTGTGGATGATCTGTATACCTGGGTCAAATAATAAACTGCAGGGTCTGCCCAGTGCTGAGTGCTGAGTGTTGAGGTAGGAGGAGATTTCCACTATAGCCTCATGCTGTTATTGGAGGCGGATCATCCATGAATCAAGATGTGACATCCCACCCACTGTGTTCTTTTTTAGTTACTGGGCATGGAGGTAGATTGAGGGACTTGGCTGTCATTTAGGATCTGTATACCCACATGTGTGATGTCATACCATGTGACCTGAAAGCTTAGCTCAAACAAGGAAATGTTCTCTCCAGCAATAGAGTCCAAACTGAGCACGTGCAGCTTTACTACCCTCACTGTGTCTTATCTGGCATTGCCTGGAGAGGCCCTGCAGGAGGGAAGGATCTGTCCATACAGGATCAAAGAGCCTTTTTACACAATACAGAGGATTGACGCCTTAAGTTCCACAGTGAGTATAACAAGCATGCATATACAGCATGCATATACAGACAGATTTTACTGTTGTGGGTTTAGTAACACTTTAAGAGGGACACAGATAGCAATAAAAACCTGCCAGGGTATCTGATCTCGTTCCACTTTGTTCAAAACATAAAAAAATGGACTTTGGGTAAACTTTATCTACTAGTGGTTAAAGCAGAACTATAGGCATTTTTTTTCCACATTGGATAGCGTAAGAGAGAGTCATAACCCCTGTCAGTTTATTTTTTGCCATCTGTGTCTCATTGAAGAGATTCACCATCACTTCCTGTCCCATAGCCAAAACAGGAAGTGAGAGGAAATGACTGTAAATTAAGGGAATTCCTTGGGGACCCCCGCATTACTAGAACTAGTGTCCCTATTGGAAGATTTCCCCTCTATTACTTTTCTGGGGACAACCCAAAATTTGTGATTTTTCTTTTACTTTCACTTTCGATGATGATGGTAAACAGGACAAATAAAGAGGGCAAATCTCTCTAATGGGGGCACAGACAGAAATAAAAACTGACAGGTCTTCTAATCCATCTCTGTTCTGTCCAAAACTAAAAAAAAAGTTTTGCCTTTAGTTATACTTTAATGGTGTTAGCAGTAGTCATCGGAAGTTTTGCCAGAAACTGAAACATGTGGAGACTTCCAGTCTTATGAACACAGATGAAGATACAGAAAAGGCCCATGTAGTGAATCTGCTATGTCTAGCGAAGACTGTGTGACATGGTTGAATGACCTCAAAGTGATGGTAGGATGCAAACAAGAGAAGCTTTTATAGCACCTCCATTAAACATCAAAGCCTAGAGCGGGGCATGTGGGATGCCTGGAATTCACACTATTTTAAACACGCGGAAACAGACTCACCTATCTTCCAGCATTGCGCAATCTCTAGCACTGACAATTTGAAGCTGGCAATATAATTTGTAATTGTTAAAGGGACACAATTATAAAAATAAATAAAATATTTTAAAATATATGAACCTCTATAACACAAAGTATACATGTAAGTAAAATGACTGTTGTTCATAGCTCCCAATTGTCCCTGATTTGGTACAAAGTCCCTCTGTCCCTCTTTCCTCCTCATTTGTCCCTCATTTTGGTCTGATCTATATACAGTAAAACCTTGGTTTGAGAGCGTTTTGCAAGACAAGCAAAAATTGAAAATAAATTTTGACTTGATATACAAGTGATGTCTTGATATAAGAGTAGCTTCACGTCACAACTGAGTATAAAAGAGAAGAGAGGCGCCTCTAAGTGTAGCAATATGGTTACATTTAATGAAGATACAACATTTAGCAACTCACATGGTTGATGATTAAAACAGGCGCATCTAAGTATGCAGGCATCTGGGGTAAAGCTGTCCACATAGACCATCCTCCGCATCGCCATCATCGTCATCCCTTCCACGCTGCGCTCCACGAGCGATTCAAGCTTCGCTTTCAGATCGCTCTACTGCAGGGTAGTCTTCTCTTTTATACTTTTATAGCTCCTGCCGCTGCTGGATTTTGCTTCTAATCCCCTTGTGGAGGGGGCCATTTGTGGATGGACATTTTATGGATACACAACCTATCACATTGCTATAATCTTTTTATATGGAATATAAACATAAGGACTTCTGAATAAATGGTTGTGGAACGAATCATCTGAGTTTCCATTATTTATTATGGGGAAATTCGATTTGATATAACAGTGCTTTGGATTACAGGCGGTCCCCGAGTTACAAACATCCAACTTACAAACGACTCCTACTTACAAACGGAGGAAGACAACAGGAAGTGAGAGGAAATCTCCCCCTAGGAAGGGGAATTCACTCCTGTAAGAGTTATTATGGGAAAAAGGTTTCCATAACAACCCAAAATGTTCAAAATCCAATTACCATTGGGACAGGAAGTGAGGTGAAATCTTCTGAAAAGAAGCACAGACAGCAAAACAAACATTACAGGGGTGTTAACCCTTCCCTATGATATCCAAGAAGCTTAAAAATAGTTTTTTTGGCTGAAGCTACACTTAAAATGTGTCTATGTTCCAACTTACAAACAAATTCAACTTAAGAATAGTGTTGAGCGAACCCGGACTGTAACGTTCGGGTCCGTACCGAACTTTAGGGTGTCCGTGGCACGGACCCGGACCCGGACATTTCAAAAATCGTTCGGGCGAACAACTAACCGACGGGACGTCGAAGAGTTGTGCACCTCATTTTATCGTCTTGGGGCCTGGCTTGGGCTTGCTAAAAACTTTACAGGCCCAGGCCCAGGCACGGTGCCTGTGGGATTTCAAGCCATGCCTGGGCTTGCAATGTCAGGCCCAAGCGAGTTGTGATAAGAATTCAACTTAAACAAACATTCAACCTTGTATCTGTGTAAAATTCACATCGAAGTCGGTTTTTTTGATAAAAATTCGAAGAACCTATAGTATCCCTTCCCAATTGTGGGGACATTACAAACAAAACGACAGACACGAAGAAAAGTCTTCTAAAGTGGAGTGAAGGACAGGGTTACCATTAACCTAAAACTTGTAAAACCCAACAATACCTTTGGAAAAAGGGTATTATTGAG
>BLSH010160177.1:195665-225833 GCA_018402905.1 Glandirana rugosa
TATATATATATATATATATATATATATATATATATATATATATACACAGTATCTCACAAAAGTGAGTACACCCCTCACATTTTATATAAACATTTTATTCTATCTTTTCATGTGACCACTCTGAAGAAATGACACTTTGCTACAATGTAAAGTAGTGAGTGTACAGCTTGTATAACAGTGTAAATTTGCTGTCCCCTCAAAATAACTTAACACACAGCCATTGATTTCTAAATCTCCGGCAATAAAAGTGAGTACACCCTTAAGTGAAAATGTCCAAATTGGGCCCAATTAGCCATTTTCCCTCCCTGGTGTCACGTGACTCATTAGTGTTACAAGGTCTTAGGTGTGAATGGGGAGCATGTGTGTTAAATTTGGTGTTATCGCTCTCACTCTCTCATTCTGGTCACTGGAAGTTCAACATGGCACCTCATGGCAAAGAACTCTCTGAGGATCTGAAAAAAAGAATCATTGCTCTACATAAAGATGGCCTAGGCTATAAGAAGATTGTCAAGACCCTGAAGTTGAGCCGCAGCATGGTGGCCCTGACCGTACAGTGGTTCAACAGGACAGGTTCCACTCAGAACAGGCCTCGCCATGGTCAACCAAAGAAGTTGAGTGCACATGCTCAGCGGCATATCCAGAGGTTGTCTTTGGGAAATATACTAATGAGTGAAGCCAGCATTGCTGTAGAGGTTGAAGGGGTGGGGGGTCAGCCTGTCAGTGCTCAGACCATACACCGTACACTGCATCAAATTAGTCTGCATGCCTGACGTCACAGAAGGAAGCCTCTTTTAAAGATGATGCACAAGAAAGCCCGCAAACAGTATGCTGAAGACAAGCAGACTAAGGACATGGATTACTGGAACCATGTCCTGTGGTCTGATGAAATCAAGATAAACTTATTTGGTTCAGATGGTGTCAAGCGTGTGTAGTGGCAACCAGGTTAGGAGTACAAAGACAAGTGTGTCTTGCCTACAGTCAAGCATGGTGGTGGGAGTGTCATGATCTGAGGCTGCATCAGTGCTACCGGGACTGGGGAGCTACAGTTCATTGAGGGAACCATGAATGCCAACATGTACTGTGACATACTGAAGCAGAGCATGGTCCCCTCCCTTCGGAGACTGGGCCACAGGGCAGTATTCCAACATGATAACGTCCCCAAAAACACCTCCAAGACGACCACTGCCTTGCTAAAGAAGCTGAGGGTTAAGGTGATGGACTGGCCAAGCATGTCTCCAGACCTAAACGCTATTGAGCATCTGTGGGGCATCCTCAAATGAAAGTCAGAGGAGTGCAAGATCTCTAAACATCTACCAGCTCTGTGATGTCGTCATGGAGGAGTGGAAGAGGACTCCAGTGGCAACCTGTGAATCTCTGGTGAACTCCATGCCCAAGAGGGTTAAAGCAGTGCTGGAAAATAATGGTGGCCACACAAAATATTGACACTTTGGGCCCAATTTGGACATTTTCACTTAGAGGTGTACTCACGTTTGTTGCCAGAGGTTTACACATTAATGGCTGTGTGTTGAGTTATTTTGAGTGGACATTAAATTTACACTGTTATACAAGCTGTACACTCACTACTTTACATTGTAGCAAAGTGTCATTTCTTCAGTGCTGTCACATGAAAAGATACAGTATAATAAATTATTCACAAAAAATTGAGGCATGTACTCACTTTTGTGAGATACTGTATATATATATATATATATATATATATATATATATATATATATATACACAATATCTCACAAAAGTGAGTACACCCCTCACATTTTTGTAAATATTTTATTATATCTTTTCATGTGACAACACTGAAGAAATGATACTTTGCTACAATGTAAAGCAGTGAGTGTACAGCTTGTATAACAGTGTAAATTTGCTGTCCCCTCAAAATAACTCAAATGGTCTAAACCGCTGGCATCAAAAGTGAGTACACCCCTAAGTGAAAATGTCCAAATTGAGCCCAATTAGCCATTTTCCCTCCCCTATGTCATGTGATTTGTTAGTGTTACAAAGTCTCAGGTGTGAATGGGGGGCAGGTGTGTTAAATTTGGTGTTATCACTCTCACTCTCTCATACTGGTCACTGGCAGTTCAACATGGCACCTCATGGCAAAGAACTCTGAGGATCTGAAAAAAAAAGAATTGTTGCTCTACATAAAGATGGCCTAGACTATAAGAAGATTGCCAACACCCTGAAACTAAGCTGCAGCAAGGTGGTAGGGGCGCCAGCCTGTCAGTGTTCAAACCATACACCGCACACTGCATCAAATTGGTCTGCATGGCTGTCGTCCCAGAAGGAAGCCTCTTCTAAAGATGATGCACAAGAAAGCCTGCACACAGTATGCTGAAGACAAGCAGACTAAGGACATGGATTACTGGAACCGTGTCCTGTGGCCTGATGAGACCAAGATAAACTTATTCGGTTCAGATGGTGTCAAGCGTGTGTGGCGGCAACCAGGTGAGGAGTACAAAGACAAGTGTGTCTTGCCTACAGCTACAGTCAAGCATGGTGGTGGGAGTGTCATGGTCTGGGGCTGTATGAGTGCTGCCGGCACTTTAGAGCTACAGTTCATTGAGGGAACCATGAATGCCAACATGTACTGTGACATACTGAAGCAGAGCATGATCCCCTCCCTTTGGAGAATGGGCTGCAGGGCAGTATTCCAACATGATAACGACCCCCAAACCCACCTCCAAGACGACCATTGCCTTGCTAAAGAAGCTGAGGGTAAAGGTGATGGACTGACCAAGCATGTCTCCAGACCTAAACCCTATTGAGCATCTGTGGAGCATCCTCAAATGAAAGGTGGAGGAGCTCAAGGTCTCTAACATCCACCAGCTTCATGATGCTGTCATGGAGGAGTGATAGAGGACTCCAGTGGCAATCTATGAAGCTCTGGTGCCCAAGAGGGTTAAGGCAGTGATGGAAAATAATGGTGGCCACACAAAATATTGACACTTTGGGCCCAATTTGGACATTTTCACTTAGAGGTGTACTCACTTTTGTTGCCAGAGGTTTATACATTAATGGCTGTGTGTTGAGTTGGTTTGAGGGGACAGAAAATTTACACTGTTATACAAGCTGTACACTCACTACTTTACATTGTAGCAAAGTGTAATTTCTTCAGTGTTGTTACATGAAAAGACATAATAAAATATTTACAAAAATGTGTGGGGTGTACTCACTTTTGTGAGATACTGTATATACACTGCTCAAAAAAATGAAAAGAAACGAAAGGAACACTTTTTGATCAGAATATAGCATCAAGTCAATAAAACCTCTGGGATATTGATATGGTCACTTACGTCTCAGATTGGGTTGTTAATCAGTTTCAGCTGCTTTGGTGTTACCGAAATTAACAACAAGTGCACTAGACGGACAACAATGAGATGACCTCCAAAACAGGAATGGTTTTACAGGTGAAGGCAACTGACATTTTTTTCCCCTACTCATCTGTTTATCACTAGTTTTGCATTTGACTAGGGTCAGTGTCACTGGTAGCATGAGGAGATACCTGGACCTTATAGAGGTTGCACAGGCAGTCCATCAAATCCAGGATGGCACATCAATATTTGCCATTGCCAGAAGGTTTGCTGTGTCTCCCAGAACAGTCTCAAGAACATGGAGGAGATTCCAGGAGACAGGCAGTTACTCTAGGAGAGCTGGACAGGGCCGTAGAAGGTCCTTAAAGTGGTTGCAAACCCTGGAAGAAAAAAAAACAAAAAAACCTGCACTGAAGCTTCAGAAAAGTTTCATAGGCTTTGGACCCCTTGGATAGTGTTTCAATATTCGGATCATTACACAGCCCTAGTAATGCACCAACCTTCTACCCCACCTAATACACGAGTTAGGACTGCACAATGCACATGAAACGAATATTTCCACAAGATGAGCTCCTAAAAAATCCAATTGGTACACTACCTAACATCACACCCTTTGACTTACAGCATGGTATCGGCATTACCTAAAGACATTATAAAATAATTGGAGCAGTCAGGTGTTGCGGAAACCAGCGACCCCCAGGTTACCCCCAATCTCTCGACACAGCAAGTACCCATCAGGGGTGTTGATAGTGGGCTCAAACCCCCCCCCCCAACCCTACAAAATAAACATCCCACATAACACAGAAATGAAGTAGGGTCGCTGGCCTCCTGACCCTAGACCTAAGTCTACCATAATCAGGGCTGTAGATAAGGGGGGGGGGGTTTGGGGT
Source organism: Glandirana rugosa (assembly GCA_018402905.1). Classification (NCBI taxonomy): domain Eukaryota; kingdom Metazoa; phylum Chordata; class Amphibia; order Anura; family Ranidae; genus Glandirana; species Glandirana rugosa. The sequence continues at coordinate 199,885 of BLSH010160177.1, forward strand.
GTTCAAACCCCCCCCCCCCCCAGAGCATCCTGCCAAAAATAAAAAGTGTCTCTGCCCTGTCGTCTCTCATGGCGCCAGCACCACAACAACAAACAGCAGAGCAAAGCAGTCAGTATTGCGGGTGAAGTGGATGCAGCAGGTCGGGTGTAAGGTACACCGTCACAGGCACTTACATCACACTGTTATGACCAGGCTGTGCTGGGTTCCCGGCGGACAGATCATAGACACAGTGGAAGCAGGCGGCGTCTGTAGTCCCGCCCACCGTGCCCGACTGTCTCTACACTCTGTACTTCCCGCTTTGGACTTCGGAGGAGAATGGAGCAGAGAACATGCAAGGTAGCAGTACTGCTGCTAAGCAATTGAGCCTCCCTCTTTCCTTTTCGGCTTGCTTGCTGCCTGAGAGACGCTCATCACAGACCACTTACCACCACTGCTGTGCTGCCATTGAGGTAAATGAGTCTGTGGCAACTGGCAAAATTATTCACTAATCTCGCAAGTCGTGGGTTACCATTTTCCCCTGCTTGGTTGGTACTGACAGTCCAGCCTGGCTCTGTCAGCTATGTTGTGGTGCTGACTGCAGAGCCAAAGGGCTGAGGGTTTGCCAGGCACAACAACATTGCTGCCAGAGTCAGGCTGGACTGTTTGCTGCCCTCAGTGCCCTGGCCCTTTTTTAATTGTGTTGAAAAGGCAATAATAATCTGTGGTTCACACGAGGATGTGGTGCAGAAAACCTGCAACGCATCTCCCTCACAAGGCTGTCTTTAATGTGGGGCAAAAGGGGCAGCTGCCCTGGGCCCAGCCCCAGTCATTGTTGTGGGGCACAAAGCAGCTGCCCCTTGCACCTGCGCTGCCTGTAAATAAGATGGCAGCCAAATACTACTGGGGTGGAATTGGACTACAGCTGTGTGGCTTGGTTCCTGGCTTGGTGCTCTATCATCTCTTCCAATTCCCAACCAACCACTGCCTGACCTGCCATCACGTGACCGCAACATCCCCCTAACAGCCAATCACTCCACTCTCTAACAACCAGACCTGTGATCAGTGGGGAGGAGAGGTACAGTCCATGCTGAAAGTCTGGAGCCTGTTCTCATTGTCGGTGTCACACAGTAAGTGAATGACATGTGTGGTGTGTGGGGACACTGACAGCACCTGTTATGGTGATCAGGAAGGACCATTGTGAGTGTTCAGCAGACAATGTACAGGGATAGGAGATAAGATAGTACATGGGTGGTCTCTGACCATCTCCTGTAGTATAACTGCAGTCTCTGACCATCTCCTCCAGTATGCCTGCAGTCTCTGACCATCTCCTGTAGTACATCTGCAGTCTCTGACCATCTCTTGTACACCTGCAGTCTCTGACCATCTCCTGTAGTACATCTGTAGTCTCTGACCATCTCTTGTACACCTGTAGTCTCTGACCATCTCCTGTAGTACGTCTGCAGTCTCTGACCATCTGTTGTAGTACACGTGCAGTCTCTGACCCTCTCTTGTACGCCTGCAGTCTCTGGCCATTTCTTGTAGTAGTCTGTAGTCTCTGACCATCTCCTGTACTATGTCTGCAGTCTCTGACCATCTCCTGTACTATATCTGCAATCTCTGACCTTCTCCTGTAGTACATCTGCAGTTTCTGACCATCTCTTGTAGTACCTCTGCAATCTCTGACATTCTCTTGTACATTTGCAGTCCCTGACCATCTCTTGTATGTGTGCAATCTCTGACCATCTCCTGTAGTGCACCTACAGTCTTTGACCATCTCTTGTAGTACACCTACAGTCTCTGACCCTCTCTTGTACTATGTCTGCGGTCTCTGACCATCTCCTGTACTATGTCTGCAGTCTCTGACCATCTTCTGTACTATGTTTGCAGTCTCTGACCATCTCCTGTAGTACGTCTGCAGTCTCTGACCATCTCTTGTACACCTGCAGTCTCTGACCATCTCCTGTAGTACGTCTGCAGTCTCTGACCATCTCCTGTACACCTGTAGTCTCTGACCATCTCCTGTAGTACGTCTGCAGTCTCTGACCATCTGTTGTAGTACACGTGCAGTCTCTGACCCTCTCTTGTACTCCTGCAGTCTCTGGCCATTTCTTGTAGTAGTCTGTAGTCTCTGACCATAACCTGTACTATGTCTGCAGTCTCTGATCATCTCCTGTACTATGTCTATAGTCTCTGACCATCTCCTGTACTATATCTGCAATCTCTGACCATCTCCTGTAGTACATCTGCAGTTTCTGACCATCTCTTGTAGTACCTCTGCAGTCTCTGACATTCTCTTGTCAGAGACTGCATTTGCAGTCCCTGACCATCTTTTGGATGTGTGGAATCTCTGACCATCTCCTGTAGTACACCTACAGTCTTTGACCATCTCTTGTAGTACACCTACAGTCTCTGACCCTCTCCTGTACTATGTCTGCGGTCTCTGACCATCTCCTGTACTATGTCTGCAGTCTCTGACCATCTTCTGTACTATGTCTGCAGTCTCTGACCATCTCCTGTAGTACGTCTGCAGTCTCCGACCATCTCCTTAACTATGTCTGCAATCTCTGACCATCTCCTGTAGTACGTCTGCAGTCTCTGACCATCTCCTGTACCATGTCTTCAGTCTCTGACCATCTCCTGTAGTACGCCTGCAGTCTCTGACCATCTCTTGTACGCCTGCAGTCTCTGACCATCTCACGTAGTATGTCTGGCAGTAAATGAGATGCACAGCCCTTTGGTGTGTCGGGGGCTGCAGTTGAGGCACTGAAAACCTCATCGGTTGGCCATCACTGGGATGCAGTCTCAAACCAAGCTATACATCCACACAATAAATGGAGTGTATGAGAGTCAGAACAAGCTGTTCTGGTTTAAAGTAGACCTTTAACCATGAAGGCCTCTTTCACACACACTGCAGTCCCTACTTTCATAGGTGTTTGTGCTCTGCTCATTGCTAATAACACGGTCTAGGAGTTCTCTGTCTATTGGTGAGTCCCCCACCTCCCCAGCCCATGATGTACAGGCAGTGAGATGATGTGCTGTAACCTCCAGAAACCAATCAGTGAGTGGTAATGATGTAATAAACGTGGGAATATGGTGTGGCTGTGTTGGATCAATGGCAGCCAGTGGGTATAAAGGAAAGTCAGGCCCCACTATGGGTACCAGTGCATAGAAAAGGAGAGAACCTGTGTGGTGGCCCAACTTCACAGTGTTCCCACATACACGAAATGACATTAAAGTACTGATGTTAGCAACCAACCAATCAGGTCTAGTAACAATTATTAGTCTTTCAAGTATAACATATAGTCCAGTAATGCAGTGATCTGAGGAGATGGTGAGCCTCTCGTATCCAGTGGTGGGGATACTCAGAATTTTGTAAACACAGTTCAATGGTGAAGAATTATGGTTCGAGATGACTATTGTAGAGACAAAACAATTCTGTGTGTCATCCACGTGCAACAGTATACCCGGTGAAGCGCAGTCCTCCCGCCCTAGTATATAGAAGGCTTACCAGATGGTAGACATATATAGGCTCCAATATATGTTTAGGATTCTGGATCCCTCCGGTCCACCATGGTCGCGTCACACAGTCCACCTGCGTCCCAGGCCGGCCGTCCAGGTAAGATGAGGTAGCGGTAAGATATCTCCTTCCAAACGCGTGGTATAGGGGACCTCCGGGTCACACGGGGAATGCTGGACTGGCTCAACTCATCAAGGGTATGAAAAGAAGAGTAGACTCTCCATAGTGTAAAATAGCCTCATTAAAGAGGAACGCAATTTATTTCAAGGATAAAAGTCCACAAGCTTGTAGGTAGTAAACAAATAAAAGCAATAAAATGTAAATGCAGCAATCCAAGGTCAGCAGCTCCCAACGCGTTTCGTCTTATTAGACATCGTCTGGGGGCTCAGCCTGTGGACTTTTAAATAAATTGTGTTCCTCTTTAATGAGGCTATTTTACACTATGGAGAGTCTGCTCTTCTTTTCATACCCTTGATGAGTTGAGCCAGTCCAGCATTCCCCGTGTGACCCGGAGGTCCCCTATACCACGCGTTTGGAAGGAGATATCTTACCGCTACCTCATCTTACCTGGACGGCCGGCCTGGGACGCAGGTGGACTGTGTGACGCGACCATCGTGGACCGGAGGGATCCAGAATCCTAAACATATATTGGAGCCTATATATATCTTACCGCTACCTCATCTGACCTGGACGGCCGGCCTGGGACGCAGGTGGACTGTGTGACGCGACCATCGTGGACCGGAGGGATCCAGAATCCTGAACATATATTGGAGCCTATATATGTCTACCATCTGGTAAGCCTTCTATATACTAGGGCGGGAGGACTGCGCTTCACCGGGTATACTGTTGCACGTGGATGACACACGGAATTGTTTTGTCTCTACAATAGTCATCTCGAACCATAATTCTTCACCATTGAACTGTGTTTACAAAATTCTGAGTATCCCCACCACTGGATACGAGAGGCTCACCATCTCCTCAGATCACTGCATTACTGGACTATATGTTATACTTGAAAGACTAATAATTGTTACTAGACCTGATTGGTTGGTTGCTAACATCAGTACTTTAATGTCATTTCGTGTATGTGGGAACACTGTGAAGTCGGGCCACCACACAGGTTCTCTCCTTTTTTATGCACTGGTACCCATAGTGGGGCCTGACTTTCCTTTATACCCACTGGCTGCCATTGATCCAACACAGCCACACCATATTCCCACGTTTATTACCTTACACTGAACATAATAGGTTAAGCGCCACATCTTCTTATCTTGTATCTGTGTTTGCGATTGGTTTGATCGTTGTTTGGCTGCTTACCATACCTCCACCATAGGCTTAGTGCGGTTTCCCCTTCCTTTTTCCTAAGTGGTAATGATGTGCTTTAACCTCCAGCAACCAATCAATGAGCATTCATGATGTGAATGGGGGGGGTGAAGAAAATGCTTGACCAGGGTCCAATCAATATGAAAGGTGGTCCTAATCCTGCACCACATTCAAATTGCACTGCCCTTGCAATCTACAGCGGGTGTCAGTGAAATCTTAATGACAACCCAAATGCTCTGTGCAATGGTTTTGCACAGAGTGGCCCTGATCCTCCTCTTCTCTGTGTGCCATAGAAACCTGCCTGCTATGGGGCACACAGTGCAGGCTCGCTCATGTGCTGTTTGGGTCTATGGAGCCATGCTCCATAGACCCACACATCGCTGCTTGGTTCTTCCCGCGACCCCCCCCCCGCTTCACCACTTGGTACCTGCTGCTGAACCCCCCCCCCAGGACAAAAAATTATCTACGGCCCTGACCGTAATAACCCATGTCTATCTACATATTTTTGTACTGTAATTTGTACGGTAATCTGCAACCATTTTTTATTGGATCTACCCTGTTCTTTACATACTGAATTGTACATGTTTGAACGGAATGCTAACCTTGTATTGACAACTATACATGTACCATTGTTGATAAATATGACTATGTTCTGTAAAAAAAATTCTCAATAAAAGCTTATTGAATTAAAAAAAAAAAAAAAAACCTGCAAGACAAAGGCATAATGAGCTAGTATGCATCACATACTAGCTCATTATGAAATACTTACCTTAGATCGACGCTGTTGCAGTGGTCCCCACACACCGTTGTGAAAGGCGACATGTCTCCTGGAGCTTCTTCCTGGTTCGCAGGCTCCGGCCAATCACAGCTAGGGCTCCAGCACTGTGATTGGCTGGAGCCACAATGACGTCATTCCCACCAGTCATGGCACACTTACTGAAGAAAAAGCACCCTTGGGCCGTTTCTTCAGTGCGCATGTGCCGATGACGTACAGGTTTAGGAGATATTCACGGTACCTACAAGTAAGCATTATTATAGGCTTACCTGTAGGTTAAAGTGGTTGTAAATCATTTACAACCACTTTAACCCATTAGCAGGACCGGTACCTGCTCCTTTGTGCAAGAAGGAACAGGATGAGCACTGCCAGAACCCTACAAAATGACCTCCGGCAGGCCACTGGTGTTAATGTCTCTGACCAATCAGAAACAGACTTAATGAGGGTGGCCTGAGGGCCCAATGTCCTCTAGTGGGACCTGTGTTCACTGCCTGGCACCATTGGCTTGATTGGCATTTGCCATTGAACACCAGAATTGGCAGGTCCGCCACTGGCGCCCTGTGCTTTTCACAGATGAGAGCAGGTTCACCCTGAGCCCATGTGACAGACGTGAAAGGGTCTGGAGAAGCTGTGGAGAATGTTATGCTGCCTGTAACATCGTTCAGCATGACTGGTTTGGTGGTGGGTCAGTGATTGTCTGGGGTAGCATATCCATGGAGGGACTTACAGACCTCTACATCAGGGCTGCCCAACTGCGCCCTCTGATGCGGCCCAATACAATATTCCCTACGCACCCCTACGTGGAAATGGCTGTAGCTGTTTTGTACGGTGTGACCACGTGAAATTAAGCTGTGGACCCTTTTGAGGAATCCTTGGTGTGTTGGTGACATCTCTCTATTCGACTCTGATGTGGCCCGGCACCTCCTGCTCTGGGATGGAGGGTCAGTAAGACCAGATCGCGGGTTCTCGACCAACCATCCCGGAGCATCAGTGTGAAGAACAGGGCCAGTGCTAGGGGATGCAGAGCCGATGCTTCCTGTATAGCGCCACCTCCTGTCACAGCGGAGTGATACGAAATTTGCTCCGCCTGTGACAGGAGCAATACAGGAAGCATCGGCCTTTGCTCTCTACTGCAGCTGCATGCTTCCTCTAGCGCCAGCTCCTATAACACTGATGCTCGGGAATGGTGGGTTGGGAACCAGCCAGCAATAACCACCAATAGTACCCACTAGCAGTACCCACCAACACTACCCACCAGCAGTACCAGCCAGCAGAACCAACCAGCAGTACCAGCCAGCAGTACCAACCAACAGTACCCACCAGCAGTAGCCATCAGCAGTACCTGCCAGCAGTACCCACCAGCAGTATCAGCCCTTGAGGACAGCCAGCAGCAGCCACCAGCCATACCTGCCTGAGGGACAGCAGCAGCCATCGATACCTGCAGGAATCCTGAGGAAGAAGTGACGATTGAGGTCAGTTGAGGTGTAGGTAAACCGCAGTGCATCAGTGTGAAAGCAGCTTTAGAGTCCTTTCACGCGATTGGTCCGATCTGGTCCGCCTGTCCGTTTTTCAGACGGACCCAGTCAGACCCTCCATTCACCTCTACAGAGCGGCAGATGTAAATGGACTTGTGTCCGTTTACACCCGCCTATCTCTAATCCGATCCACTTAAAAAAAACAGAAGGTTACCTGTCCCCTTATGTCTGGGCAGATCGGAGGGCCCAGAGTGTAGAGCGGGCTAGGTTTCCGTGTCTGCTCTGCATATGAAGAGTGGACACGGTCCTGTCATCTGCCCCCTCCGCTCATTGTGGCCGGCGACCCGTTGCCAAGTCGCTAAAGTGGCCCTCGCTCCTCCTCAAAAGTTTGGGCACCCCTGCGCTACAGGTTAGACAATGGCACCCTGACTGCCATTAGGTATTGGGATGAAATCATTGGACCCATTGTTAGACACTACCCTGGTCCTGGGTTCCTCCTGGTGCACAACAATGTCCGGCCTCATGTGATGAGAGTATGCAGCCAGTACCTAGAAGATAAAGGAATTAATACCATTGAATGGCCCCCCACGCTCGCCTGACCTAAATCCAATAGAACACCTCTGGGACATTATGTTTTGGTCCATTCGACGCTGCCAGGTTGCACCTCAGTCTGTTCAGGAGCTCAGTGATGCCCTGGTCCAGATCTAGGAGGAAATACCCCAGGACACCATCCATCGTCTCATTAAGAGCATGCCCCGACGTTGTCAGGCATGCATACAAGCACATGGGGGCCATACAAACTACTGAGTTCCATTTGGAGTCGCTGCAATGAAATTTCATCAAAATGGACTAGCCTGTTGCATCATTTTTTCACTTTGATTTTCGGGGTGTCTTTGAATTCAGCCCTCCTTACATTGTGGCATCCTTTCGTTCCTAACAAATTACTCAGTCCATATCAGTATAGATATCCAGCATGATATTGTAGCCAATGGCCCCCTTAGGGGTGGCTGGTAATTGTGGTTCACGTGTCACTCTGCCCTCAATCACACAATTTTCCTCACATCCGGAGTCACTGAACAGGCCGGTACTTTGTTTTTGTTGTTTTATTGAGTGGTTAAACTTGGATAGGGTTGGGACAACTGTGGGATCCCAAAGATCAAAAAAACAGGACCATGTTATATACACCGTAGTATATACACTCCTTCTTCCTCCAGCACCGATGCTTGCTGACTGTTACTCTCCTTCTTCCTCTAGCACTAAAACTTGCTGACTGTTACACTCCTTCACTTCTCTCCTGCACAACACTTGCTGCTTTCCACTGTTAGGCCTGAAGGGAAATTTATCAAGCCTCCATTACTTCTTCCTCCACCCTAGCTAGCACATGGTGAGGCCTGCACCTTATCAGCAGGACCTCCGGATCGCCCGTTACAGGCAAGGGCCAGGGGCCCTCAGATTGTAAGTCCATGGGCCCTCAAGGTGTAGCTAAGTACAATTGTGCTAGCCAGGTTTTGATGGGCTACTGCTCCCAGCCCATCCTCTTCCAGGCCACTCCAGCCTACCTCACTGTCTAGTGACACCATTCCCCTGACTGGCTCCTCCACCTTCCATAGACTGTCCACTGTCACCTCCCAGCCTGCTCCAGTCCTCTTTTCCAGCTTCCAGGGTCTGTCACTCACCGACACTAACACCGGTGGATCCTTTAAAGAGCCTTTCCTGTAGCCTCTCTGTTGCTCTCCTGCTCCCTTGAGCTGCTCCAGGATCCAACTCTGCTCCTGGCTGCACCCGAGCTCCCAGGCCTCAAGTTCACCCCTCCCCAGACTGGGGGCTCCCTCCCGGGTGAGGCCTCCGCAACCCTGCTACATCTCCACTCTTCCACCCAAACGTCTCCTCCCCCCAGCTGGGCAGACCACGGTATTTAAGGAGGCCTGTCCCCCACCAATCCAGATTGGGAATTGGTCAGGGCTCCTTAAGATAGTTCAGAAAGTTACATCTCCTACTCCATCACCTTTTCTAGAGCCTTCTGGAAACAAAGGGGAGGATTAACCAAGGGGTGTTCCTTCCTGCAATTTCCAGCTCTCCCTGGGCCACTCCCCTGCCCAGATCAAAACATTGAGGCCTGCACTTTTTGTCAGGCCTGACTAAATTTGCCTCTCCTAGCAAAAATCTACCACAAAAAGAGTCTATTACCATGGGGGCACTACACTCAACCCCTCTTAAACCTCAGCTGGTCCCCAGCTGATAAATTTACAAAAAATAGCTCTTGGGCCCAGGAGCCAGGGCATCCCAAAGTCAAGAGGGGGAAGGGGAAAAGGGAACAAACTGGGACGGGGAATTGTACAAATAATTTAAATACAAAAATATAACAAAACCATCTCTGTAAATTATTCACACTGTACAGTATAATACATTCCTAGCTACAAGTCTCTGTAACTAGCCACATATAGGAACAATATACATTCCTGGGCCGGAGCACTTTCCCTGGAAGAAAAGTATTCCGCCCGCATAATTGTAAGTAGGTTGTTGACTCTCGATGGATGAGGATGAACAGCCGTTCCATTCTTGGAATCCTAAAAGAAGGGCAAAACAACTAACTACAACTATCTATAAACATGTCTATTGAGAGGGGGTTAAATGCCTCCAATAGAGCAACATAATCAAACTTCTTCTTTACCTGCCTGCCCCAGAAAAAAAAAAAAGAAGTCAATAATGAAGAATTCTTCTTTAACCCCTTCAGATCCGCGCTATTGCCGAAGTACGGCTCCAGCGCAGATCTGAATTTCCTTGACGACGTCCATGGACGTTGTCCCCTGTGCACGCTCCCGGCATGCACTCACAGGCGGTGGCTGCCTGTTGCTGCATGGGCGTGCCCGCGGGTCGGGCGCACTCGATGTCGGCTCGAGATCCGCGATAGCCTGTCAGAGCTGCAGAACAGGGAACCGCCGATGTAAACACGGCGGTTCTCCGTTCTGTGACAGGGGACATGACAGATCTACAGATCCCTTTCACTGGGATCAGTTATATCTGTTGTGTCCCGGCCAGCCCCGCCCCCACACAGTTAGAACACATGCAGGGAACACAGTTAACCCCGTCACTGCCCCCTTAGTGTTAACCCCTTCACTGACAATGACATTTATACAGTAATCAGTGGCTATTTAAATTTCTGATTGTTGTATAAATGTCATTGGTCCCAATAAAGTGTCAAAAATGTCCGACATGTCCGCCCCAATATCAAAGTCCCGATAAAAATCGCAGATCACCGCCATTACTAGTAAAAAAAAAAAAAAAGCCATAAATTAATTCCCATAGTTTGTAGACGCGATAACTTTTGCGCAAACCAATCAATGTACGCTGATTGCAAATTTTTTTAACAAAAATATGTAGAAGAATATAAAATGGCCAAACCCGATGAATAATTTTTTTTATATATTTTTTTTTGGATTTGTATTATAGCAAAAAGTAAAAAATATTGTTCTTTTTTCAAAATCGTCGCTCTTTGTTTGTTTATAGCGCAAAAAATAAAAACTGCAGAGTTGATCAAATACCACCAAAAGAAAGCTCTATTTGTGGGGAAAAAAATGATTAACATTTTTTTTTGGGTACAACGTTGCACAACTGCGCAATTGTCATTCATAATGCGACAGCACTTAAAGCTGAAAATTGGTCTGGGCAGGAGGGGGGTTTAAATGCCCAGTAAGCAAGTGGTTAAAGTTCCTGATGGGAGTGACCCCTCCCCGGACAACAGGTTTTTTTGTTTACAAATGATATTTTATTTAGAAGGTCAGACGATCATACAAACTTTAGATACAGAATAGTATATACTTGCAATACATGGTATGGAATAGACATTAAATATTGACTAGGCAAATGTGTATATGACATGAAATACAGATGGGAGGATTAAGAATAAATGAAGCAGTAAGTATGAGTACCAATTTTGCACCGAACAACAGGTTTTAAATAGATAATGAAGAGGGCAAAACCTCACCCAAGTGTCCTTCCAATGGGCAAGTCCCTTCCACTGGGGCACAGGGTGGCAGGCTGGTTTGTCCTGCAATCAGGAGGATATGGACACTCCTCTGCTCACTAACAGTTCCTGAAGTGTCCCTACACCCGTTGTAACTCCCACAGATGTAGTAACAGGGGTCGGACAACCTCTTCCGGTCTCCCCCTTCTTCCCGAATAGAAACCGAGGAACTCTTTGCGGGTTGGTCTGGCTTGATCCCCATTACACAGTCCTTCCGAATAGCACGCCCAAGGCTCCACACCTTCTTCAATTCCACGAACCTTTCCCAAGAGCTGCTATCAGGTCCCAGCAAAGGCTTTGGCACATGAAGATAGTCCCATGTCATTTCATCTTCCCACTCTACCCTGGAGCTCTCGACAATGTCCATGACATGGGGTGGGACATAGGGGTAGTCCAGGCACCACTGCAGGGCAACCCGTCGCTGCACTTCCTGCTGATACTAGGAGAGCCTAGGCAGACTCTTCTCCTTCCCTTTCCCTGGCAAGTTATGGGTGTCAGGAGATTTTAACACCATCTGGCGGTAGGTTGCTGTTCTGGTCTGCGTGGTGGAAGGCCTGTTATAGAAGGTATGGTGGCTGGTACTGGGGATTCCTGCTGCATCATTTGCATTCTGAGGGGACTCCGACTCATCCCCATCTGAGAAGTGTAAAGCATGAGAACTCCCCATCTCCCACTCCTCATCAGACTCCTCACCTAGAGATGACCACTCCACCAGGTGCTCCAGAGATCCAAATTCCACCAGCAGTCTGGGTGACCCTTAGTCTATGGACCTGTCCCTGGCATCCTCGTTTGGCTCAACAGGGGGCGCTCCCCCTTCAACTACTGACTCTGGCCTAGTTGGGATGACTACGGGTTGGGACTCGGCTGGCATTTCAGAGACCCCGGATTCCCGCTTAACAGTACTCACGGTTTCCAGGTCCCCGACCAGGCCGCAGGCCATGACAGCCTCCTCTTCCCCTCTGTCCTCTGTGTTCACGGGGGAGTTGCCAGGCCACAACTCTACCCCGCCTTCGGGTGGTGACACCAGACCTGATCTGGCCCTCCAGGACTTCCGCGGCTGCGGATGACAAAGCCCTGATTGCAGGTCCACCAGATAGTATTGTGGCTCCTGCTATGTGGATACCCACTGGGTTAGGGGTTCTTCACAATGACCAAGCAGTGACCTCCATGGTGAGTATCCGGCAGATTAGACACAGCCTCTCCATCCCTCTTATCACGCCCAGGGTGAGTCCCCTACGAGGCTCCAGTCGGACCCCAGTGTCCACCAGGGTCCACTCCGGCCAATCCGGCAACCAGATCAATGCTGGTACAAGTCGCCCACCTTCCGCCATCTTCCTCCTTGTGGTGACTAATGTCCTGATAAGCAGGCTTGTTGCATGGCACGTAGCTGTAACCCCTTGTTTAAAGGATGAAACTTTGCAGACACACTGGCACTAGCAGAACCTGTCCAGACTTGCTGGCCTTGCTGGTGGTTGCCGGTAGCAACAGTAATCTGTAGTAGCCACTGTTTTGCTGGAAAGCACACTTTACACACAGTCTATCCCCTTGACAACAAGAACAGTCCCAGGGATACTTTTCTGTCAGCAGGAAATGAAGCAAAAAGTTCAATATGCCCAGCTTTTGCAGAGCGCTGGGGGGCTCCCTCTCGGGTGAGGCCTCCGCAACCCTGCAACATCTCCACTATTCCACCCAAACTTCTCCTCCCCCCAGCTGGGCAGACCACAGTATTTAAGGAGGCCTGCCCCCCGCCAATCCAGATTGGGGATTGATCAGGGCTCCTTAACCTACTTCAGAAAGTTACACCTCCTTTTCCATCCCCTTTTCCAGAGCCTTCTGGAAACAAATGGGAGGAGTAACAAAGGGGTGTTCCTTCCTGCAAGGTCCAGCGCTCCCTAGGCCACTCCCCTGCCCAGATCAAAACATTGAGGCCTGCACTTATTGTCAGGCCTGACTAAATTTGCCTCTCCTAGCAAAAATCTACCACAAAAAGCGCCTATTACCATGGGGGTGCTAAAATATTTTTCCCCATTGAGATCTAATGTGTTTTCAAAGTGTTCCTTTAATTTTTTTTGAGCATTGTATATATGTACACAAATACATATATACCCATTCCTTCAGGGATGCAAGCTTTTTAACTGAGCACTGATAACAAACCGTAAGGTCCCTCTCCTCTTGAGGCTGCTGTCACGCATATGCAGCCTTGTCCCTTGCACAGAGATTTCTCCAGAATTTTGTAATCTTGATATTATGTACTGTTGATATAATTAAAGTCTTTGCAATTTTACCTTGAGGAACATTATTCTGAAATTGTCCGACAATTTTAAGATGGGGCTTTTCACAGATTGGTGAACCTTTGCTCACTTTTACTTCTGAGACACTAGATGCTTTTTTATACCCAATCATATTGTTGACCTGTTGTCAATGAACCTAATTAGTTCCAAAATGTTCTTCCAGCTCTTCCTTGCTAGTTCCACTTACTTTGCCAACTTTTTGTTGCCCTGTCCCAAATTTTTTGAGATGTGTTGCTGCCATCAATTTCAATGGCCTTATTTTTTTCTTATAATGGTACATTTCCTCAGTTTACACATATGATATGTTATGTATTTTCTATTGTGAATAAAATATGGGTTTATAAGATTTACAAATCATTGCATTCTGTTCTTATGTATATTTTACATCTCAACTTTTTTGGAATTATGGTTGTATATACTGTATACAGTGCATCCAGAATGTATTCACGGTGTTTCACTTTTTCCACATTTTGTTATGTTACAGCCTTATTTCAAAATGGATTCCATTCGTTATTTCCCTCAAAATTCTACAAACAATACCCCATGACAACATGAAAGAAGTTTGTTTGACATCTTTGAAAACGTATTAAAAAAAATTCACATGTAGATTAGTATTCACAGCCTTTGCCATGACAGTCAAAATTGAGCTCAGGTGCATCCTGTTTCCACTGATCATCCTTGAGATGTTTCTACAACTTGATTGGAGTCCACTTGTAGTAAATTCAGTTGATTGGACATGATTTGGAAAGGCACACACCTGTCTATATAAGGTCCCACAGTTAACCGTGCAAGTCATGAAGTCCAAGGAATTGTCTGTAGACCTCTGAGCAGTGATTCTCAACTCCTCTCCTCGGGACCCACCAACAGGCCAGATTTTAAGTATTACCTTGGGGAGATGGAGACTAGATTACTGCAATCACTGAGCAGCAAATGATATCACCTGTGATGCATTTCAGTTATCCTGCAAACCTGGCCTGTTAGTGGGTCCCGAGGACTGGAGTTGAGACCCACTGTCCTAGAGAATTCTTCCTAAATCCTTCTTAAACTGAGTGATCGGGGGAAAGGGGCCTTAGCCAGGGAGGTGACCAAAAATCTGATGGTCACCCTGACAGAGCTCCAGCATTTCCCTGTGGAGAGAGAACTTTCCAGAAGAACAACCATCTCTGCAGCACTCCACCAATCATACCTGTATGGTAGAGTGGCCAGACAGAAGCTACTTCTCAGTAAAAGGCACATGACAGCCCACTTAGAGTTTACCAAAAGGCACCTGTAGGACTCTCAGACCACGAGAAACAAAATTCTCTGATGAAAACAAAGATTGAACTCTTTGGCCTGAACGGCAAGTGTCATGTCTGGAGGAAACCAGGCACCGCTCATCTCCTGTCCAATACCATCCCTACAGTGAAGCATGGTGGTGGCAGCATCGTTCTGTGGGGATGCGAGATCTGAAAATGTCTGTGCACCAACACTCCCCATCCAACCTGATGGAGCTTGAGAGGTCCTGCAAAGAAAAGTGGGAGAAAATGCCCAAAAATAGGCGTGCCAAGCTTGTAGCATCATACTCAAAAATACTTGAGGCTGTAATTGGTGCCAAAGGTGCTTCAACAAAGTATTGTGCAAAAGCTGTGAATACTTATGTACATGTGATTTTTTCGTTTTTTTATTTTTAATAAATTTGCAAAGATTTTAAACAACTTATTTCACATTGTCATTATGGAGTATTATTTGTATAATTTTGAGGAAAATAATTAATGTAATCCATTTTGGAATAAGGCTGTAACATAACAAAATGTGGAAAAAATGAAGCGCTGTGAATACTTTCCAGATGCACTGTATATAGTTGTGTGTATGTATATATACTGTGAACATATATTTGTTTTCTGTTTCAATAATTTCTATTCATGTTTAACAAGTAGCCAATGTGCAATAGTTACGCCCATGGAGGGGCTAGCATTAACAGGTATCACAATTTAGCCCAAAAAACCCCCCATAAAGTAGAAAATGAGAATTAACACAACAGCAGAAGATAGGCCTATTTCATAAGGCCGCCAGGTGTCCTGAGAAGGTTCTCTAAACCAGTGGGGCATCCCCTGGTCCCGCCAATACCCATACTGTGGTGCCACATACAGCCTATACACGTCTGAGAAGAGAGGCAAGCTGGAGTTCAGGAGGAAGTGAAGCAGAAAGGTAGCGCTAAAGAAAGAGGGAGTCCGCGCCTGACAGGAAAGGAACCCAGGAAGGCTAAGGAAAGCAAGAAAAAAAGAGGGCCAGAGAGAAGGGGGAATGGTAAGGGCTCGGGAGCATCGGGACTGTCCATCATAGGAGACCCAAGGTGGCTGGGGGGAGAGTGGGGAAAGCATATGACAGCCATGGTTCCCAAACTTTAAGGAACTTAACATGGGAGTTGTTGCAGATGTTGGACATATGCAGGGGAGGGCTGGCAGCCTTAGGCCTGGGGGGCAAGTCCAGTCAAGTGGCACACTGAACCAGCCAATCAGCTCACCATCCATGCCCACCTGTGTAATCCAGCGATACCCTCCTAGGCAGCCCAATGGGCCTAGCGGGATCCATGGTAGGGCCGGCCCTTTGCCTGCAGTTAGTTGGTGGCTGCGCCACTGGCCCCTACTTCCTTCCTCCACAAGAAGAAAAAAGTGTGAGCGTGCAGCAGCTGTTAGCCATTTTGAATGTAAGTCAGGGTGGCCTGGGGGGCAACTGCCACCCTGCACCCTGGCCCAGCCCTCCCCTGGACATATGTTCATTAAGCATCAACGCAGTCATGCGATCTCTCACCCCCTGGAAGGGAACAGATGTTTTTTTCCAGGCTTGGGCAATTGTCCTTTTGGGTGACAAAAATAAGTAGGAAGCAACCTTCCACTGATGGGCGAAAAGGCCTGGGATGGGACAATGCAGTAAGGCAGACTTGGCTTCTTTTGGTATAGAGAGGTAAAACAAAGTAAATATTAGGCCAAATACATAGGAACAAAAATGAATTAGTCTAGGGCACGTCCACCATGTATGTACTACATCACCCCGATGGCCACAGCCTTGGAAACGTTGATCATTGGAGGACAGATTGGCATGGGCAATGCGGGTCCATATAATTATTTCAACACCAGCACTCAGTTAGAGATGGGTGGGGGGGGGAAGGGGTTTGAGAGGTGATAGGCTTTAAAGGATTAGTACACTTTAACACAAGGCACACTTATCCTTTTTGTCCTGATCTAGATCAGTGTTTCTCAACTCCAGTCCTCAAAGCGCACCAACAGGTCATGTTTTCAGGATTTTCATTATTTTGCACAAGTGATTTGATCAGTTTCACTGCCTTAGTAATTACCACAGCTGTTTCATCTGAGGGAAATCCTAAAAACATGACCTGTTGCTGCGCCTTGAGGACTGGAGTTGAGAAACACTGATCTAGACGATTCTACTCTCCCCTCCACAAATGTATACATGCCTCAACCTCACAGCTGTAGACACCGATGTCTGTTTGCATCCAGAGCTGCATTGGCTGCTCCTGTGTATCACAGCTCTTTAGAACCATGTCTCTTTTATCTCTGGCCTCTTTTATTACAGTCCAATAGAAATTTTTGATAGGGAGGTAATGAGCAGGTGCCAACGGGACAATGAGACTTGCAGCGCTGGACTCATGCGTGAAAATGGCATTCAGCCCAGATGCTTAAGGCTTTGTTTACACTTGTGATTGAGGGGTGGTAAAACCCTGCTTTTGAGTTGCATTTTTACCACTCCTCAACCACTCCCCCTGTTGCCTCTGAGACAGTGGCCAGGGGTGTACACGCAGCAGCAGAAATGATACCCCTTGTTGCGCAAAGTGGTCTGTACCACAAGCACTGCAATCACTTACAAAGCACACAGTTGTCCGTTAATTAGCAGTGGAGGCGGCGAAACAACACCTCCTCAACCACCTGTCTGCTCTTGTTTGATGAGCGTTCCGAAAGCGGATCACGATTCAGACAGCAAAGCAAGTCTAAACAAGGCCATAAGAAAGTGCACTTTTTGCCCTGACCCAACCTGAACTCCCTTCCCCTCTATACGATGCATATCTACCCCAATACAGTGCCATTACCATGGTGTTTGTTTACATCCAGCAAGACAGGCCCATACAAGGTGTGGCATGGGGGTGTTTAGCTCTCGTGGTAGGTGCATTTGGAGTGAGCTCACGACAGCCAGGATCTCTGTTCGAGAGCATGGTGGCCCATGTTTATTAAAAAGAAAGTTCAAAACAACAATAAAAAGGGTTTCCCTGGCAGGGGGTTGTCACCATCAACATCCAAAAATCATAGACAGCCTCCCGGCTCATAAGTGATCAGTAGCCTCCTGGCTATAGCAATATCTAAGCCCTCCTGGCTTATCACTGTATCCAGCTCTCCTGGCTGGTAAGCGATCCACTGCGGCGTGATTGTGGGTCACACCTGTGTCCTTGCAGATGTGGATGCCCAGACTGCCTCCTGCAGCCTTAGATCCCTGGAGACCACCTCTCTCCCTCTCTGGAGCCGTCTCCCAGTGTGTACGACTCAGAACCCTGGTCCTGAGTCTCTTAAAGTGGAGTTCCACTCATTTTTTTGTTTATTAAAAGTCAGTAGCTACAAAAAGTGTAGCTGCTGACTTTTAATAAATTGTAACTTACCTGTCTCCCGGTCCAGCGGTGGCTGCGCCCGAAGCCTCGCTCGTCTCCCCCCTCCTCACGACGGCCCCGCCATTCCTAGTGTGGGCACCTGGCCCGGCTTCACGGCTGGGCATGCGCGAGTCGCGCGGCGCATTCCTAGTGGCCAGGCAATCTTCTGGGACCTGTGACGTGTCCCAGAAGATTGCCAGGAGGGAGGGGCCGCCTAGGAGGAGTAGCCTAGGCGGCCCAGAGGCGGAAGGTGGAAGAGGGACAGGAAGTCCCTCTGAAACCTGGGAACACACTCTCCCCCCCCCCCCAAAAAAAATGACATGCCAAATGTGGCATGTAAGGGGGTGAGGAGTGCTTAAAGCAGAAGTTCCATTTTTGGGTGGAACTCTGCTTTAACAAGCCCCCACCCACCTGGGTAATCAGCGTCCCGGTAAGTCACAAAATCCGGACCCAGGACTGGGAAGTAATCCAGCATCAAACCTAGAGGTAACTTTTAATACTGGCAAGAAATTCAGCAACAACCCATTTCTGTCTTGTTTTGCTCTGTACAGTCTGCCATTCAGTGCTCCACCTAGTGGTACTCCGCAGTACCAGGCCATCAGACTGTGGAAAAGACGCACCAGTATCCCATGGCTGTACATCCTAACGTTCAAGCATCTCCTAGAGTGCTTTGGTTACAAACCAGCCTCTTGATTCCCTACCCACATCATTTCTGGGGACTTTCATGATCCTGGGAACACAGAGAGGCTCAGTTGCTGCGACTTGAGAAATTGCCTTGTTTAACCAAAGCTCCTCCCAGCCAGGGTTAACAACAGATTGGTGCTCTACCAGATGCTGTACTTATATCCAACTTCTCAGGCTTTGCAACAGTGAGTTTACTAATGACAACATCTCTCTGACACTCCCGGTCAACATTACTTTTTAAAGTCACCCTTATAAGGTCCTTCTTTCTTTTGAGGGTTAACCTCTGCAGCAGCCACCACACCTTCAGCTACAGGCCCCCTGCTGACCCAGCAGAGAAAGTGTCCACCTGTTTTTTGTGCATAAAAGCCTTTTCTATAAAGGAGGTCATATATTTATCCCAATCCATTGCATGTTTGCTCCCTTCACCGGTACTCCTCAGCACCGATCCATCTGCCCAAGGAGACACATGCAAACAGATGGGCTTAGATGCAGACTTATTACACAAGTCATTTTAAATCATGTCAGACTTTGGTAATACAGGTTTTAACAAAACAGGTTGCAATACACTACATCCACCACCTTGCTCGGGTGGTGCTTCATAAACCTCACATATCTTTGCATTTTCCACAGGTGGTATTAACTCATTATGTACCTGCACATTTTCGGTATTAGCAGATTGCACTAACACAATCCCATTAAAAGGTGCAGTTCCACTCCATCCCACCAGAGGGACATCGCAGTTGTCCGGGGCAATCTCTGGCTCTAATACATGAAGTTCCCTGGAGATTTCTAAGGACAACTGTGCTGTTTTACCACCTGTTGCTATGGGCAACGGACCGTCTTTAACCACAGCTTTTGTTTTACCATAACCTGGGGTTTTCCCCACAGCAGCAGACTTATTTTTATTATCAACATTTAACCACTTAACCACCAAGGACGTACATTGACGTCCTTGGGTTTGAGTGGTGATATCTGAATGGTGCCTGCAGCTGCACTCAGCTCCATAGTACGGCAGGGCAGAAATGACGGCACACGTCGCTTCCGCCCATTGACGTCCTTGGGTTTGAGTGGTGATATCTGAATGGTGCTTGCAGCTGCACTTGGCTCCATAGTACGGCAGGGCGGAAATGACGGCACACGTTGCTTCCGCCCAACGGTCTTAAAGGGCCCATTTTTTTTTGGGCTGTCATTTTTTTCAAATAATTTTTTTTTTTTTTTTTTGCATTTTACTGTAAATATGAGATCTGAGGTCATTTTGACCCCAGATCTCATATTTAAGAGGTCCTGCCATGCTTTTTTCTATTACAAGGAATGTTTACCCGCAAAACTGCCAACCTGTATAGTTTTTTAAACTTCGCCAATGGAGATTTTTAAGTTGCAAAGTTTGTCGCCATTCCACGAGCGGACGCAATTTTGAAGCATGACATGTTGGGTATAATTTTACTCGGCGTAACATTATCTTTCACAATATGGGAAAAAAATGGCCTAACTTTACTGTTTTCTTATTTTTTAACTAAAAAAAACTGAATTTATTTAAAAAAAAAAAAAAGCAGGCTTGGAAGACCGCTGTGCAAATACGGTGTGACATAAAGTTTTGTAATGACCGCCATTTTATTCTCTAGTGTGTTAGAAAAAAATATATATATATATAATGTTTGGGGGTTCTAAGTAATTTTACAGCAAAAAAACTGTTTTTAACTTGTAAACAACAAACCCAAAAAACAAGCTTGGTTGAGAAGTGGTTAAAACATTTTTAGCTCTTGCAGGCTGTCCTAGCCCACTACCAACTTGGGACTAACAGACATTAAACACACCACTCTTTCCCTCTTGAGAAGCATGCACAGGTGCAAGTTTGACTTTAATCCCTGTCTCCCCACTGTACAGAAACAACTCACTCTCAAGGTCACATTTTCTGGCCCCACTAACTGGAGTCACTCTCACATCACCATGGACAGTCTTGTAACCAGTCTTTTTCAGCATGAAATCCAGTCAAGTTCCAGTCATATTCATTAAAGACAGTCTTACCCATCGCAGTAGTAGGGGGTCACATCTTCATTTGAGTACGATGTCTCATGAAGCAGTCCTCTGTCGCGCTTTCACTGGCCAACTCTCTCTGGTGGCCATGGAATGAAACTGCAGCAGCCCTTTCGAGCAGGCGCAACAGGTACATCCTCACTGTTGCTAGGGGTGACTACAAACATATTTGCACAGGAATTTGGGCCTGCAGACAAGTTTTTTTTTCTGCAACACCATCTCACGCTATACCCCACAACCAGGGACAAGACAAACAATCATGTCCCAATTTACCACACTCCAGGCATGGGATCTGGGGACTTTCTCTGGTTGCTAATGATGATGGCATCCTCTCAGCTGCTCTTTGCTGGCTCTCCCAAACATCTTGCCTTTTCCTTCCATGAAGTTGTGTTGCTTTACACTTGCCATAATCCTCTGAAGGTGATACCTTTGGCTTGCGATTCCTGGTGTGACTGAAATTACTGGTGTTGCTTTGGGTGACCACACTCCTCTCAAATTTCGGGTGAGCCTGTTGCTCACGCTCTCTAGAATTTTTCCAGCGTTCTTTATCCAGCATTGCGGTTTTATAGGTGTCATAGTCACCTCTGTTAAAAACCATCCCTCTGTAGACTTTTCTGTACACTTCAGTAATAAGTGGCTGTACCAACTCAGCCCAACAGTTTCTAAGCCAGCCTTCATCTACAGCCCAGAATTCAAAGTCTTCCAGATAGCCCACAATAGCATCCTTGGGTGACATAGGACTACAAAACTCTGTGACACGAATTACTTCATCGCTGGCAACCACTTTCGTTGGTGCAGTCTACGGCTGTTAGGGGCAACAGCATGCATTTCTCCTTTAGGTGCAGCAAGTGAAGCAAAAACCGTTTGCAATACTCCCCAGCAGGCTCACACCCTTGCTTTATCCTCACAAAAATGAAACACTGTCTTTTTAAGGCTCGTTCGTTTTCTCTTGCAGGTTCTCCTCACCTGCACACATAGATTGTGCTGTCTCATGCACCCAAAACACAGTTCACTTAACAGCTAAACTCACTTTTTTGCAGGGATCTGGATTGTGTCCAAAAGCACTCCTCCGAAATGCTGTTTGCCTAGCTGCACTTCCACACACAGCCAACATGACACAAACTCACTGTGGAGCAGGGACCCGGATTTTACCATCTTGTGCCCGACGCAATACCTCCACCACGTGTGGCATGGGGGTGTTTAGCTCTCGTGGTAGGTGCGTTTGGAGTGAGTTCACGGCAGCCAGGATCTCTGTTTGAGAGCATGGTGGCCCATGTTTATTTAAAAGAAAGTTCAAAACAACAATAAAAAGGGTTTCCCTCGCAGGGGGTTGTCACCATCAACATCCAAAAATCATAGACCCAGCCTCCTGGCTCATAAGCGATCAGTAGCCCTCCTGGCTATAGCGATATCCTAGCCTATCACTGTATCCAGCCCTATTGGCTGGTAAGCGATCTGCTGCGGTGTGATTGTGGGTCACACCTGCCTCCTTGCAGATGTGGATGCCCAGACTGCCTCCTGCAGCCTTAGACCCCTGGAGACCGCCTGTCTCCCTCTCTGGAGCCGTCTCCCAGTGTGTGTGACTCAGAACCCTGGTCCTGACTCTTTTAACACCCCCACCCACCTGGGTAATCAGTGTCCTGGTAGGTCCCAAAATCCAGACCCAGGGCTGAGGATTTCATCCCACCCGGACCGCTACGAAATCCCCGGGCTCCAGATCTGGAAACTGACTTTTTAAAGAACTGAGGAAACTGAAAAGCCAGCTTTCTCCAAAATATGAAAGCCTCTGGAGCCTTTCAACCTGCCAGATTGAGAATCCTGGGTCATCCTGCAGGAGGGGTACCACACTACCACAAAGGCTAAAGGAATGTGCTGGATGTAACAAACTTGGAGGCCAAGTTGTTAAACTCAGACAAATATGCATCTATAGAGGGTGGAATTGGTTAGGGTGAGGGGAAAAAATGATAAATGCACTACGTTTTATTTGTTGAATGCTGTTTCCCTGCATTTGAAAACCAGAGTTAGACTTACCGGTAACTCTGTTTCTGGGAGTCGTCCAGGACAGCACTAGAGAGATACAGCTCCTCCTCCGAAGGCAGGAAACACAAGGGTTAAATCTTTAAAAGGGCGCCTCCCCTTCCTCTCCTCAGTCTTTAACCAAGAACTCCGGAACGGTTTCTGAAAGAAACAGACACACTCGTCCAAAGTTACAACAGCAAATAGGGAGGGAATCCCTGCTGTCCTGGACGACTCCCAGAAACAGAGTTACCGGTAAGTCTAACTCTGGTTTTCTCTAGTCGTCTGTCCAGGACAGCACTAGAGAGGATCAACGAGAATTTACCAGATTAGGGGGGGACTACCGCTTGGAGGACCTTTCTCCCAAACGCTTGCTCTTGCGCTGAGATGAGGTCCAACCTGTAGTGCTTCATAAAGTTCGTATAACTTGACCAAGTTGCAGCACGGCAAATTTGCTCTGGCGTTGCTCCAGCTCGTTCTGTCCAAGAGGCCGATAGCGCCCGAGTGGAATGGGCCAGGGGGGAAAAAGGGCACTCCTTCCCAAGAATCCTGTAAGCTTCCACTATTGCTTGTTTAATCCAGCGTGCAATCGTGCCTTTTGAAGCTTGACACCCCAACCTTTTACCAGAGTGCAGTACAAAAAGAGCATTGGATTTCCGAATGTCCTTTGATGCCTCTAAATAATGCAAGACACAGGCTCTCACATCCAGATGGTGGAATTCTGCCTCCTTAGGATTCTTTGGGGAGACACAAAAGGAGGGCAGAACAATCTCCTGTGTCCTATTTCTACTAGACGCCACTTTTGGCAGGAACCCTGGGTCTGTCCGCAGCACCAGTCTGTCCTCAAAAATCTGCAAGAAAGGCTCCTTAATAGAGAGAGCCTGTATCTCACCTATCCGCCTGGCCGTGGAGATTGCCACCAAAAACACTGTTTTGAGCGTGGTACTTTTTAGGGATGGATGTCCTTCTTGAGACCGTTTAATCCAGCCCTGTAATACCGTAGTTAGGTCCCATTTAGGTAATACTTTAAATGGAGCCGGCCTTAGCCTAGCTAACCCCTTGAAGAACCTGCTGACCAGCGGGTCTACCGCCAGGGGATGCTCCAAAAAGACGGATAGAGCTGCGATTTGCACTTTCAGCGTACTTATCGCCAGCCCCTGATCCGCTCCGTCTTGTAAAAATTCCAGGACAGCTGCCACCTCTGCTGACCGCTTCCTGGTATGAAGCCAAGAACAAAAAGTTTTCCAAACTTTAAAATAAATAGCTTGGGTCACTCTCTTTCTACTCGAAAGAATGGTCCCAATTACTCTATTGGAAAGTCCCTTCGCTTTCAGGAGGCTTTCCTCAGAAACCAGGCCGACAATTTCAGGGCCTGTATCCGTACTGGACCCTGCGATAGCAGATCCTCCCTTTCGGGCAGCACGAGAGGGGGATCTTTTGCTAGTCGAAGCAGTGTCGAAAACCATGGCCTCTTCGGCCAAAAAGGAACCACTAGTATTAGTGAAGTTTGTTCCTGCACAAACTTCCTTAGCACTAGCGGAATGAGCCTGACTGGCGGGAAGGCGTAACATAGCTGAAAAGTGCACCTTTGGGCCAGAGCATCTATCCCTCTGGCCCCCGCCTCTCTTTCCAGAGAGAAATAAGTGGGCACCTTGGCGTTCGTCTTGGAGGCAAACAGGTCCACCTCTGGCCGACCCCACCTCACCAACAGTAGCTGGAAAACCTCGTCGTTCAGTTCCCATTCGGACTCTCCCACCTGATGCCGACTCAAATAGTCTGCTAGGTGATTGTCTATTCCTCTCAGGTGAACCGCTGACAACGACCCTAGGTTTCTTTCTGCCCACATAAAGATAGTCTTTGCCAGACTGATCAGGGATGGGCAGCGCATGCCCCCGTTTGTTCACGTAGGCGACTGCCACCATATTGTCTGAAAGAATCTGAACATGCTGACCCTTCAGATTTTTGGCAAAGACCTTCAGAGCCTCCCAGATCGCCTGCAACTCTCTCCAGTTGGCCGATCTTACAGCCTGACTTTTCTCCAGGAATTCCAGTGAGCCCCCCAGCCCCAGGAACTGGCATCCGTCGTGATGCGGATAGACACTGGGAAGGACCACTGCAGACCTTTCTTTAGGTTTGCTTCGTCCCTCCACCACCACAGAGATTGCTTGGCCCTTGGGGACAGGCGGAAGAACGAGTCGAGCGACCCCTGCGTTCCGTCCCAATTTTCTAGGACATTGGCCTAGAGGCACCTGAAGCGGGCCCTTGCCCAAGGAACCGCCGGGATGGTCACTGCTAGTAGACCTAGGCCAGACATAGCTGTGCGTACCGCCACTGTTTGTCCGCCCTGCAGAAAGGCTGCCGTCGCTACCACCTTCCGAACCTTGTCTTCCGTAAGGAAGATCTTTTGTTCCTTTGAATTTACCAGGAACCCCAGATATTGTAGAGACTGCGTCGGGGTAAGGTGTGATTTTTCCTGATTTATCAGCCACCCCAATCTGCTCAAGAAGTCCATGGTCACCCGTAGGTCCTTCTGCAACTGGGCTGAGGACTGGGCAAAGAAAAGCAGATCGTCCAAATATGGAATGACCTCGATTCCTTCAGTCTGAGGGGGGCCAACGCCTCTGCCAGAACTTTTGTGAAGATCCTGGGAGAGGAGGAAAGGCCGAAGGGCAGGGCTCTGAACTGCAGGTGCCGCACCTCCTTCCCCCATAAGATCGCCACCCTCAGAAACTTCTGCGACTTACTCTGAATAGTGACGTGCAAATAAGCGTCCCTCAGGTCTAGGGAGGCCATGAAGCAGTCCGGTGGTAGTAACGCTCTTACTGTAAAAATGGTTTCCATACGGAACTTTTTGTAAACCACCTCTTTGTTGAGAGATTTCAAGTTCAGAATTAACCGAAACTTGCCCGAGGGTTTCCGAACTACAAACACATGAGAGTAGAAACCCTGGTTGATCTCTTCCCGAGGTACCGGAACAAGCACTTCCTGGTCCATAAGGCTGCCGATTTGGTCCAACAGTGCTTCTGCCAAATCGGGGTCTCTGGGAGGGGAGGTTACCAACGTCCTGACAGGAGGAATGCTCCTGAACTGTATCTGGTAACCTTCCCTGACAATCCTTAAAATAAAGGCATTCTGGGTAGCTTCCTCCCACTGTGGGAGAAACTGCCCCAACCGGCCCCCCACCGGAACCGAGTCATT
>BLSH010160177.1:232583-257402 GCA_018402905.1 Glandirana rugosa
CCCCCGTGAATGGATAGTGATGGGGGGAGAGGGGGAGTAGTAATAGGTAAGTGCCCCCCAGGCTGTGTCTCGGGGGAGGAGGGGGGTAGTGATAGGTAAGTGCCCCCCAGGCTGTGTCTCGGGGGAGGAGGGGGTAGTGATAGGTAGGTGCCCCCCAGGCTGTGTGTCGGTATGTCCCGGGAGATCAGTAATACACGCACAATGCACGGTCGGGTGTGTGACATGTGAGCCGGGCAGTGTGCGGTATTTCCGGTGTAGTGACTCTCTCTGGCCGGGAGGGGGAGGAGGAGGGCTGGCATTGTACAGGAGGGGGGATCCGGGGCACAACACTGAGAGGAGCGGGCGGCTGGCGGCGGTGAGTGTTCCTCTGTGTACATACCTACACTGTGTGTGTGTGACCCCCCCCCCCCCCCCCGTGTACGGCGTGCCGTCTGTAGGAGATGATTGGACGGTGATCGGTGTTCCTAGTGAAGGAAAGACAACTTTCCTCCTGTCCCGTGTGATAGAGAGCATGGAGGGTGAGCACCGGGCACCTTCCCCGGACTGTCATCGGTCGGTGATCGGCCTGGTGTAGGATATCAGGGAGGTAGGTGCGCTCCTCCTGTGTATGGACACCTGCCGATCATTCCTCTCTCCTGGTGACACGGATTGTATTTGTAGGATATGTCCTCCCGGGTGTCACCTCTGGGGGGGACTATGGTGGGCACACTTCATTTTATTATCTCATCAATGTGCAATTCCACCAAAACTATTGGCTCAGAAAGCAATCAGATAGTCATACCTTCCCTTCCAATCACTTTGGACTTCATTTAGCTTGGATTCAATCACCCAATTTGATTGGCCAGGGAAGATAACGATCGGTTGGCATCACTGACCTCCTTTGTTCATGATCACGATTCTATTACAGCCAATCAAATTCTGAGATGACAAGCTGGGAACAAATCATAAATTACAACCACATCCCAACTATTGATCAAAGTCCGCTTCCCTGGGTGTGTCGTATTGATCAGCTATTGATTGATTGGATCAAGAAGAGATCGACCATTAATTGCAGGGTGTATGGCCACCATGGGGTGTGTTAGAAATCTGTGGAATGATCATTGTGGATGGTTGGGAGGAGATGGACGGTTGGACCTTTAGCCTGGGTTCACACTGACAGCGGGATTGAAGTGGCACAATTCCATTCCCGCATGTCAGTCCCGACTTCGGGGTGATTTCAGACACATCTGTGCGGGTTGCTGCACAAATGTCCATGGAAATCGCACCCCAAAGTCGCCCATAGTACAGAAGCTACTTTTGGGAATCGGTGCGGCACCACAGACTTGACATGCCAGATCGCTCCAATGTGAACCTAGGCTCAAAGCGGTTGTAAACCTCGGACATGAAATCTGAACAAAGCATATAACTCTATAGTATGTATACAGCAAGGGGGAGATGTACTAAAACGGGTTCACACAGAATGTGGTGTAGCCGTGCTTAGTAACCAATCAGCTTCCACCTCCAGCTTGTTCAGTTAAAGGAGAACTATGAGCTAAACTTATTTAGTCATTTTGGAGATTTTTTTCGCCATCTGTGTCCCATTGGGGAGATTTCCCTTCACTTCCTGTCCCATAGCCAAACAGGAAGTGAGCGGAAATCCCTGACCCCCAGGTCACCAGAACTAGTGTCCCCATTGGATGATTTCCCCTCTATTACTATTCTGGGGACAGCCCAACATTTGTGATTTTCTTTTACTGTCAAGTGAAAGCTGCACCAGAATTTGCACTCTCCAATTTTAGTAAATAACCCCCCAAGTGTCATATATGTCTACTGCCTCATTCCTCTACTATCATCATGGGTCACTTCTAAACAATTTTCCTGACACCAAGAGAAAAATGGTGACAGGGGAGGGGCCTTCAGCTGATTGATAGCCTCAGCTCTGTTGCTGTGTGAAGGGGGTGTGTCCCTTCCCTCCAATCAGCTCTCAGACCTGTCCTCACTGAGCTCTGCAGAGTATAACTTCAGCTCTCCGCCCCCCCCCCCCCCTTTTTTTTTTTTTTTTACTCTGACAAGCTTTATAATTCAGTGCTTTGAACAAATGTAGATAAGAGAAGGCTGCAGATAAGCAGGTACAACTTATGTAGGAGGATTTGTGTATCACCCGAGGATAATCCCCTCATTGGGTATAGGTGAAGGTTTACAACCACTTTAAGGTAAATATCCAGTGAAAATGTTTCTTAGTTTTGGATGGGGGGTGGGGAAGGGTTAGACCCCCTGTTAGGTTTTTGAGGCTCATTCATAAAGGCGACCTGCAGTGACAGTCTGTGATGATATTTAGCAGAGAGGCCAATCCTATAACCACCATGTACATACTGAGCTATGAGTGTCGTTTTGCTCACCCCAGGGGTCACATGTGACTTGGGCCCCTGACCGGCTCTGGATGCAGACAGTGTGTTCAGGGTCGGCGCATAAACTGGATGCAGCCAATCGTCTGGCTTGTACACAGCAATAGCACGCAATGCTGCTGCGTCCTGTCTGGATGAGCCCTTGCTGCTATCTGGGGCTCTGCTAGGGAGATCTCCCCTCACTTCCTGTCCTGCTGACAACATCTTACCACACAGGAAGTGGGGAGAACGCTCCAACAGCAGAAATACAAGTCAAGCGGGGAGGGCTCTCTGTCATTGTTGGAGAGTTCTCTGCACTTCCTGTCTGGTACAATGTTGTCAGCAAGACAGGAAGTGCATGGAAATCTCTAGAGCAGCTGTGTATGGCGACCAATCAGCTTCTAGCTTTTTCCTTTACAAAGTTATAACTGAACAAGCTGAAGGCAGAAGCTGATTGGCTGCTCCTGTTTTATTAATCCCTTGTGTTACACAGTCCTCATTTACATGTATGCTTACACCCTGTGCCTACATTTGTAATCATACTGTATGTGCCTTTTACATTTATTATTTGTATTTTCACCTTTTTACTAGCTTAACATTCCCTTCATCAGCCAGAGAAATGTCCTCTGGTTACCAAATGTAATAGCAGGAATAGAGGATATCTTGTGGTGTGTTGTAGGTAAGAGTTTTATTTTTACAATGGAATACAGGTCCACTTTATTGTGCTTGCAGGGACCCCGATGTGATTTGTAAAATGTCTTGGGGGGGCATTCAAACCTTTTGCATTGCAGGGATGGTTCACCTTTACCAAAAACCTGTCTATGCAGATAAGGGGCATCTGTGAATAAAAAAAGTCTGTGAAGCTTTGCCCAAAATAATGCCCTTGCTATAGGTGTAGGCCATTTACATACTTCATGAAGCCTGACTGGGAAAACTCTCAGGATGTTACTAGGTCATTGCTAAGTGAGGCCTAGTCATTACGGCTCACCTCCACCATGACAGGAGCGAGGACACAAACACTGAGCTCACGGATACTGCATGTGAGGGGGTTTGTTTCACGGAAAGAGCTCACTCCTGTGATGGTGGTGAGAAGTATTGACTAGGCCTCACTTCCTGGGAGTATTCCAGTCAGGCTTCATGAGGTAAGTGAATGGCCTACACCTATAGCAAGGGAATTATTCAACTTTAGTCGGAGCTGCACAGTTTGTTTTTATCCACAGACACCTCTTAGGCCTCATGTACACTGCTGCTGGTAAACGGATGTTTAGGCCTCATGTACACTGCTGCTGGTAAACGGATGTTTAGGCCTCATGTACACTGCTGCTGGTAAACGGACATTTAGGCCTCATGTACACTGCTGCTGGTAAACGGACGTTTAGGCCTCATGTACACTGCTGCTGGTAAACGGACATTTAGGCCTCATGTACACTGCTGCTGGTAAACGGACGGTTAGACCTCATGTACACTGCTGCTGGTAAACGGACATTTAGGCCTCATGTACACTGCTGCTGGTAAACGGACGGTTAGACCTCATGTACACTGCTGCTGGTAAACGGACGGTTAGACCTCATGTACACTGCTGCTGGTAAACGGACATTTAGGCCTCATGTACACTGCTGCTGGTAAACGGACGTTTAGGCCTCTTGTACACTGCTGCTGGTAAACGGATGTTTAGGCCTCATGTACACTGCTGCTGGTAAACGGACATTTAGAAGCAGTTGGACATTTTTTCAGCTGCCGCTGAACTCTCCTCTGTTATCTTATCAGTCCATGTACACAGGGTTGTTTATAGTTATTTTTAGGCAGTTGAGTTTAGAGAATTTTTTTGGAAAGCAAAAAAATGCATTAAAGACGGATGTTCAGAGGCATCTGAAATGGCAAATGCCTGTAACCGCTTGTAACTTGCATTTAGCCGCATTTAGTTTATAGGCGTTTTTAATGTAGATACGTTTTGGACTATTCGCAATACAAAAAAACGCTTCTAAATGCAAAGGCAGCTAAACGCGGACGTTTTTAACCATCAATTACTAGCTGTCAAGTTCCATCGTTCAGGAGGGGTTTTAAAACGTCCGGTGTACATGAGGCCTAACCTGTATAGGCAATTCTTGTTTTTTTTTTTTTTTTTTGTTAGGCTGCATTCACACAGGGGCGACCCAACTTCAGCGCGACTTTGCTAGGCGATTTCAGCGCGACTTTCAGGGCAACTTCAGCGTGACTTCACTTTGCCTGTGGCCAATCAGAGAAGGGAGGAAGGGGGCTGCCCCATATAAATTCTACTCTTTTCACTACAAAGTCACTTGCATTTAGATGGGGGATCCGACTTGGAGGTGACTTCTATTGAATTCTATGGGCACAAGTCGGTTAGAAGTCGCTTCCAAGTCGTACAGGAACCTTTTCTGAAGCCGGAGCGACTTCAGTAGTGTACATTAAGACGGCTCTCATTCATTTCAATGGGATTTCACTTGTAAAGCGACTTGAGGTGACTCAAGTTGGAGCGCTAGTCGCCCCTGTGTGATGGGCACTTAAGGGTGAACTAACCCTTTAACCACTTGCTTACTGGGCACTTAAACCCCCCTCCTGCCCAGACCAATTTGCAGCTTTCAGTGCTCTCACACTTTGAATGACAATTACTCAGCTATGCAACACTGTACCCATATGAATTTTTTTGTCCTTTTTTCCCCACAAATAGAGCTCTCTTTTGGTGGTATTTAATCACCTCTGCGGTTTTTATTTTTTGCGCTATAAACAAACAAAGAGCAATAATTTTGAAGAAAGAACAATTTTTTTTACTTTTTGCTATAATAAATATCCCAAAAAAAAAATGTATTCCTCAGATTAGGCCAATATCTATTCTGCTACATATTTTTGGTAAAAAATCGCAATAGGCATCTACAAACTATGGGAATAGATTTATGGCGTTTTTTATTTATTTATTATTTTGTTACTAGTAATGGCGGCGATCTGCGATTATTTTTTTTATTTTTTTTTATCGCACTGCGATATTGCAGCTGACATGTCGGACACTTTTGACCCTTGTTTTTGGGACCGATGACATTTATACAGTGATCAGAGCTAAAAATAGCCACTGATTACTGTATAAATGTCACTGGCAGGTAAGGGGTTAACCTGCAGGGAGCAATCAAGGGGTTAAATGTGTTCCCTCAGCGTGTCCAAACTGTGAGGGGGCTGGGCTGGCAGGGGCATGACAGATCTAACTGATCCCGAGTACAGGGATCAGTAGATCTCTGTTGAGTTCCCTGACAGAACAGGGAACCGCTGTGTTTACATTGGATTTTCCCCGTTCTGCCTCTCTATTAGGCAATCGTGGGTCGTCGACGGACATTAAGTGCGCCCGACCCGCGGGCACGCTTACACAGCGGGCGCGCTCGTGCGCCAGCGACAGCGGGGAGCGTACAAAGGGGTGGGCGTCAACTGACGGCGCCCCGGCAAAGCAGATCCGCGCTGTAGCCGTCATTCAGCTGTAGTGCAGATCTGAAGTGGTTAAAGAGTAAGGCAGGCCATACATGGGTCGAATTCCGAACAACTTTTCTTTTGAAAATCAGAAATTTCGTGTGTTTTGTGATCCAATGATGCCACCATTGATTTTCGAAATTCGATCAATTTCCCCTCATGTTGCTACAGAAAAGAATTTTCCTGGCCGGGAATCTTCTTTTCTTGCACTCATGCACATTCCTTTTTCTATTACATTTCTCGCACGATTCTCCCATTATTGATTAGGAAATCGTTCCTTTTTCAAAAAATTTCCAACATGCCCGATTACTCAAATTTTATTGCCGCACGAAAATCGGCTGTTGCTGCAGCCCACTAATGGTGCGAAATACGTATGAAAATTCTTTGAAATTCGACGCATGTATGGCCAGCCTAACACACTTTTGTTGAGTAAAAGAAAACCGTCCCCTCTGGGTGATCTAGGCAAGATGTCTGCTATGTACAAACTGTGTTGCAGATTCCTACCTGTTTCTACTGTGAAGAAAAAGCTGGCTGTTGTCTGTAGAATGAATCCTGAATGGGAGCGGCTTTTTCTTTAATCAGTTGACGCACTTGCAGTTAGCGTTGCACCAGTATCGGTGCCGATACCAAACATTATCACGAATACTTGTACTCATGCAAATGCTCTGACACTAAAGTCAATACCTTCAAGTCTGCAGACTGTAAGCTCTGGTTCACACCAGTGCGATTTGACAGTTCAAGATTGCATGAGAAGTCACACCCCATTGCTGGAAATGGAATCATTCATATCATTGCGACTCACAAACGTGTTCCTGCACTGCTTTTTTGGGCTTTTATTATGACTTGCATTGACCTCTGTTAAATGAAGTTTCAAGCCGCAATGAAATTGGAGGTCCAAATCGCACTGATCTGCGGCGGTGCATCCCTACTTGCAGGGTCCTAATGAGGAAAGTGGCAGGGTCTGATTAACCCTATGGGAGTGTCTCACCAAAACTGACAATTTTTGTTGCAGAGGATGCCTAAAATCTGACATTTCTGGGGAAGTGCTGTACACCATCTGTGTACAGAATGCCTCCAGGTTGCCATATTGCATTGAATTCTGCAGCAAATGACAGCGCTTAAAATTAAAAAGGAAAATTTAAGAACATTCAATTATAATATGGCCTGTGTAGCAATTAGTATATGTATTTTTTTTATTTGATATTTTTTCCCACAGAAAAATTAAGGAAGCCCATTCAACCAACCCCAAAATGGACATGCATCGTTGTGTATTGCAATACCTGTGTTGGAGCTGGGTTGCTATAGTGTGCTGGAGTGCCATTCAGGTTAGATTTCATTCATTCATACAAGGTGCAGTGATCAACACAGGCCCAAGGCAAGGACACTCAGAAAACAATTGTCCTCTGTGTGTTTACTTCCCACCATACATGTGCAGTGCTGTGTGCTGCCTAAAAATCATAAAAGAGTGCTTTGCTTTGTGACAACACATTGCGCCTACGCAAATAACGCACACCATTCTCAGTATAACGCACCACCCCAAATAACCCACACCATGCTCAGTATAACGCACCACCCCACCCCACATAATGCACACAGTGCAAAGTATATCGCACCGCCCCACATGATGCACACCATGCTCAGTATAATGGACCACCCCACATAATGCACACCCTGCTCAGTGTAACGCACCACCCCACATAATGCACATAGTGCTCAGTATAATGCACTGCCCCACACAACAACACACCATGCTCAGTATAACGCACCACCCCACATAATGCACACAGTGCTCAGTATAACGCACCGCCCCACACAACACACCATGCTCAGTATAACGCACCACCCCACATAATGCACACCATGCTTAGTATAACGCACCACCCCACATAATGCACACCATGCTTAGTATAATGCAGCACCCCACATAATGCACACCATGCTTGGTATAACACAGCACCCCACATAATGCACACCATGCTCAGTATAACGCACTACCCCACAGAACGCACACCGTGCTCAGTATAACGCACATGGGCCGGTGGGAACGGACCCTTACTGCAACACACTGCAACACAGAGGTGTGAATGGGCCCTTAATGTAACCTTTTCAATTACACTTGGATCCCCCCCAATGTTGCCATGCTCAGCAAAATGTAAATGCTGACCCATTCATTTCAGAGGTCCTCATGGGACATTGGAGCTGCCTGTTAAAGCTGAGAACCAACTGGAACATACAAGATTGGCATTTCATAGTTTCTGGGATTGTAGAGGCCCACAGCGCTCATGGGACAGATGAAAGGAACTAGTAAGCATCTTGGTGTGCGCACACTTTGTTCGCTCTGTCATTTGGCAGCCTTGGGGCTCATTTACTTTAGCATTGCTCTCTGAGTGATCCTTGGTGGATTGCTTTTCAGAGGGTGTTCGATAGAAGCCTGGGAAGTGTTATCTCGCCGCCTCCTCCAGCTGTTTCAAACCTTAAAAGCCCACACCACTGTGCAGCAACCGTGTGCATTAGATATGGGTGCAGTGCTGCCCCATTCACTTGAATGGGTGGTGGTACTGCCCACCCAAAGCGACAGATAAAGGGGAGGGGTGTAATTCTTCACAGCCACCACAAGTATAGAACCCTGTCCAGCTTAAGTAGAGCAGTTGAGAGGGGCATTAAAAATGCAGCTTAGCTGCCTGTTTTTTAAATTGTATTTAACTCCGCTTTTTTTTTTTCCTTTAATGGGCTCCAGTTGGTTAATGCAATGACAAGCCAGTATTCTCTGCATATTAGCACATTATGGCAGACTTATCTGTGAAATAAAACCCTCCAGCACTGCGCTGTCGCCTCTGCCAGTGCTTCCATCTTCGCTCGGTCTTCCCTGTGGGTTTACGCTCTCCAGTCACTTGAATGGCCAGGCCATGATGACATCTCTCAGTTTTCTTACACACCATTAATTTATCTCATAAAAAGGAAACAGAGGGCGCTGTTCTAAGTGTAGCATAGAGACACACTTATTAAAGCGGAGTTCCTCTCGTTTTTTTAGGTTTATTAAAAGTCAGCAGCTACAAAAAGTGTAGCTGCTGACTTTTAATAAACGGCCACTCATTTGTCCCACGGTCCATCGATGCCGCCGTCCGATGCCTCGCTCCTCTCCCCCTCCCCTCTGCGGCGCCGGCATTGCAACTGTGGGCACCCAACCATGACAGCTTTAAGGCTTCACGTCCGGGCGCGCACGGCGCGAGCCGTGCTGCGCTGTCAATGGCCAGGCAATCTTCTGGGACCTGTGACGTGTCCCAGAAGATTACAGGGAAGGAAGGGCCGCCTAGGGGGAGAGGAGGCATCGTCTAAGCAGCCAGACCAGAAAGTGGGAGTGCTTGTCATGAGCCATCCCCATCAGTAGTTTTGTGTACTTCGGGGGAAGTGCATTAATCCAGGCTGGGAGTGTTTGGCATCGCTGCAGACCGGGTCTGGTCTAACTTCCTAGATGTATGGGAAGACTCTGAAGTGCAAAAAGCCTTGAGGGATGATAATAAATGCCAGAGGACGCACGGGCGCTTGGCTACACATTTCAGACCTACAAGGCTCTTTTCTTGATGGCTAACTTCACATTTTTTTTTCTAAATTCCAGCTCCCCTACGTACCAATATAGCATTGATGTACTTCTTTTGCAAAAATAAAACCGGTTTCCATTAATTCTACACATGCTTACCTCTCTGTCGTCATAGCTGTTTAAACACACTGCTCCATTACTTTTGCCTTACTTCCTGGCCAGACTTTAGGTCACGACACAGGAAGGAGTTGACCAGCTGATCTCATTAGCACACACCCTGCATCATCCACCCTCAGCTGGTCAACTCCTTCCTGTGTCATGACCTAAAGTCTGACCAGGAAGTAAGGCAGAAGTTATGGTTAAGTGTGTTTAAACAGCTATGAAGGGGGTGTGGTAAGCATGTGTAGAATTAATGGAAAACGGTTTTATTTTTAATCCCCGGTGTAGAATACATTATACAATTTTCTTATACAACTTTCCTTTAGATTTACCAAAACCATATAATATGAGGTTAAACCTAAACGCTTTCAATTTGTATGCAGACAGTCCCTTGTACTAACTACATAGTTGAAGGTAAATCTAAAGGAAAAGGAATAATTTAAATTATATAATATATGGCCAGCTTTAGCTATTAAAGTGGTTTGTAAACCTTTTACAACCACTTTTACCTACAGGTAAGCCTATAATATGGCTTACCTGTAGGTACCGTGAATATCTCCTAAACTAGCACAGTTTAGGACAGGGATATGCAATTAGCGGACCTCCAGATGTTGCAGAACTACAAATCCCATGAGGCATAGCAAGACTCTGACAGCCACAAGCATGACACCCAGAGGCAGAGGCATGATGGGACTTGTAGTTTTGCAACAGCTGGAGGTCCGCTAATTGCATATCCTTGGTTTAGGAGATATTCACTGTATACTCTTGCGCCGACGTCATCGCAGCTCCGGCCATTCCCAATGCCGGAGCCGCAAACCCGGAAGTAACTCCGGTGGAGGACGTCAGCCCTGTACTCGGAGTATCTGGGCATTGTTCTAAGGTAAGTATTTCATAATGAGCTAGTATGCCTTTCTCTTGCAGGTTTTTTTTTATTATTATTATTATTTTTTTTTTTTTAAGGTTTATAACCTCTTTAAGCCTCTAGGGGCTTGAGAAAGAAGCCCAGGTGGCTCCGGAACGCATAGATGTGAATGGCTCATGACAAGTGCTCTCTACTCATGATTATGTGAGTTGCCATTTATTCTATTAATAAACGTGTTTCTGTGCTACACTTAGAACAATGCCTTTTTGTATTAAGTATTGTATTAAGTGCCAGTGATGACACGGAAATAACCCTGAATATACCATATGGACTTTCAAATTTGTGTCCTTTTATACTTTTATTTAGCTTTTCAGCATCTGGTATACAGTTATCCGCCATTTTTTTAAATTACTTTTTGACTCTATGCTACGTTTTCCTGTACATGTCAGCAGCATGTCTTGTCAGAAGTTAGAATATTTCACTTTCATGTTGACATTTATATCACAGGCTTGCAGTTTGTTGACTTTCTGCTCGGACTTTATACTTCTGTGAAATCACCTCTGTAGTGTTCCACGTGCTGAGCACAGCTGCTAGTCAGGGAACGCAGGACAGATTAGACCTCAGCAGTCATGGGTGTTCTGAGACCAGAAGGATCTGCGCTGATGCAAAGCAGTGGTTCTCAGCCCTGTCCTCAAGTACCCCCAACAGGCCATGTTTGCAGGTTTTCCTTTATCTTGCACAGATGCTTTAAATGAGAGTCAATAGCTAAAGTATATTGGACAGCTACTTTATCTAAGAGAAATTCCCAAAACATGGCCTGTTGGGGGTACTTGAGGACAGGGTTGAGAAGCACTGATGCAAAGGACCAGCAGGGCCGCCATGCTAACATTGCATGCCAAACAGATCTGTGGATGAATTCCCTATATGAGAGCCGCATTACCTGCCGTATAATCCTGAGCATCAAAAATCCAGGTAAAAATTCCTTCAGATGGCCTGTTGTCTTTACCTAGGCTGAAAGCAGTTGGTCAAATGGTACTAAAGTATATCAAGCGGTGGCTTCATCCTTGGGAAAGTGGATAGATAGTGCTGGACCATAGGGTTGTCCTATTGGTAGTGTTGTCTTGTATTGGCGATGGTACAGATTGATCTGGTGACTGGGCTGGCAACTTCTACACATCTGAGGATTCCAAGTTTCCTTAGATTCTAGTGCAGGACCTCAAATCTAAGATTGAAGTGTCACACCACGGATTAATAGTCCAGATACAATTCTTTTTTCCAAGTATGGGATCAGATCAAAATGGGAAGCCGACACATTTCAGGGCTTGAAAAGGGAAACCATGTATATACACTCATCTGCCACTTTATTGGGCACACCTTGCTATGATTGGGTTGGACCCCCTTTTTGCCTTCAGAACTGCCTTAATTCATGGTGGCATAGATTCAACAAGATTTTGGAAACATTCCTCAGAGATTTTGGTCCATATTGACTTGATAGCATCACACTGGTGACTGTGGAGGCCATTGGAGTACAGTGACCTCATTGTTATGTTCAAGAAACCATTGGTGAGATGATTTGAGCTTTGTGACATGGTGCATTATCCTGCTGGAAGGAGCCATTAGAAGATGGGTACATTGTAGTCACAAAGGGATGGACTTGGTCATACTCAGGTAGGCCGTGACGTTTAAACAATGCTCAATTGTTACCCGGGCCCCTGTTAGAAGGCCCTTAGAAACCTCCATGGACCTATGATTCACCCCACTAGGTCGCCCAGTGGATAGTAATCACTCACAAAAGTTTTTGATCAGGCTTCTTAGCCCATACCTTTCTATTGTATCCATTGTACTGTAACCCTGAGTGGGTGAACGTTTGTCAAGTTGTTACATTTACAATAAAAATGATTGTACCAGAAACGATGCTCAATTGGTACTAAGTGGCCCAAAGTGTGCCAAGAGAATATCGCCCACACCATTACACCACCACCCCCAGCCTGAACCGTTGATACAAGGCAGGATGGATCCATGCTTTCATGTTGTTTACGCCAAATTCTGACCCTATCAGCTGAATGTCACAGCTGCAATTGAGACTCACCAAACCAGGCAACATTTTTCCAATCTTCTATTATCCAATTTGGTGAGCCTGTGCGAATTGTAGCCTTAGTTTCATATTTTAGGAGTGGCCTTCTGCTGCTGTAGCCCATCTGCTTCAAGATGTTGTGTGTTCAGAGATGGTATTCTGCATACCTTGGTTGTAACGAGTGGTTATTTGAGTTACTGTTGCCTTTCTATCATCTCGAACCATTCTGCCAATTCTCCTCTGACCTCTTTCATAAATAAGGCATTCTCTTCCATACAAATGCCGCTCACTGGATATTTTCTCTTTTTTTGGGCCATTCTCT
The DNA here is from genome assembly GCA_018402905.1 of Glandirana rugosa. NCBI lineage: Eukaryota > Metazoa > Chordata > Amphibia > Anura > Ranidae > Glandirana > Glandirana rugosa. The sequence continues at coordinate 245,373 of BLSH010160177.1, forward strand.
GTAAACCCTAGAGATGATTGGGTGTGAAATCCCAGTAGATGAGCAGTTTTTGAAATATTCAGACCAGCCCGTCTGGCACCAACAACAATCCCACGTTCAAAGTCACTTAAATCCTCATTCGCACTGAAAACGGCTTTGAAATTGTGTGATTCCATCTGAACGTGCCTTCAAAGCCGCATTTCAGTCCGACTTGAAACACGTGTGCGGGTTCCTGTACAGATGTCTATTAAAGTCGCCAAAAGTAGTGCAGGAACTACTTTTGGAAATCGGCGTAGTGTCGCAAAGTCAGTGCTGTACTGTTTATGACTCTCCCATTGCCAGCAATAGGTTGCGATTTGACATGCGATTTTACCTGTCAAATCGCACCAATGTGAACAGGGGCTTCTTCCCCATTCTGATGCTCGGTTTTAGCAAGTTGTCTTCACCACGTCTAGATGCCTAAAGGCATTGAAGTGCTGCCATGTGATTGGCTAATTAGCAATTTGTGTTACCAAGCAATTGAATAGGTGTACCTAATAAAGAGGCCGGTGAGTGTATAACTGATTATGGGTATGCTATTAATGAAAACCGAATGTCGAGGGGCATTGGCCAGTTCAATAGAAACCTCCCGACATTTGGGCTTCTGTTGAAGATGCATGACCGAAAAAGGGCTGCCGACCGCCTCCTGTCCCCCTGTCAGAACACAGTAGAACAGCAAGGGAGATCGCTGTACTAACATCAGATTGTTAGTTCAGGTCGAGACAGCTGTACTATCAGTTTTTTTTTTTCTGACCAACCCGTTGGGTTGAAGGAAAGGAAACTAGTAGTGTGTAGTGAGGCTTTAGTTTTATCAGTGTGACAGCAGGCACAGGTCTCTTCAGCTGGTTTAGCAGCAAAGTGATGACCTCAGAACTTTCACATAGATAAAACATCTGCAGAACAATTCTGTTTACATTCCAGAGCAGAATAATCCATAGAGCATTGTTAGAGCAATGTCAGACAAGGTTGAGTGTGGTATTGTCATGTGTAGGCAGTGAAATACAAACAGTCATCACAAGATTGCACACACATACAATGAGCGGTGTGTGCCGAGCCGGTGAAGCCTGTCATTTGTATAAAGAGCTGTGTGCCTGCAAAGGTAAAAGTGTCGGCAGCACGCCTTGTGCACATACCTGGAAAATGGCTGGGTCTCACCCTGAGACTGCGGATTATAAACGTCTCAAGGCTTATGGCCAAGATTTCAAGGTCGCTTTGTGCAAAGTCAGCTTTTTGCATAACTCTTTTTAAAGGAGACCACTTGCAGATTGAAAAATACATTTTAAAGCTAAAGAGCATGAAAATATAAAAACACCAATTAAGACAATCATGCATTCAGTAAAAAAAATAAATAAATAATTAAACCAGAACTGCGGGAACATTTTTTTTTCCATGTCCTTGTTGCTGATCCTCCTACCTTTACCAACTATGCCATCAATCTTCTTCTGAGCTCTGTAGTAGCCTGATGATTTGGCAGAAAATCCGTTAATCTCCAGTGATTTCCTGTTTGGAAGACCGCTGGCTGCTATTCCTCCTGTATCCTCAGCCAGCGGTCTTGGCACCTCCCGCTAGTAGTACTCTAAAGCAAGCAGGGACTTCTACTTCCATCCTTGCTTGCTGTAGAGGGTGGAGGGGGTCTCATAGACCCCGGTCTGTGCCGCCCATGGAGGTGGTTTCCTCTCCTCTTACCTCCTCTCTGCCAGCACCACCCACAATCCAGCCCCCCGCCTGCCATCTCTCCCTGCAGAGCGGGGACTGTTACCAGATACCAGCCGGGTGACAGAGCGGAGATCTCCGGCTATGACAGATCTTCTATGTGAAACACTGATTGCCGTCCTGCATGCCAGTCCAGGAGGCGGGACGTTGCGGCGATTGGTGTTTTCACATACAAAATCTGTCACAGCTGGAGATCTCCGCTCTGTCATCCAGCTGGTGTCTGTTAACGATCCGTGGTGCACATATGGAAAGAGATGAGACTGCACTGGTGGGCTCAGATGAGACTGCACTGGTGGGCTCAGATGAGACTGCACTGGTGGGCTCAGATGAGACTGCACTGGTGGGCTCAGATGAGACTGCACTGGTGGGCTCAGATGAGACTGCACCGGTGGGCTCAGATGCGACTGCACTAATGGACGCTAGAGCTACAGAGTACAGTGGGTATAATATATCATTATGGGATGTGTCTATAGTTCAGTAATGATTACATAAAGCAAGTAAAGGCAATATGTTTATCTGCTGTTGTGCCAGGAGGTGGAGAGCACAAACATGCACAAACTGGCTGCAGAATGAGAGGTGTGATTTATGTTGAAGTGGAGGAGTTCACATTTACATGTACAGGCCTAGTGCACAGTCAGTGCAATTCTTAAAGCATGATGGGAAGTGTAGTTTGATTATAGTATAGGGAGAGAGAGAGGAGAGGATATGATGCAATCACTGTTCTAACAGCTCCTCCTTGGCAGAATACATGCAGCATTTTTTGAATTGCACAGCTGACTTCCTGAAAATTCAATCAGACTTTTTCTCTTCAATGGTAAGGAATTTGACAAATGTAATTTGTTTAGTGGTGTGTGTGTGTGTGTATGTGGGGGTGTACTAATGGGGTATTTTTTGCCAATCTCGGAGTCCTGCTTTAACTACTTGCCGACCAGCCGCCGCTGTTATACTGCAGCAGGTTGGCTTGGCTGCACAAATCGCCGCACCAGTATGTAGCGGTCCCTTTATTGGGTATAGCCCGCGGTGCGTCTCCGGAGCCGATGCACGTTAGTGGCGGCCACAATGTCCGCCGGCCACCTGCGATCGCTCCACAAACAAACAGATCCCTTTCCTGATAGGGAAGTGGAGAGAGATCTGCTGTTCCCAGTGATCAGGAACAGCAATATCTCTTTCTACTCCCAGTCAGTCCACTCCCCCCACAGTTAGAAACACCTCCCTAGGGAACACTTAACCCTTTGATCGCCCCCTAGTGTTTACCCCTTCCCTGCCAGTGACATTTATTTAAGTGGTTATTTTTAGCTCTGATCGCCGTATAAATGTCATTGGTCCCAAAAAAGTGTCAAAAGTGTCGGATTTGTCCACTGCAATCCTGCTAAAAATCGCCGCCAGTACAAGTAAAAAAAATTTAAAATAATAATAAAAATGACATAAATCTATCTCCTATTTTGTAGATGCTATAACTTTTGAGCAAACAAATTAATATACGATTATTATGATTTTTTTGTACCACAAATATGTAGAAGAATACATATCGGCCTAAACTGATGAAGACATTTGTTTTTAATTTTTTTTTTTTTTGGATATTTATTATAGCAAATAGTAAAAGATATTGTTTTATTTTTTTCAAAATTGCCGGTCTTTTTTTGTTTATAGCGCAAAAAATAAAAACCGGTGAGGTGATCAAATACCACCAAAAGAAAGCTCTATTTGTGGGGAAAAAAGGACGTACATTTTGTTTGGGTACAGCGTCACACGACCGCGCAATTGTCAGTTAACCACTTCAGCCCCGGAAGGATTTCCCACTTTAGGACCAGAGCACTTTTTGCGATTCGGCACTGCGCCACTTTAACTGACAATTGCGCGGTCGTGCGGCGTTGTACCCAAACGAAATTTGCGTCCCTTTTTTCCCACAAATAGAACTTTCTTTTGGTGTTATTTGATCACCTCTGCGTCATTTCTGATTGCCGTTATAAACAAAAGAAGAGTGACAATTTTGCAAGAAAACCCAAATTTCTTACTTTTTGCTAAAATACAAATCCAAAAAAAAAATATAAAAAAACATTTTTTTCCATCGGTTTTGGCCGATTTAGATTCTTCCTCATATTTTTGATTAAAAAAAATTGCAATCGGCATTTGATTGGTTTGCGCAAAAGTTGCGACGTTTACGGACAATGAGAATTAATTTCTGGGGTTTTTATTTATTTTTTACTAGTAATGGCGGCGATCTGTGATTTTTAGCGGTACTGCGATATTGCAGCGGACATGTCAGACCATTTTGACACTTTTTTGGGACCATTGGCATTTATACAGCGATCAGTGCTATGAAAATTCACTGATTACTGTGTAAATGCCATTGGCAGTGTAGGGGTTAACCAGCATTGGGCGCTCTAAGGGTTAACTGTGTTCCCTGGGCATGTTCTAATTGTGTGTGGGCTGGCCTGGCTGGGGAAAGGGGATGATCACGGCTTCCATATAGAGGAAGCCTGTGATCACCGCCCTTCCCGCTGCGAGAACGGAGATCCGTGTTTACTTACACGGACCTCCGCTCTCTCACTGCGGGGCGGCCATCGCGGGTAGCCGGCGGTGATCGAGTCCGCCCTAGCCACTCCCTGGGCCCCCCCCCCCAGACACAGTGAATGCGCGAGCGCGCCTCCGGCGGCGCACGCGCGCCTCCGGCGGCGCATGCGCGCTCACAGCACTAGTTATCACAGCCGCCGTCATATGGCGGCGGTTTGCGATAACGAGCCACTCTGTCGCCGTCAGACTGCGGTCGGCAAGTGGTTAAAGCGATGCAGTGCCGTATTGCAAAAAATGGCCTGGTCATTAAGGGGGCAAATCCTTCCGGGGCTGAAGTGTTTAAGGACATATTAACTCTATGCGTTGCCTTAAAGAGGCCTCTATATTCCCCTGCAAACTAGAAATATAATGCATCACACAGTAGCCCATTATGTGTCACTTACTTGCAAACGAAGCCTGCGACATCCAGCTGTCCCCTGTGCAGGCAGCGTCCATCTTCAGCCCCTCTTCCTTCCGGGGCCGCGAGTTCGGCCAGTCACAGAGCCGGAGTCGCTCTGTGACACGTCTCTCCCGCCAGTCACGGCACTAACTTTGAAGAAATGGCACGGAGGCCGTTTCTTCACTGCGCATGTGTCGAAATGATGTCGGCACATCTAGTACATTGCATATCTCCTGAACCATGCAGGTTTGGGAGATATGCAGGGCACCTACAGGTAAGCCTTATTATAGGCTTACCTGTAGGTTAAATTGGTTGTCACGAGTTGACAACCACTTGAAGCAGACACTGATAGAAGTCACAAGACTGCTATATACTGCTGATGAGAAATGGTATTTAGCAGTTTGTATTTACTAAACTATTTGCATTTCCATTTTCACACTTTTATGTTAATCAAACATGTTGCCATGCATTAACGTGCACAGTGTTATAGAATTTTATTCACTTAACCACTTCAGCCTCGGAAGCATTTACCTACTTCCTGACCAGAGCATTTTTTGTGATACAGCACTGCATCGCTCAACTGACAATTGCGCGGTCGTGCAGCATTGTACCCAAACAAAATTGACGTCCTTTTTTCCCCACAAATAGAGCTTTCTTTTGGTGGTATTTGATCACCTGCGGTTTTTATTTTTTGCGCTATAAACAAAAAAGAAAGACCATTTTGGGAAAAAAAAACATTTTATACTTTTTGCTATAATAAATATCGAAAAAAATGTAAAAAAAAACACGAATATTTTCTTCCGTTTAGGCCGATATGTATTCTGCTACATATTTTTGGTAAAAAAAAATCGCAATAAGCGTATATTGATTAGTTTGCGCAAAAGTTAGTGGGACTGCGACATTGCGGCGACAGATCGCACCCTTTTGACACTTTTTTGAGACCAGTGACATTTATACAGCGATCAGAGCTTTAACCACTGATTACTGTATAAATGTCACTGGCGGGGGAGGGGTTAACACTAGGGGGTGATCAAGGGGTTAACTGTGTTCCCTGGGAAGTGTTTCTAACTGTATGGGGGCTGGGCTGACTGGGGGAGGAGAGAGATCATTGTTCCCTATCACTGGAAACAGACAATCTCTCTCAACTTCCCTGTCAGAACGGGGATCTGATTTGTTTACACTCGCAGATCCTCATTCTGGCTGTCTCAGGAGCGATCATGGGTGGCCGGCTGATATTGAGTCCACCCCTCCCGCTGATTGGCTCTCCCGCTAGCCACTGAGTGCCCACACCACTCGCGCCCGCCATGCAGCTACGGCGATTTGCGCAGGAGAGCCGACCTCCCGGACGGCAAGCGGTTAAAGTGGTTGTAAACCTCGGACATGAAATGTGAACAAAGCATATACCTCTATAGCAGGGGTCTCCAAACTTTCTAAAGAAAGGGCTAGTTTACTGTTTTTCAGACTTTAAGGGGGCTGGATTGTGCCCAGCCGGAGTAAGCAAGAGAAGTACCTGATCTCTGGTATTGGGGGGGGGAGAAATATTTGGTGTCAGTGGCAAGAATTATGCAACATCATTGGTGTTCATGGAAGGAATAGTGCCCCATCGTTGGTGTCAGTTGAAGGAATAGTGCCCCATTGTTGGTATCGTGGGAGGAATTATTCCCCATTGGTGGTGTCAGTGGAAGGAATAGTGCCCCATTGTTGGTGTCAGTGGCAGGACTTATGCCCCATTTTTGGTGTCAGTGGCAGGAATAATGGCTCAAGGGATGGATAAAGACAAGCAAAAGGCCTCGGTTTGGAGACCACTGCTCTATAGTGTCTCTCAATGAAGAACACTGATTGTCATTTCTGTCCCCTGCTTCGTTCCTCTACTATCAGCATCACTTCTGACAAGTTTTCCTGACACCAAGACAAAAAAGGTGATGGGAGGGACCTGATTGGCAGCCTCAAGTCTTTTCGTGTGGGGGGGGGGTGTCCCTTCCCTTCCTTCCCTTCCTTCCCCTCCCCTCCAATCAGCTCTCAGAGCTCTCCTCACTGAGCTCTGCAGGATTTAACTTCAGCTCTCCACCATCATTGTCTGACAGATTAGACAAGCTTTATAAATTCTAGACTTTGAATGGCTGTAGAGAAAAGAATACTGCAGATAAAGTACAACTTATGTAGGAGGATTTATTTCATCTTCGTATCACCTGACAGTCATTTATGTAAGTGTAAAGGTTATAACCACTTTAACATGTGGAAAAATGGACATTACATATTAAACACCGTGGGCCACAACGCATGGCATGTGCATTGTGTTGTGTTGCAGTGTGGATATATTGCCTGACACTGTAATAGTTTATACTGGAGTGCCATTCTAAATGAATCGCATATTCCTGCATAGTAATGTATGCGGTCTAATAAGATGCATTGCATATTAGCACATTATGGTAGATTTACTTACCTGCCAAGTGATCCCCTTCATTGCTACAGTGTCGATGCCTTCAGCTGTCACGGGCGCTTCCATCTTCTGGTTTTCCAGGTTTGGAACTCTTTAGCTACTTGCATGGCCAAGCCGTGACAACATCACCTTTAAGTCATCACGGCATAGATGGTGCTGTAAATTATGCTAAGCTTTTTTTTTTTTTTTCTTTCTGTTTTTTTCATTTAATTCCACTTGAATGTATTTTTAAATGCAACTAGTTTAGGTACCTGAATTTCGATTTGATATCCACCTCTTCTAATCATCTGTACAGAGGAGCTGAGATAGGGAGAGGGAGGGACAGTCATACCAGTGAGCTACATGCATATGTAATGAGAGGAACATGCTGACAGGAGGTAGAAAAGTGAGCAGAGAGAGGACTTCTTCAGGCTTCTCCTGCTTTTGCCTAGTCACAGGATTGGGGCGGGGGGGGAGTAGGAAGGTGGCCTGGCTGTATTGATTAAAGCTGTACTCTAGGCATATATAAAAGTCACAAATCAGTGTAACTGTATTCATTGATACATCAACAAATCTATACCAGCAATGTACCTACGTTTGACCTGGTGTCACCCTTTTGCAGTCTCTGTACAGCAGGGCTGGAGAGTGTGGAAGAAGCGTCACAAGAATCCAACCAGTTCATATGCTGATAAAAGGATGGAGCAGAGTAAGGCTTCATGTACACTAGTAGCTCCTATACTTAAGTTAAGGAGCTTTTGGTGTTTTATTTTGCTAAAACTCTTCAACTCCATAAAAGCCTATGGGGTTGATTTACTAAAGACAAATTGATGCTGCAAGTGCAGCTGCTTCCATAGCTTGCTTAACCACTTGCCAACCAGAAGGTTTTCCAGCTTAAGGACCAGAGCACTTTTTGCGATTTGGCACTGCGTTGCTTTAACTGACAATTGCACCCAAACAAAATTTGTGTCCTTTTTTTTTCCCCCCACAAATAGCTTTCTTTGGTGGTATTTGATCGCCTCTGGGTCATTTCTGATCGCCGCTGTAAACAAAAGAAGAGCGACCATTGTACAAAAAAACCAAAATGTCTTACTTTTTGCTAAAATTTAAATAAAAAAAAAAAATAAAAAAACATTTTTTTTTTCACCGGTTTTGGCCGATTTATATTCTTCCTTATATTTGTGATAAAAAAAAAAATCACAATTGGCGTTTATTGATTGGTTTGCAAAAGTGGAGGCGTTTACGGATGATGAGAATTCGTTTCTGGGGTTTTTATTTTATTTTTTTTTACTAGTAATGGCGGCGATCTGCGATTTTTAGCGGTACTACGATAGTGCATCGGTCATGTCGGACATTTTTGACACTTTTTTGGGACCAATGACATTTATTCAGAGATCAGAAATTTAAATGTCCACTGATTACTGTATAAATGTCATTGGCAGTGAAGGGGTTAACCTGCAGGGGGAGATCTAGGGGTTAACTGTGTTCCCTGGGTGTGTTCTTACTGTGGGGGGGCTGGGCTACCATGGGCATGAGAGATCTAACTGATCCCAGTGACAGGGATCAGTAGATCTCCCATGCCTGCACTGTCAGAATGGGGAACCTCCGTGTTTACATTGGCAATTCCCAGTTCTTTGCCTGTGGCCGCTCATCGCGGCTCGCCGGCGGACATTGGGTCCACCCGAGCTGTGGGCACACACCTCAGGAGTGCAGCGGGCGCGTGCGCCCCCTAGCGGCCGTTCGCAGATCGCCGTCTTTTTACGGCGATTCGCGTACAACAACCCGACTGCCGCCGTGAAAACCTGGCAGGCGGTCGGGAAGTGGTTAATGAGCAGAAGCTCTGCTGACTTCCATCATCCAATCACGTGCAAGCAAAAATGCTGTTTTATTTATTTTCCTCCTGGTTTTTTTTTTTCTTACTAAGCTTAGGAGCAACTGCACTTTGCAAGTGCACAGTCTATTTACTTTTAGTAAATCAACCCCTATGTCAATGTACACATAAGCTTTTAGCAGAATTTAGGAACTGCCGTGTTTAGGTGAGCTTCAACCTCCCTTTCCTGAATACAGAAGAATTGCTTTCAGGATAGGAACTTTTTGACCACCAGCAGCAGGGAAAGGCAAAATTGCGGCGCTTTTTTGCTGCATTTTGCGTTTTCCTGCGGCTGCGGTAAAAGTAGGCAGGGTATACTTCAAGCCTAAGGCTTAATTTACACTGCTGCTGGTAAACAGATGTTTTGAGGCATTTTGGCATTTTTTTCAGCTGCCCCTGAACTTTCCTCTATGTTCTCTTATCAGCACATTTACACAGGGTCGATTATGGTCGTTTCCAGGCAGTTGAGTTTTGGAACGCAAAAAAATGGGTTCAGACGCCAGTTCAAAGGCATTTGAAACGCCAAACAGCTTGTAAACTCCACTAAACGCACCTAAACATGGTAACTCGTGTCTAGGACCATTTCGTTTACAGGCGTTTCCATTTAAAAAAAAAAAATAATACATTTTTTTTTTTAACCACTTCCTTACTTGGCACTTAAACCCCCCTCCTGCCCATACCAATATTCAGTTTTCAGCGCTGTCACTGTTTGAATGACAATTGCGCAGTCGTGCTGGGGCGTTGTACCCAAACAAAATTGACATCCTTTTTTTCCCACAAATAGAGCTTTCTTTTGGTGGTATTTGATCATTTCTGCATTTTTATTTTTTGCGCTATAAACGAATAAAGAGCGGCGATTTTGAAAAAAAGAGCAATATTTTTTACTTTTTGCTATAATAAATATCCAAAAATAAAAAAAAATTATTTATTCATCAGTTTAGGCCGATATATATTCTTCTACATATTTTTGGTAAAAAATCGCAATCGGCATATATTACTTGGGTTGCGCAAAAGTTATGGACATTGGTTTATGGCGTTTTTATTTATATTTTTTTACTGGTAATGGCGGTGATCTGCAATTTTTATCAGGACTGCGATATTGCGGCAGACCTGTCAGACGTTTTTGACACTTTTTTGGGACCAATGACATTTATACAGCGATCAGATCTAAAAACAGACACTGATTACTGTATAAATGACATTGGCAGGGAAGGGGTTAACACTAAGGGGTCAGTGAAGGGGTTAAATGTATTCCCTGGGTGTGTTCTAACTGGGGGGGTCAGTGTTGGCAGGGGCATGACAGATCCAACTGATCCCAGTGACAGGGATCAGTAGATCTGGCATGCCCCCCCCCCCTCACAGAATGGGGAACCGCCGTGTTTACAGCAGCGGTTCCCCGTTCCAGCTCTCTGTGAGCAGATCGCGGGTCTCCGGTGGACATCGGGTCCGCCCAACCCGCGGGCACGCTCATGCGGCGCGCGTCCAGCACAAGCCAAAGTGATGGTCTCCCGGCATTTTAGAACCACACTGTAGCCGTCATTCGGCTATGGCGTGGACGCGAAGTGGTTAAAAACGCTCCTAGATGCAAACGTGGCATGCAAAACGCGGCAAAACTGACGTTTTAGACGCTGGCTTCTAGCTGTCAAAAAAATAGTTCAGGGGATGTTGAAATGGCGTCCTGTGTAAATAGAGCCTTACAGAGAGATTAACTCATCACTGAGCTGCTACTCCTTTCATTGCCATGTCGCTGGCTGGTGCTGGTCCAGGATGACCTGGACTCAGAGGATGAGCTAGCCATCACAGCGAGGACATCTAGTGGCAGAAAACATGTACTGTGGGGAAATTTGGATTGAATGTTACAGAAAAATTTGGCTTTGTTATTTTAGATTTTAATAGGCTTTGTATTTTTGTCTTCTTTTTGGCTTGAGTTCTGCTTTAAGTCTATTCATTTGGAATGGGCTGCCAACATACCTAAAACAGGGCAGGATTACCTGGCTGTGATTGGTCAATTGGTGTCCAATATAATTATTACATGCTTTTACTTGAATTGTATTGAATGGTAAAGCCATACAAGTAAAACATTTGACAGAATCATGTATGTCTATTCTTGCTTCAGGACTTAGAAAGTGTTGAAGTCAGATCACTAATACTCTGAGAAGGGAAGGTCAGTAATGGGAGCCTGCATAGTTCTCTCATGACAGGTGTACTTTAATTACTGTAGGGAAAGGTCAGGTCAGTGACCTGTCTATGTAAATCTCAGGACTGGATGGACAGGTATACACATTTATGGGAAAGGTAAATTGCTCCCTGTGATTTACCTTTGACAACATAATTACCATTTAATAACTGCAGCATAGTATGTATAAGATTTCCAAAACTGTGCATTGTACAGCTAGTGCTTGATCACACCCGGCCACGCTGGTGTATGTTGTGTGCAGGCAGTAAAGGGCAATGCATTGTCACGACTCATCTTTCTTTTTTAAACTTTATTGAAGTGTCACAATAAGGCCTCATACCCACAGGCGTTTTTGCAACTGCGTTTTTGAGCTGTTTTTACAGCTTAAAAATGCCTCTCCATGTTATTCAAGGTCCTCATACACACGCTGACATTTTTGAGCTGTAAGTGGCATAAGTGTTTTTAACCACTTCCATACAGGACACTTACACCCCCTTCCTTACCAGACCAATTTTCAGCTTTCAGCACTCTCACACTTTAAATGACAATTACTCAGTCATGGTACACTGTACCCAAACAAAATTTTTATCATTTTTTTCTCACAAATAGAGCTTTCTTTTGGTGGTATATAATCACTGCTGGGTTTTTTATTTTTTTCAATATAAGCGAAAAAGTAGCGAAAATTTTGAAAAAAAAACACTTTTTTTTAGTTTGTATTGAAAAATTTTGCAAAAAAGTAATTTTTCTTCATAAATTTGGGCGATAATTTATACTGCTACATATCTTTGGTAAAAATAACCCAAATTAGTGTATATTATTTGGTCTCTGTGAAAGTTATAGAGTCTACAAGCTCTGGTGCCAATCATTGAAAATTGATCACACCC
>BLSH010160177.1:285557-300417 GCA_018402905.1 Glandirana rugosa
TACCGTAACCTAGTCACAGTAGCTCTCACCCGCTTATGCACCTAGCGAAGAATGTTACCTCACAACCGGTTTGTTTTCGGAAGGAATTTCTGTGTTTTCTGAAAAATGCCTCTAATCCTCTCCACTGTGAGTCGCTACTAGGACTGTAAAAAGATCACTGCCGACTACACAGAAGCAACATGTGATAGTATGTCGTGCTTCTACGTGAAAACCGAGAATTAACCCGGAAGTCGGTTTCCCGTCTGGAAGGTAAATTAGTCTACAAGAAGTAGTCTCTGACGGAACTGAAGACAGAGTGGGTACTGGGGGCAAATTTTGCCCCCATAGCAACGCCTTTCCTCTGTCTGAAGAACTTACCATCAAACCAGAAGAAGTTATGGGTGAGACAGAAGTCAAGGCAGTCTCTGATGAAGAACATCTGATTAAATGGAAGGTCTGCCCTTTGGCTGAAGGCCCAATTAAGAGCCAAAAGTGCATCTTCGTGCTGTATGATAGTGTACAACGAAGACACATCAGCCGTCACTAGAAAAATGTCAGGATCATCGCTGAGTGTCACCTCTCCTAATCTCCGTAAAAAGTCTTTTGTGTCTTTAAGGAAGGCTTTTGTTTGGCCAACACTCCATTGTAAGAAGCGATCCACGTATTCGCCCACTCTCGATGACACTGATCCAATGCCATTTAATATGGGGCGACCAGGTGGATTTAGGGGATCCTTGTGGATCTTGGGCAGAGTGTAAATGGTTGGAATACGCGTACTCACAGGTACCAAGTATCTCTTTTCCTTCCTTGTTAGTACCCCTGCCCTAAATCCACCATCCACCAGACTTACTAGATCTTTCCTAAACTGTATGGAGGGGTCTCCATTAAGTTGTTGATAGGTGGTTGCATCATTTAGCATCTCAGAGAGTTGTGAGATGTAGAACTCTTTGGTTAAGATGACGACCCCGCCACCCTTATCCGCTGGTCTTATAATTACTTCCTTCCTTTTTTCTAGTTCCCTAATTCCATTTTCAATGTGGAAAGGGTTTACTCCCTTACTTGGTGTAATTTGTTCTAAATCTCTCAAAACCAATCCTTTAAATACATCCCGCTGTCCCAAATGAATACCAGACCCCCCGAGGGAAGAAAGGGAAAAAGAAAAATAGACCAGAGGGTGGGATGATGAGTGGATCCACTCAAAGCCATACTTCGGCAGAAACTCCTCGTAACTTTAGAAGAGGAGGTAAGTTCTTCAGACAGAGGAAAGGCGTTGCTATGGGGGCAAAATTTGCCCCCAGCATCGCAAATTTATTTATGGGTGAGTGGGAGGACAGGGCAGTGTTTGCAAATAGAAGGAAAGAACTTCTTTTCTATGTAAGATACATAGATGATCTGTTCTTCATCTGGAAGGGGTCTGAGTCATCGCTGAGTGAGTTTGTTGGTCAGCTTAACAACAACCAGAATAACATTTCCCTCACCAGTCAGTGGAGTCGGGAAGAAATCCACTTTCTAGATGTCACTGTTAATAGAACTAATAACATTTTAACAACTAAAGTCTTTTTCAAACCAACCGATAGGAACAGTTTCTTGCCCTGGTTTAGTGGTCACCATCCGCTTTGGCTAAGAAACATTCCTAAGGGTCAAATGATGAGGGTGCGCAGAAACTGTTCGGATCTCGTCTCCTATCAAACACAGTCAGGCATACTGAAAGAGAGATTTGAAGAAAAGGGTTATAGAAAAGAGCATTTGGATGAAGTCATCAGTGAGGTAGCCAGGGTACCAAGGGAGACATTGTTGAGTGACCAATCATGTAGGCCAGCTAAGAAAGATACACACCAATATGGATTCATTACTGGTTACCATCAGCAATACCAACAGGTAGAGGAAATCTTTAGGCAGCATTGGCACATTCTGTTGATGGATAAATTTTTGGGCCCTGTACTGCCAAGCAGGCCAAAGTTTATCTACCGTAAAGGTCCCAGTATAGGGGACAGAATAGTGCACAAGGTGCTTGATCCTCCCAGTAAACCGGTCTCTTTTTGGGATCAAAAAGGCTTTTTTGCCTGCAAAAAATGCAGACCCTGCAGGGAAGTTAATGTCATCATGCGGGGAATAAGGACGTTCACTTCTCAGTCCAATAACTCAGAATTTAAGATTGCTGAGTTCATCACATGTAATATGACACATGTGGTGTATGCTCTGAGATGTCCATGCGGCCTTCTTTACATTGGGAGAACTAAGCGACCACTTTGAGTCCGAATTGCGGAGCATATTACGAACATTAAACTGGGGTATAGAGACCACAATGTCTCACTCCATTTTCTAAAATATCATGATCGAGATCCATCGGGTCTCACGTTCTGGGGAGTTGACCGGTTGGTACCAAATTGGAGGGGTACTAGCCTTGTCCGGGACTTATCCAGACGTGAGACCCGGTGGATTTATTTAACCGATTCCCTTACGCCCAAAGGCCTCAATGTCGAGTTGGACATCAACTGCTTCATTAATGATTATTGAAGGGGCAGTTGAACTGACTGGGAGGCAGTTGGTGAGATTGAGGGCACATATACAGAGGTACCTGGATAAAGCTTGTCCTTGTTTCCTGTTTTTCGTAAAATTAGATATACGACAAATTATTCTGAAGTATAGTCTCTCTCATAATGATTGGAAATAACAGGATTAATAGTCTATATAAATATGAAATGTTTGTCATGCATTCTTTGGGGGGGCACAGTTGTTATTTGATTACAATACCCCTGTGTTCTCAATTATTTAGAGCACTCTAGGTAGATTGGGTTATTGGGCTAATACCCCACTGATCTGACCTATATATCTCCATGTTAGTTTACTATAAGTCTTCCTGTGTCCTGGGCCGATAAGGTGATGATCGGAATGCACCACTTTGCGAGAGAGAGACCTCCAGTGGTTGCATTTCCGCATCACAGTACTGTGTTCAGAGAAGGGAATGAATAGGAGATTGTTGATTGTATCCTGGAGACAGGTGGGGCCGGTCAGCCGCGGTGATGACCATTTCCTGCGGCTGACACGATATAAACCAAGCAATTGCGTCACTTGGCCACGCCCTCTGTCGAAGTCGGATATGACGAAACGCGTCAGGGCGGGGCCAAGTGACGCATTGGAGTGAGCTGACAGGAGACACCCGGAACAAGGGAACCCTAGGACGTATCGGGCAGGTACCGGTAGGAGCTGGGCGTTTTACTTCAGAGTGTTTTCCTTGCTCATACACATACAGCGATTCATTTCTGTACGCATGTGAGTTGCATTTTATGGGTATTATGGGTGTTCAATAAAAATGACGGTTTTACGCTATGTCGGCATCCCGTTCCTTTTTTATCCACACATGTGAGGGTAACCTGAAGTGGAGGTGAACATCTCTGGGAGACGGAGAAAGGACCGTTGCACCTGTTTGACATACCCGCTGATTCTTATACCTTATGCGAGAATACTTACCTGGTTCTGGTAAGTGCAATTCTTAAGGGGACCTGATCCTCGTGCACGTGGTGATTTTCCAGTGGTGGCAAGAGATATACAGCACTATGTCCCACACATCTTGAGGATTGCTTAAGAATACACGCTAGCGCTGCTGCAGAGACTGTTGCGTTCAGTACACTGTTTGTTTAGACGTTTGCTTATTTATCAGCAGCTGCTGTACGGTTGAAGGAAGAGATATTGCAACATCCACAGCGCTGAGTAAAGACTCTCTTTTGGGGGGTGTTACTTTTGTCTTTTATTATTACTAAGTATAATGTTTGTTTTTCATTTTTTAATTTATCCAACAACTGCATTCACACCTGAGCGACACGTTTTGAAGCGTTTTGTAGCGTGACATCGGGCGTTTGCAAACGCCCGATGTCACGCTAATACGCGCGTTTGATGCTTTTCCATTGATTCTATGGCAATGGAAAAGTATCAAACGCCGGCATATGCCCGATTCATGCGACAAAAATATCTCCATTCAGAAACATTGTTTTTTTTTTCCCTCCAGTGTTTTGTAGCTTCATGCTTCAGGCATATTAGAGCTACAAAACCCTCAGGTGTGAATGGAGCCGAATCACTTTAAAGGAAACATGTAGATTTGCAGCATCCTTCTCAAGAAGTGACGTCTGCGTTCCAAGACGCGGTGGTAGTGGACACACACGCTGTGGTGACAGCTGGAGCGGTGAGACGCCTTCATATTAGATTGCTATATCGGCTGTTTTATATTGTGATTTGTGTAAGTGCAATTTTAACAAGGGGTTGGCAATAAAAGTAGTTGATGCGGATTTACACTATGTCAAGTCTTTTTCTTATGGCTGAGTGATCAGATCAGAAGAAGTGGCTGCCCAGCATAGATGCGAGTTGGATTCAATTTAAAGCCTGTGACTAAGCCAGAAGAACGGGTGCCAGTTATATGATACGGGCTTTAGTAAATTCACTGTCTGGTAAGCAGATTGTGTATTGGGGTGCCGCACGTGGTGAAAACATCTCATCTTTGGTGATCGGTGTCCTTATTTCCCGTATCTGTCCTCACTGTAAGATGTGTGATTCTGGGACTACTTGCACCCCTGTCTTGATGGACTTTTATATGGACTTCAAAAAGCGCTGTTATACACCCTAGCGGTTACTTGAGTAGCCACATCATTGTATGTGTATACTTATAAATGTGCATTATTTTGTTTTAAAAAACGGCAGCTTGAGAGGTCCGGCTGTTGAGTACGTAGCCTTTTTTTTCCCCTATTAGCCAGGTGCTCTATATGCGCTGATTGGTGCGAGTTGACTAGGGGCACAGTCATATACCACATTTTTTTTGTTCATAGTTTACAGCATACCTTTGTTACATTGCACGAGGCATGAGTATTCTAGGGGTATTTTTATCTTAAAAGTCATATTTCGGCCGGAATTCCTCTTTGAAGTGTAATACCTGTCTCAATCTAACTAAGCCTAAAACTTCTCCCAGCCCCTTCGAATTGCTATTCTAACTTCCCCATATAAGTAAGATGCTTATACTTGCCTATTCTCCGGGTGCTCCGACCCGGCCACTTAATCTCCCTAGTGTCTGGCTTCAGGGTAAAGGAGAGAACACCAACTGAAATACCTGTGTGTTAATGTCATCCATAGGCTTGCTATTAAAGAGGAAGTAAACCCAGATGGGGTTTACTTCCTCTACATACACCTGTAAATTAGAAGCATAATGGGCTACTATGCATCACATAGTAACCCATTATGTGCCACTTACGTGCAAACAAGTCCAGAGATGTCCCTTGTGCTGGCCGCGTCCATCTTCAGCCCCTCTTCCTTCTGGGGCCACGACTCTGGCTCTGTAACTGGCCGGAGTCGCGTGACGTCACTTCCGCACATGCGCGCGGGAGCAGCCAGTCACGGCATAGTGTCAGTGAAGAAACGGCACGGAGGCCGTTCCTTCACTGCGCATGTGCCGAAATGGCGTCGGCACATGCAGAACACTGCATATCTCCTGAACCGTGCAGGTTTGGGAGATATGCAGGGCACCTACAGGTATGCCTGATTCTAGGCTTACCTGTAGGTTAAAGTGGTTGTCACCGGTTGACAACCACTTTAAGCATCCTTTGTTGGCTTGGCAGTCTCTCCTCTCCCCTGAAGCTGGGAGACGATCACATGACCTACCTGGAGCCCACTGAGAATAGGCAAGTATAAGCATCTTCCTTCTACAGGGTACTTAGAAGGGGGTGTGAGCAGTTGTAAGCTTAGTTAGATTTAGAATGGAATTCCACTTTACGTTGAGTTGATATACAAAGTTGCTACAAATAGATCCTATCTTACAGCGCCATGAAAAAGTATTCATACCTCTTGAAATTATCCACATTTTATCATTTTACAACCAAAAACCTAAATCTATTTTATGGGATTTTATGTGATCGACCAATACAAAGTGGCACATAATTGTGAAGTGGAAGGAAAATAATAAATGGTTTTTAACATTTTTTACAAATATGTGAAAAGTGTGGTGTCCATTTGTATTCAGCCCCCCGAGTCCATTCTTTGTAGAACCACATTTCACTGCAATTACAGCTGCAAGTCTTTTTGGGGATGTCTATCAGCTTTGCTCATCTAGAGAGTGACATTTATGCCCATTCTTCTTTGCAAAATAGCTCAAGCTCTGCCTGATTGGATGGAGAGCGTCTGTGAACAGCAATTTTCAAGTCTTGCCACAGATTCTCAATTGGATTTAGGTCTGGACTTTGGCTGGGCTATTCTAACACATGAATGTGCTTTGATCTAAACCAGTGGTTTCCAAACTACGGCCCGGGGGCTGCATGTGGCCTTTGCTTTTCTTTATCAGGCCCTTGGGACACTATTCCTCTCACTGATACAAGCTACTATTCTTTCTACACCAACAATAGGGCGCTATTCCTTTCACTGACACCAATGATGGGACACTATTCCTCCCACTGACACCAATGATGGGGCACTATTCCTTCCCCTGATACCAGCAATGGGGCACTATTCTTCCCACTGACACCAATGAAGGGGCACTATTCCTTCCCCTGATACCAACAGTGGGACACTATTCCTCCCAATGACCCCAATATTGGGGTACTATTGCTCCCAATGATCGGGCACTATTTTTTACCCCTAATACCAACAATGGGGCAATATTCCTCTCACTAATACCAATTAAATGGTATTCTTTACTCCCATTGACACCAGGGATTTTCTACTCCCACTGGTCAGTCTGGTTCCCTCAAGGTCTGAAGGACCATAAACTGGCCCTTTGTTCATAGGGTTTGGAGACCCCCTGATCTAAACCATTCCATTGTAGCTCTGGCTGTATGTTTAGGGTCGTTGTCCTGCTGGAAGGTGACCCTCTGCCTCAGTCAAGTCTTTTGCAGACTCTTTAACAGGTTTTCCTCTAACATTGTCCTGTATTTGGCTCCATCCATCTTCCCATCAACTCTGACCAGCTTCCCTGTCCCTGCTGAAGAAAAGCACCCCCACAACATGATGCTGCCACCACCATGTTTTGTGGTGGGGATGGTGTGTTCACGGCGATGTGCAGTGTTAGTTTTCCGCCACACATAGTGTTTGCTTTTAAGCAAAAAAGTTCAGTTTTGGTCTCATCTGACCAGAGCATCTTCTTCCACATGTTTGCTGTGCCCCCCACATGGCTTCTCGTAAGCTGCAAACGGAACTTATTATGACTTTTGTTCAACAATGGCTTTCTTCTTGTCACTCTTCCATAAAGGCCAGATTTGTGGAGTGCATGACTAATAGTTGTCCTGTGAACAGATTTTCCCACCTGAGCTGTGGATCTCTGCAGCTCCTCCAGAGTTACCATGGGCCTCTTGGCTGCTTCCCTGATTAATGCTCTCCTTGCCCAGCCTGTCAGTTTAGGTGGATGGCCATGTCTTGGTAGGTTCGCAGTTGTGCCATAGTCTTTTCATTTTCGGATGATGGATTGAACAGTGCTGCGTGAGATGTTCAGAGTTTGGGATATTTATTTATAACCTAACCCTGCTTTAAACTTCTCCACAACTTTATCCCCGACCTGTCTGGTGTGTTCCTTGGCCTTCATGATGCTGTTTTACACTAAAGTTCTTTAACAAACCTCTGAGGGCTTTGCAGAACAGCTGTATTTATACTGAGATTAAATTACACACAGGTGGGCTTTATTTACTAATTAGGTGACTTCTGGAGGCAATTGGTTCCACTAGATTTTAGTTAGGGGTATCAGAGTAAAGGGGCTGAATACAAATGCACACCGCACTTTTCACATGTTTATTTGTAAAAAAATTTGAAAACCATTTATCATTTCCCTTCCACTTCACAATTATGTGCCACTTTGTGTTGGTCTATCACATAAAATCCTAATAAAATACATTTACATTTTTGGTTGTAAAATTACAAAATGTGGAAAATTTCAAGGGGTATGAATACTTTTTCAAGGCACTGTATACAGATAACATAGCTGAACTGGATAATTTCCCACAGCAAGTGTAGAATCGTGTTACCCGAACACATTCGTTCACTTGAATACAGAAGGAAGTTACAAAAGAATATGTAGAAATAATTGTAGAAGGTGCATGTTGGCCATTTGGCTGCTGCTGTTGATTTAAATAGCACCGTCATATCTTTTCCTGTTCAAAGAAAGTGAAATAAATAAGGATATAGTAAGTAATACAGATAACTGTAGAAGGAAAGCACACCCAGTTATATTAGTCCTGTGACGTCCAATAGGAGTAAAAGGACTGATGAGTGAACAGATACATTATTACGGCAAAGTCCCATAACAATGTATGTGGTGACCAATCTGCTTCTATTGGTCAGTATACTGGGGGGGGGTCATGCTCTGTAATTTTGCAAAAAGTGAAATAATCTAATCCTGTTATGGGTGTAGATTATCTTGGCATCTGTCTTAAAGTCATGGGATTACTGTAGGATTTCGGACAGAGTATGTTGGTTACACCCTTAAACGGGCTATTGAGCTAATTGCAACCACACCGCATGCTATATGGGGTGGAGTTGTTACATGGGTCTCATGATGTCTGATTAAAGTAAATGGACTGATCAGTGAATGGATACATGACAGTTGCAACAGCAGATAGTCAAAATGAGACATGCGATGACTGACCTGCTTGCAATGAATAATATTCATGTTTTGATATTTATGTACGGGAAAGATGATTCAATCCTGTTACAGGGGGGATTTAAAGAACAAGTATCACTTCACTTTTATATCTTTATTAAATCTCCCAGGGGACCAAGATCATGTAGCGTTTTATCTGTTCTCAGCAATCCGTTTTCCGTTGCTGCTAGCAAGGAGACAAATACATAATGAGGGCTGATTGACAGCGCTCATCTCTGGCGCAGGCGCATGCTGGAGAGTAGCGTCAACATTCAGCATGTCAGGGGGCAAGATTAGTTCCATTTTTAAACAATCTTAAGGGCTCTTTCACACTAGCGGATTGTTCTGGTCCGCCTGTCAGTTTTTCAGGTGGACTTGAACGGACGCTCCATTGTCCTCTATGGAGCGTCGGATGTCAGCGGTGACATGTCCACTGACACCCGATCCGCTCCGATCTGCCAAAAATAGACTGATGGAAACCCTATTTTCCATCTGTCTGGCGGATCAGATCGGATGAACACGGACAGCCGGTCCGTGTTCATCCGATCCTCCATAGAGGAGAATGGAGCTGTGCAGAGACTGTCCTGTCACCCAGCGGGGATAAACGGATCCACGGGGATCAAAACGGGCTCTGCTCGTGTGAAAGGGGCCTTAAGATCAGTGAGATATGTGGTGCAATTTGTTTACAAGCAGCCACAGACCTATCACACAGCCTCACCAGCGCTGATTGATTTTTTACTATTGAATTTATGAAGAAACAGTCAGTGCTGGTGGGGCTGTGTGATGGATCTGCAGCTGTTAGTAAACATAAACTGCACCAGCAGATCTATTACACAGGTCTGCAGCACTGACACTGAAGTAGTAAAATTCACTGTTGAATTTGTGAATGAATAATCAGAGCTGCAGGACTGTTCATAGTGGAAATCTTAGTGAGGAGGAGGTGACTACAGTGCTGGCTGTAGCTCCCCCATAGGAATGGCCAGAAATTGGGCTTTAGTCTGGGGTGGAGACATCTTAATACAAACATACTGTAAGTAAAAATGTGCTTTTATTGTACAGTTGTACAAGGGGGTATTAACCGGCTCCACACTGCCTACCGGATATTTACGGCGGCAGTGTGGACGCTCAGCGCGAATCGCCGTAAAAAAGCGGCGATCTGTGGGTGGCTGCTAGGGGGCGCGTGGTACTCCTGAGGCGTGTTTACATTGCTGGTTCCCCGTTCTTTAGCTGTGGCCTCTCATCGCAGAGTGGCCACAGCTAAAGAACGGGGAACCGCCAATGTAAACACGGCGGTTCCCCCGCTCTGTCAGTGCGGGCATAGGAGATTTACTGATCCCTGTCACTGGGACCAGTTAGATCTCTTATGCCCATGGTAGCCCAGTCCCCTCACAGTTAGAACACGCCCAGGGAACACACTTAACCCCTAGATCTCCCCCTGCAGGTTAACCCCTTCACTGCCAATGACATTTATACAGTAATCGGTGGATATTTACATTTCTGATCGCCGAATAAATGTCATTGGTCCCAAAAAAGTGTCAAAAATGTTCCGACATGTCCGCCCCAAAATTGCAGTACCGCTAAAAATTGCAGATCACCGCCATTATTAGTAAAAAAAATAAAAACCCCAGAAATTAATTCTCATCCGTAAACGCGGCCACTTTTGCGCAAACCAATCAATAAACGCCGATTACAATTTTTTTTTACCAATATGAGGAAGAATATAAATGGGCCAAAACCGATGAAAAAAAATATTTTTTCATATTTTTTTTTTTTGGATTTGTATTTTAGCAAAAAGTAAGAAATTTGTTTTTTTTTGTTTGTTTTTTTTTTTTTGCAAAATTGTCGCTCTTTTGTTTATAGTGACGATCAGAAATGACGCAGAGGTGATCAAATGCCACCAAAAGAAAGCTCTATTTGTGGGAAAAAAAGACGCAAATTTTGTTTGGGTACAACGTCGCACGACCGCGCAATTGTCAGTTAAAGCGACGCAGTGCCGAATCGCAAAAAGTGCTTTGGTCAGGAAGGGGGTAAAACTTTCTGGGGCTGAAGTAGTTAATTAAAGACTAAAAAATTAAACACTTCTTTAAAATGAGGTATACGGTGACCAATCCACTTGAAATTATTGATATGCTTTTGTGTCACCTCAATTATGGTGGAGAATATCATGATATCAAAAATTGCTAAAAGGTGTTGGAATAATGGTGAATTTTTGGACAAAGCATGTTTAAATTACCTTTAAATGAACTATTACATACACTTTGAACTGCCAAGACCCCTTTTAGTAGATCTGTTCCCCCGTTAGTCATATAAGAGACTATACCTACAAGTACAGCATGTTGGGGAATAATATTGGATGCTTTACATTATATTATTTTTTGCAATATATTGGTATGTCTGTTTATGAAATAATATACTGGCTGCCTAGGTTACAGAGCTGTTTTTTAGTATTTTCTACAGTGTGGTGTTGTCTTTGGTGTTGGTTCTTGAACATATACATTAGATGGTTTGGGAGTATTTTAAGTGGTAGCTTTTTTCTAACTGCAGTATTTATTTTAAAAAAAGGGATTTTTTTTCTTATTTCATACTGTTGGATGGCAGCAGTGTATTATATTAATTTGCCTACCACTTTTCTTTTTCATGTATGCTTTTTCTTGGTCAAAGGAAATACCCACCCAACTTGAGGTGAGTCTGCATCTGATAGGAAGTTTATAGTAGAAGAACCTGCTTTTTACATTTTGAGTTATGATGTAAGCACACCAAGAGTGTCTCAATAGAGGAGGTAGAGGCACGGTACTGTGCAAAGGTTTTAGGTGTGAAAAAATGCTGTAAATTAAATATGCTTTCTGAAATAGAAGTGTTAATACTTTTATTTTTATTCATTAACAAAATGGAAAGTAAATGAGCAGAAGAGAGATCTTAATCAAATCAATATTTGGTGTGACCACCTTTTGCCTTCAAAACTGCATCGATTCTTCTAGGTACACTTTTTGTATACGGTTTTTGAAGGAATTTGGCAGTTAGGTCGTTTCAAACGTCTTGGAGAACTAACCACAGATCTTCTATGGATGTAGGCTGCCTCAAATCCTTCTGTCTCTTCATGTAATCCCAACAGAATCGATGATGTTGAGATCATGGCACTGTGGGGGCCAAACCATCACTTCCAGGACTCCTTGTTCTTCTTTACACTGAATATAGTTCTTAATGACATTAAGGCTCCATGCACACTGGACGCTATCTGGGCTCTTCAGCGTCGGGCAGGAGACGCTGCTTACAAAACGTTCTATTTGCAGTGTTTTGTAAGCAGCATTTAGCTGCGTTTTTCAGAGTCTGTGTTTTTTGGCGGTTTTTTTTTCTTCATTGGCTTCCATTGACTGCAAAAAACGCCAGACGCAGATAAACCGCCGTTAACCCGCGTCTGGCGTTTTTTGTGGTCAGGAGAACGACTTTTGAACGCCAATTCAGGGCGTTCAGATAACAGCCCAAAAACGCCACTGCTGATAAAAGACAATAAACGACCATTGTACATGGACACATAGGCTAAAATACAGTGGCGCTTTTGGGCTGTTAAAAAAAAAATGCTAAAACGACCAAAAACAGTCCTTTTTGAGATACAGTGTGCATGGAGCCTAACTGTATGTTTGGGGTCATTGTCCTGCTGTAGAATAAATTTGGGGCCAATCTCGCGCCTCTCGGATGGTATGGCATGATGGATAAGTATCTGCCTGTACAACATCTATGCTAAATGGCGTAGACCATAGAAGGAGGAATCTCTGCTACCGATTATTGTATTAAGGTATTCCCAACACCCTCAGCTCTCTGAATACCTGAACATTAACTTCATCACTGGTTACAGTCAATGTTCTCCTGACCATTTTCCACCCGGCCTCTTCGTTTTTTTCAGTTGAAATTTTGTTGAACCAGGTGGTCCCAACAGGGTCTTCCACGGCTCAAATTTTGACCGATTCAGCAGAACTTCTATATGGCCAGTTTGACTGTATGTGCTATTAGTCCCTATCTATAACTCTCAAATATAACAGATTTACCCACCAGGAATAGCCAAATCTGTCAGAGGTCAGGCCACCTACTGCCCAGACGGTCTCCAGTAGATTAGTATCTTGCTGAATGGATGGGTTTATTTATTCACTGGATTGTACTGTTCACAGATGTATTATCGCAGGGCTTGTTTCCACTATTCGATCAAAATAGTTCTGGTCAGATTGTAAAGTCTTTAATGGCATATTGATATCTTGTAACAGGATGTGTCAATCACAGCATTAACATCAGGGTAGATTGGATTTACTGTGTAATGCATTAGAATTACTTCAGTGGTGGAACATTATGAGCAAGCCTCTACAGACCAAGTCTATGGGGAAGCTTCTGTAAACAAAAATACCCTTCTATAAATGACACACTAATTTTAGCCCATTGGAACATTTGTCAGTATCTGAGACAAAAAAAGTGTACATATTTCCTTCATTGTAGTAGTTGGACAGTGCAGCAGTATTTCTATGTTCACAGATGTAATAGTTTAAGTTATGCCAATTCCCTGAGAGTGGTCTTATTTCAGCATGTGCTTTCTGGAGCATATTTAAAGTTGAAGTCCAGGCAGATGGTTAAACACTTAATTGATATACAGGTCTACTTGAAGATTTGCTTGCCAAAAAAATGTAATTCTTTTCTGTACACTGCTTTATAAACAGGGCTGGTGCAAGGATTTTTGACACCCTAGGCGAAACCTCATTTTGCTGCCCCCCCCTTGGCTCCACCCCTGACTCCACCCCCTTTTCCATGCCCAGCCTGATCAATACAGCCTCATCTGTGCCCATAAAATACAGCTTCACCAGTGCCCATCAAATACAGCTTCACCAGCGCCAATCAATACAGCCAAACCTATGCCCATCAAATACAGCTTCACCAGCGCCACTCAATACAGCCTCACCTGTGCCCATCAAATACAGCTTCACCAGCGCCACTCAATACAGCTTCACCAGCGCCACTCAATACAGCCTCACCTGTGCCCATCAAATACAGCCTCACCTATGCCCATCAAATACAGCTTCACCAGCGCCAATCAATACAGCCTCACTTGCGCCCATCAAATACAACTTCACCAGTGCCAATCAATACAGCCTCACCTGTGCCCATCAAATACAGCTTAACCTGTGCCCATCAAATACAGCTTTACCTGTACCCATCAAATACTGTCTCATGGGGGTTGGGGGCGGAGGGGGGGTATTTGGCAGATCAGCCACTATTTCCATATACATTTGCAAATGGCATGTGATAATAAAATCTCATTATCTCAGTCACATAGTGTCAGTTTTTACATAAATCAACGCAGAGCAGCCAGTGACAGATCAACAGTGGCCAGGTGCCCTAGGCAGCAGTGCGCCCTAGGCGGCCGCCTACTCCGCCTAGTGGTAGAGCCGGCCCTGTTTATAAACACGGCATATATAGGTTGATTAACTGATTTTCTCTACTGCACTTAGGCAATACAGCTTGGTCACCTCCCTGCTGCAATGCTGTGATTGCACAGTGAATCTGTACTGGACAGCAGCATACTAGCACCTGCCATACACTGAACTGACCAAACTGCTGTCAAATAGACAAGCTGGAAAACTTTTTCCGATCAGCGGCTACATCCAATTGACTGCAGCCGCTGATCAGTGTACTCTGACAGAAGAGGGAGCTACTGTCAGAATACATGATCGAAGTGGGAAGTAGGTGGATTCCTTTAGCCACACAAGAGGCCTACTGGCTGAACAAAAAAAAACCAAATAGTGTATCACCAGCTTTAGTCCTGCTGTAAATGGCATTATAAGAATCTAAGATGAGGACAATTCAGTAAGTATACTAGTTGCAGTTAATATATATTTTGTGTTTTACATAACTAAATAAAATAGTATGTTCCACTTTCCGCTCCTAGCAGTACACTCCCATCTTTCACTTCTGGCCACTGGCATACTCTTCCAGTCGCTCCTGGCTGCTGGCACCATTTCTGGCATGCTCTGTCTTTCGCTCCTGGCATATTTACAGGTACGTTCCTCCAGTTGTTCCTGGCCTCTGGCACTGTCCCTGATAAATTCAGTCTGTTGCACATGGCAGTTAGACCTCTACAGCCAAACCCAGTTCAATGAACCACGTTGGAGTGAATGGCCTCTAGACAGGGAATGCGTCTGTAGTTATTGCTGGGATAAAACCTTGATCTTTTGTACATAATTGGTGTGTAGCTACTTTGCCTATTTTTTTATTTTTGCCTCTGCCATTATTCCTGGTATG
>BLSH010160177.1:326307-351609 GCA_018402905.1 Glandirana rugosa
ATAGAATATATTTACGTACACGAGGGTGACATCTCAGAGAATGTCGAAGTACGTGTGTCCTGAAATTTTTTTGTCGGTTTTTTGCAGTCATCAAATAGTCCCTACAAAAGTCGAAAATGGTCGCAATATAATGGCGGCAAAAAAAAACGCAAAAAAAAACGCAAAAATTAGTGAATTCCTGGCCTTCCTAAAGGTCGAAATCCTGGCCTCGGGAAAAACGCTAAGCCGCGACGCAGCGAAATTGACTGTTAACGCGCCAGCACGCCGCAACATGGGTTTGCTTTAAACGCAGGAAAAAAAGGTACAACGCCGCACGACCGCGCAATTGTCAGTTAAAGCGACGCAGCGCCGAATCGCAAAAAGGGCTCCGGTCCTAAAGCTGGAAATCCTTCCGGTCCTTAAGTGATTAAAAACGCAAAAAAAAACGCAAAAAAAAACGGCGGTAATATAACGCTGGTAAAAGCTGAAAACATCCCTGATAAACTACTGACGTTTTTTGGCTGTTTTTTTAAAGTCCTGTGTGCATGAAGCTGTAAGAGACTCTACAGTGGGAGCACATGCATTTATATAAGATAGGTGAAGGCACATGGTCTGGAGGGGGCCTCACCCCTCCTTAAAGGTGCAGAGACACATTGAACACCCAGCATATAGCACAATGGTGGCAAAGATGCCAATGTGTTGCCTGACCAAAAATCATACGTACTAAACAATGACCACCGCCTTCACTTATGACTGGCCTTTGCAGCAAGGAGCATTGGAGGGCAACAAACGTAAAAAAAGGGCCAAGGATAGATCCAAGGCAAATACCAAGCTCTACTTACCGACCAGCCTGCGACTAACCAGGTTAATCTGGTTGGTCGCAGGCTGGTCGGTAAGTAGAGCTTGGTATTTGCCTCGGATCTATCCTTGGCCCTTTTTTGATGTTTGTTGCCCTCCAATGCTCCTTGCTGCAAAGGCCAGTCATAGGTGAAGGCAGTGGTCATTGTTTAGTACATTTGATTTTGGGTCAGGCAACACATTGACATCTTTGCTGCCATCGTACTATATACTGGGTGTTCAATGTGCCCCTGCACCTTTAAGGAGGGGTGAGGCCCCCTCCAGACCATCTGCCTTCACCTATCTTATTAGAATGCATGTGCTCCCACTGTGGTGTCTCTTACAAGTCAAAGATAGGGACTACAGATCACGGGGTGCTTTGGCGGGGCCTGTAGCTTACGCATGCATTTGCAAATTTGTGCAACTGAACTCCTGTTTTTAAACGCATGCTGTTAGACCAGTTAATCTGGTTGGTCGCAGGCTGATCGGTAAGTAGAGCTTGGTATTTGCCTTGGATCTACCCTTGGCCCTTTTTTTGACATCTGGAAAGGCACCATCAATGCTGAAAGATATTTCCAGATTTTAGAGCATCATATGCTGAAGCAAGAATGGGAAAACCTTCATCTCACAAAACTGGCCTCTTCAGTTCCCAGATGTTTACAGAATGTTGTTAAAGAAGAGTGAATGCTACACCATGGTAATCATGGCCCTGTCCCAACTTTTTTGAATTGGGGTTGTATTTGGCCAGCTTTTTGTTGCATTGTCCCAACTTTTTTGAGACCTGTTGCTGCCATCAATTTCAAAATTACTTTTTTTCAAATGGTATATTTTCTCAGTTTAAAGGGTAAGTTCACCTTTTACAGAGAGTTTTTGTAAGGTGAACTTGACCCCCTAAGTGCCACCCCCCCCCCCCCCCCCCCCGTCCCACTGTACCTGAGGCCAGAGATCACCTATAGGCATCGGGTCGCCGTATTTGAAATCCCAGCGGCTTATTTTCCTAAACGTACCTCGTAAAGGTACTTATAGGAGGCATACTTATTGGTCGGTGCCGTCGCCCACCTAGCCCGTCCTGTCAGCGGGGGAGAAGAAGAGAGAAAGCTGTGGGAATTTCAAATCCCTGGACTGGTGAAGCTACAACCCAATGTTTCCTAGCGGGTGATCGCCAGCCTCGGTGATCGGTACAGCGGGACCTGGGGGGATGGGGAGGGGGTCCAATGTAAGGTTACCTTACGGATTTTCTGTAAAGGTGAACTTACACTTTAAACATTTGATATATTATCTATGTTATATTGTAAATAAAATATAGGTTTATGAGAGTTGTTAAATCGTTGCATTCTGTTTTTAGGTAGATTTAACACATCTTTTTTGGAATTGGGGTTGTATATATGTGATAGGGTCACACACATAAGCAGTACATCAATTTCCATGCATCTCAAAATCGAATATTAAAATTTGAACCATTGGCATGGCAAGTCAAAACATTTTTTTAAGAATGTTCTAACCAAGTCACCGATGGTACTTTCGCATGCTATGAACGATTTTTTCAGAATTTTTTAGACGGATGTTCAAATGAAATACTGCACATGTATGGCTAGCCCTATTTCTGAACTTGTGTAACTTATACCAGTGTGATGGTTTATATTTTGAGGTCCATTTTGTTCATGCTGAGAATTGTTTTCCTCTCACAGCCAGAGCTTGTTGCCCACAGAATAGCCGTTACACAGCAGTTGTGAGCCATTAAACATCTCAAGGGACCAGATGTCATGACGTGAATCTATAATAACTCTGCCGATAACGGTACACACCTACATGCTTACTAACAGGATAAGACTCTCTGCTTAATTCTTCCCTGGGTGTATGCCAAGTTGTAGCTTGCTTTTCCAGACCCTCTGACAACAACATCCTGGCTTTGAGAGCTTTCCAAACTTAGTAACACGAAAGCCCTTTGTTTATGGTTGTAAAGTCACTCTTTACGTCACAATGTGTCTGTCCTCCTCTCTCTTTTGAAATACTGCTAAATAGGACTAATTACAAAGTGGAGGTTGTGTGTCATATCTAGATCACAGAGCATTTGGGCAACCGTAATGTACATAGGTACAGTAAATCATATGTGTTCTTATTCTTTTATCCTGTAATTTATCTTTACCATTCTTGTCTTGGGTGTTTTAACAAATGTTCTGATGAAGTTAGGCTGGGCTTTCTGAACCAGGGCTTTCTTCTGAAACCACTAGAGGTTCCTTGACTGAGCAATGGTGAATTGATTTCCTACTTATACTGACCGCCAATGGAAGTGGGAAATATTCCACTAACCACGAAGGGGTCACTTTCTCACTGACTTACTAATGTATGGGACACCACAGGTTTCCAATTTCACTTCAAGATTTTTCCTCAAAATGACTTTGTTGTATTGTACAAGGATTCCAGGTTCTTCATTATTGTATTTAAAACTAGGTTTTATGTTACTCTAAAGCGGGGCTCCACCCGAAAGGGGAAACTCCACTTGCTTTCTTCCTTCCCCCCTCTGCTGACACATTTGGCACCTTTTGGGGGGGGAGCTGATACCTGTCAAAACCAGGTACCTGCTCCCACTTCCGGGTAAGATTGCCGCAATCGTTGTACGGCGATCTACACAATTTCCAACCCCACCTCCCCCCCGCTGCCTTTGGGGAGACACACAGGTTCCAGAAGATAGCGGGTCCATTCAGAATGCGCAGCAGGAAACAGGTTGAGAAGTTCCAAGGCTTCACTTTCTGGTTCCTTTAGTGAAGATCCCCGCGCCTGCACCCAGAGCCGATGGACGGGTCGGCTTTGGGTGCCGACATTGTGGGATCCCTGGATAGGTAAGTGTCCTTATGTTAAAAGTCAGCAGCTACAGTTTTTTCTTTCCCCCAGACTGGAACTCCTCTTTAAGTTGTTGTTTGGACCAAGCAGTTAGTGTCCTACAAACTGTATGTGGCATCAGCTATATACAGTATACAGAGCGGTGTTCCACCAGCAGTACAGGGGCTCCCCGTTCCGTTCCCAGAACAAAATTCAGTCAGGCTGAGTGCTACTCAGCCATTCACAGGAGACATTGTATTTGATCCTGATGATGTGCTCATGTGTGAAATGCATAGAAGAGAGGCTTGGCACACATGCTTTGAGGAGCCCGTGAGTCTAGTTGAATTGGCTGGTGACACGCACGCTGGTATTGTATACAGGAGCGGACTCGCACACCGAAGGCCTTTTCAGCTGCATATGATCTGATGCCTACTTTTTTCTGATTACAAGTGAGTGTAATTTAATTTTTTTTAAAATTGGTTTCAATAAATTGGCAGTATTACACTATTATCTGCCTTTATGGCTCATTTGATGGAGCCGTTCCCATACAGCCTTCTATTGTGACACACGACGGGAGAGAGTGGAGATCTGCCATTGGAATTGCTGGAAAATTGATCATCTCATATATTCATGCTTGTTGGTCATCAGATGGCCGAATGTCTCTGGTGAGCGCATATATGTTCACTGTTGAGGTGGAGCATGTACATCGATTGTTTTTGGGCATATAGAAGCACTTTACCTATAATCACTGGTGATACAACTTTGCCTACAGATATACAATTAATCACCGATTGGATATATTGAACAATGCTGACTGTTTTTCATTTCATTATATATTTTTTACATATTTATTTTATTTATTTAATTTTATCCTATATGGATTAGATTTTTTGGTTTTGTGTATGGACACTATAGAAATGGTTTTTGGAACACTATAGGTTTAGTCTTGTAATAATTTTGTTATACACACATATATATATAATTTCAATTACATGGTAGCGCCCTTTGGTATTTTATATAAGTTTTGTTTTAGTGGATCACTAAAATAGGAGCAGCTACCATTTATTAAAATATTGCACTTTATATTTAATATTCCAATTCATTTTAGTAGGCTCTCCTCTTTATGTGTTTCTTGATAAAAATTCAAGGCTTCCAGTGAATGACTGAGCAGCACTTATCCCAAATTCAATTTGTTGTGGGAACTGCGCCAGGGAGTCCTTGCACTGCTGCCAGAATACAACGCTGTATACTGTATGTGGCTGATGTTTTACAATATATACAGTGCTGATAGCAGGCACTTAGTGAAAGAAATTGTTTGGGTCAGCTTGGCCCAAACAAACTATTTAACCTCCTGCCGACCGCTCACACTAAATATACTGCAGGCAGGCGACAGGTGCAGACTTGATTGGACACAGCACAAATTTGGCAGCAGATTTTAGCCCATGATTTAGGCTGAAACCTGCTAATCGGCTGTGTCCAATCACACACAGAGTTCTATGTTTAAAAACACACAGAACTCTGAGCACAGAGAACAGCGATCTGGCTGTTTCTTAAAGAGTAACTCCACTTTCATGGAAAAAGAATTGCAAATAAAAAAATAATATTGCATATACAATTGCAACATGAGTCATATTATTATTGAATGTTATTAAAAATGACTTGTCCTTTCCAATCTGCAGCTCTGTAATTTTCTGGGAAATGCAATGCAATATGGCTACCTGGAAGTGTTCTGTGTACAGAATGCCCCCTAGATATGTAATTTTCTGCTTGTATGATTGGCTGACTGATTTTACCAGAAGTCTGTACTAAGATACAAGTCAGATTTCAGGCACCCCTTGCAACAAAATTGTAATTTTTGGTAAGATACTCCCAATCAGGGTGGATTTGATTTAAATCAAGTCGTTTTAAATTACGATTTAAATCCATAGAAAAAAGGAATTGATTTAAATAAACTTGATTTAAATCATTATTTTTAAAGATCAACTGTCATCTCTTTCCCACAGCTACTCTCCTTCTCTGACCCGCTGTTGACTCAGACAGACCCATTCACTTTAATGGGATGGCTGGTGATGCGGCAGTGACAGAACAAGGTGAGGGACGTGGTGGCACCAGGTGAGTGGATGCCCGCTAACAGGCGCTGCCGTGATGGATCTTAAATGACAGGTGCTCTTTAAATGTAAGGACTTATTATTGCTGCTAGATAGAATCTTTAAAGTGGATGTAAGCGCTCACATATACCCAGTGAAGGGAACAGCCTCAGATGATACACATGGATGAAACCAATCTCCCTACGTAAGTATTACATGTACTGTATATCTGATGTCTTCAGCTTTATATACTGTTTAGAAAGTGCACATAGTGTTAGAATTTTCACTTCCTCATTCTGCATTGTGAGAGAAGTCTTGGATTGCACTGTGAGACAGCTGATTGGAGGAAAAGTACACACCCCCCCTCGAGATAGGCAGAGACATTCAGAGCTGTTCTGTGAGCGAAGCAGCCTTCTGCTGGCTTTATCTCCTGTGTTGGAGAACTTGTCAGAAGTTATCATGCTGATAACAGAAGAACAGGAGAAAGCCTGGACTTGCTGCTTTGAAGAGAGATAAGAAAACACTGCAGATATAGTGTACATGGCCAGCTCAAACTTCATGAATCTGGTTTACATCCACTTTAATATTTGCAAACAAAATGAAGGTTTCCTATTTAGAATAAGTTGCCAGGTTAGTAAAACAGCGATATCAGAACCGATTCAATCATTCCGTTTGTAGTGTACATAGATGTGCAAAACAATGGGATAAAGGAATATTCCTGAACTTTGTTTTATCTCATGGTTAGTGTGAAATTGTGTGAATGTATCAATGCAGTGCATGTTAGCGTGCAGAGCTTGGATTCATGGAATGAGTTTACCAAAAATGTAAACATTGCAGAATATACAGCTTCATGCTACTTCAACTAAGCTCCATTTCATGCTGCATAAACTAAATTATAAATGTATCCTAAATAGAAAACTATCTTTAGATAGATTTTTACTCCAAAGGCATTTTAGTAAAATAAATTTGATAAAAATCAAAATAATCTATTTAAAGCAAAAAAAATCTGATTTAAATTAAATTTTTTTTTTTTTTATCATTTGATGTTTATCCATCCTTCTCTCAATAGAAAAGCACATCTAAAGGGATGCTGGCTCAGCAGATTTCCTCATTAGCATCACAGTCTCATATGCAGGTACAGCAGCTGGTTGAGAATTGCAAAACCACTCCCTTTAGACTCACTTATGCACATGGGCACAGAAAAACACACAGGTATTTCTTCTGAATAACAAAAGGTAGGAATCTGCATCGAAGCTTGTCAAAATCCTTGTAATGTACATTGATCACCCAGAGGGGAATGTTTTTTTTTTTTTCTCAACAAAAGTGGAGTTACTCTTTAAAACAAAGTGGCACACATTACACTTGTTAGGCACGCAGAGAACCCCTTGATTGCCCCTAGATGTTTACCCCTTCCTAGCCAAGTGTCATTAGTGTAGTGTCAGTGTATAGTATTATCACTGATCACTGAATTAGTGTCACTAGCGACATCAGTGTCGGTTAGTGACCCTCCCAGCAAGTGTCTGTTAGTGCCGGATTATCCACCACCCTATTATAGTCACACTAGAAGTCCCTCCCCTTACAGTATACGTCTATAGCTGCATAAATTCCAGTATATACACCATACTGTAGATGCTATAACTTTCACACAAACCAACTAATATACACATTTTTGGGTTTTTTCTTTCTTTTCTCCAACGACCGGTAGCAGAAAACATTTTGGCCTAAATTTTATTAAGAAATTTAATTTTTTTGGATATGCTTTATAACAGAAAGTAGAAAATATTGGTGTTTTTTTTTGGGGGGGGGGGGTTCAAAATGTGTTAAATCTTTTTTAGTTTATATAATAAAAAATAAACCCAGTGGTGATCAAATACCACTAAAAGAAAGCTCAATTTTTGTGAAAAAAAGCGATATAAATTTCATTTGTGTACAGTCTAGCATGAGCACACAATAGCCAGTTACAGCAGCGTAGTGCTGAATAGCAAAAAATACTCTGATCACGAAAGGGGTTAAACCAGGGGTGGGCAACCTGCGGCCCTCCAGCTGTTGCAAAGCTACTAGTCCCATCATGCCTCTGGGAGTACTTGTAACTGCCAGCCTTGCAATGCCTCATGGGAAATGTAGTTCCACAACAGCTGGAGGGCCACAGGTACCTTCCGGAGATCAAGTGGTTAAAGTAGCACTTAAAGCGTTTTTATACACCCAAAAGACATTTTTACCTACAGGTAAGCCTATAATAAGACTTACCTGTAGGTAAAATGAATATCTCCTAAACCTGTACAGTTTAGGAGATATTCCACTTGCATGCTGACGTCACGGCGCATTTTCAGTGATGTCCCGTATGCGCCGGACCTTGCCTGAAAGTCCGCCGGACAGATAGGCTCCTGCGTTCGGTAGTGACGTCTTGTGGCTCCGGCCACTCACAGCGCCGGGCCCGAGAACACAGAAGAGTCCCCACCGGGAAGATGTCAGCTCCCTCTGCGGGGACCGGGCAGCCCTGTAGGAGCTTCGT
Organism: Glandirana rugosa; assembly: GCA_018402905.1. Classification (NCBI taxonomy): domain Eukaryota; kingdom Metazoa; phylum Chordata; class Amphibia; order Anura; family Ranidae; genus Glandirana; species Glandirana rugosa. The sequence continues at coordinate 334,543 of BLSH010160177.1, forward strand.
TCTGAGGTGAGTATTTCATAATGAGCTAGTATGCGGTGCATTATTATCATTATGTCTTTCCCTTGCAGGTTTTTTTTTTTTTTCCGTAGACAACCGCTATAACCTGGAGTTAATCTTTAAAACTTACCGATCATGCTAATGTACCATGAGGTTTATTCATTTTTAGCAGATGTTCTATGAAACCAGAAAATTATTCCAAGGGTTCCTCCAATGTAAAAAGGTTGAGAACGGCTGAGAAATTGATGGCGGGTTACTGCACTTTGGACCTCTAGTTGAAGCTTCTTTGTCCAATTCATTTGATAAGGTCATCATTTCTGTGTCAAGGCTGTGAGATTTCAGTAGGGTTAATGGAAAAAAAAGCCCACAATAGGACACAAACTACAAGAAACAAAAACTGACAAGCTTAAATTATTCCATACTGTCTAACAAGTGAGGAAAGGGGTTTTGGCTATAGGCACACATTTATAAAATGAAAGAACACTAAATGGACACCTCTCTAAAACGTTCTGTTCAGGTGTTTCCAGTAAAGGGTGCCGATACTGTTATTTTTAATAATTGTACGTTTCCTACTTTGTGGCAAGAGTTTGGAGAAGGCCGTGTTTGGTTCCAACATGACTGTACTCCAACTCCGATAACGCGTGGAGGTACTCATGTGGCCTGCACAGAGCCCTAACCTTAAAGGGGAACTTCACTCTTCCAATCAACATTGATTATTTTTAATCCTCATACTGATAGCATTAGTAAATAGAAAAATATATCATATTTACTTGTTTTAAACTTTTTGTTTTTACATCGCTTCAGTTAGTTCCTGGTTTCTTGCCTAGGCAATGATGCATACATCCCAGGAGTCTTCAGGAGGGCAGGAGGAGTTTTCTTAGCTAAGCTTGCTCTCCTGAATGCATGCTTGAGCTAATGAAATGTAGGGTGAACTGCGCAACAGATACACCTCGTATAAGTGAATATAACTGGGTCTAAAATATATATCTGAAAGAGAAGCTGCTGGTATGAATTCATGATGTGAACAAATAAATAATAAAAATTAAATAACCCGCGCTAATACTTAGTGATAAATAGGTTCTAGGATATGACAAATGAGCTGGTGCTATACTACCATCTAACCACCAGACATACATATATATGACCAATCACTAAATAGAAATAATCATTAAGGCTTCATGCCATACACAGCCTTATGACAGCCTGTGTGTGTTCAGTACTCTAATGCGATCAAATGTATAGTGAAACAGATATGTGGATCAATAAAATTGCAAGAATATAGTCCAAAGTCCAAAAATGTGAATCCATAAAAGTGCAATAATGTTCTTAATTGTGCCAATATAATGTTGCTTGTTCAAAGTAGTGAACCAAATCCTTCACCTTCGCACCCAGTGAGAATTCCTACTCACCAGATGGTGTGGATTCCTATTACGGGAATCAAATAGACCTAGAGTATGCTGTGTTCTCCACCGACTTCCCTGGAACATGCGTCCAAGCCCTTGAATACGACCGTCAGTGTAGGGTAATACTCACCTCCCACATAGGAGCCAACAATGGTGAAGTACCTCTAGGGCATTGTGGAATCCTTCCGTCATCTCCGCTCGTTGGCACGCAGGTGGACTGCAATCGGCGTCCCCTGCGATCTCATCTTTTAATTGTAAGCATTCTTAATTGATGTGATGTTTTAACTACAATAAAAGTTATCCAGACGTACTTCACCATTGTTGGCTCCACTCTCTTCCCACTCCTGCCCCTATGTGGGGGTTGAGTATTACCCTACACTGACGGTCGTATTCAAGGGCTTGGACTCATGTTCCAGGGAAGTCGGTGGAGAACACAGCATACTCTAGGTCTATTTGATTCCCGTAATAGGAATCCACGCCATCTGGTAAGTAGGAATTCTCACTGGGTGCGAAGGTGAAGGATTTGGTTCACTTCTTTGAACAAGCAACATTATATTGGCACAATTAAGAACATTATTCCACTTTTATGGATTCATATTTATGGACTTTGGACTATATTCTTATTTTTGCAATTTTATTGATCCACATATCTGTTTCACTATACATTTGATCGCATTATAGTACTGAACACACACAGGCTGTCATAAGGCTGTGTATGGCATGAAGCCTTAATGATTATTTCTATTTAGTGATTGGTCATATATATGTATGTCTGGTGGTTAGATGGTAGTATAGCACCAGCTCATTTGTCATATCCTAGAACCTATTTATCACGAAGTGTTAGCGCGGGTTATTTAATTTTTATTATGCTTGAGCTAATAACAGATGGATTGCAGGAAGTAAATGCAATATGAATAATTTGCCCATATTCAAGATGACTATGGCCAGAAATACTAGGGGGATGTTTTTCAAAGTGCTTTCTCAAGAAATTAAAGCACGTAGACCCAATTGGATGGGGAAATTTGCTTTGAATACGAAACATGAATAAGATCATGTTTTTGGTTTGTGGTGCTCAGATGCAGTGAAGATCTGCTTTAATTCTGCTGATCACCTCCGGGAAGACCAGGAATGCCAATTACAAGCTATTCTTCTTGCCCAACATCCTCACCTGATCTCACAATGCTATTTTGGTTGAATGATCAAAAATTCCCCCAAACACACACACACACACATACAACGGAAATTGTGGAAATCCAACACAGAAGATTGGAGGCAGTTAAAGCCCCAAAGAGATAGCCAATGGCCTACTTCATATTATTGACCATGGTTCTGATATGGGATGTCCGACAAACTCATATAGGTATGCGCTCAGAGATTTGGCCATATAACAAATTGTACAAACTCCATATTTATGAAGATCAAAGTATATTTTTGGTCAACATTTAAAATTCTTATATTCATTTCCACATTGTATTTCAGCTATTTCTAGCCTGTTCTTATTAAAGTGGTAGTAAACTGCAGTTGAAAAAAAAAATCCCCTGCAAGGCAATGTCATAATGTGCTAGTATTACCTTAAAATGTCCAGGGGCATGCTGTCACCGCTGAAAAGGTTTCCATCTTTACCCGGTCTTCTGGGTACGCGGCCTTCAATTACGTGAATGGCCGGGGGCACGATGATGTCATTTATGGCACAAGCTCTGAAGGTCTGACATACCGTGCCGGACCTTTCAGAGCCTGTGCGATGAACGTCATCGGCTGCTTGTACTCTGAATATCTCCTAAACAGTGCAGGTTTAGGAGATATTCACAGTACCTACAAGTAAGCCTTATTATTAAGTGGTAAAATAGAGTTTACTACCACTTTAATCTGAATAATCTTAAAGCGGAGTTCTTCTTGCTCCTCTCCCCCTCCCCTTGGCAGCGCTGGCATCACAAGTGTGGGCACCTGGCTTTGGCTTCAAAGCCGGATGCACACTGTGCATGCGCATGTCGCACTGTGCCTTGCCAATGGCCTGCATATTTTCTGAGACCTGTGACATTTCCCAGAAGATCGTTGAGAGGGAGGGGGGAGGTGAACTTCCTTTTCGGAGCCGTGGCTCTAGAAGCAGAGTGGACCTGGGACCCTGACTCCCCCCCCAAAAAAAACAATAACATGCCAATTGTGGCTTGTCAGGGGGTCACCTTCCTTTACAGCGGAAGTTCCACTTTTGGGTGGAACTCCGCTTTAAAGTTTGAATATTTACATAATGAAGGTCCATATTTACTTTCTTGAATTCTGTAAAACATTCATATATGTCCTGTGAGTAGGCACGGCTGTGTGTCACATTTCACAGAGCCTGCCTTTTGAACTATAGAGGTGCTGAGAATTAGTTTCAGGAGGTGGAGTCAATACAGTGCAGGCAGCTAGGCACCATGGGATATGTAGTCCCTGGAAATTAAAAGTGAACAACATAAAAGCTAAAGCAAAATCTGTAAACTTGTAGAAAGAGATAACCAGCATGCACAACATGAAAGGAGATTTTTCAAGAAAGCTTATAGTGAATTATCAAAAATAATTATTGTTTGTATTGTTATTACAATGCTGATGTTAAGAAAAAAAAAAAGGTTTATGCTGTCACCATAGAAGTCCTTTAACACCGCTGTTCTGCAGTTTCTCATTTGATGAATGGAGTTACGGTTCTGTGTGATAGATCAGTTAGTTAGATATACAGTATACTGTGTGTGTATTGGGCCTGTACACCTGGGTACCAAAATGAAGCACTTGAAATTCCTTCCTGTCATTGCTTTGTACCTATGCTGAACTGAACACCTGCCGCCATTGTATAAGAATGTGTCCTAATAAATATACATAATAATAAACACCAGATTTATTGGTATAGGATACTCACATATTTTACTGTAGTGAACTGTCAAGTAAAGGTTTAGAATACTTAGATTATCCATTAACTCTTCTGTTCTGTTTGCTTTCTATCCAGGGCAGATGTTAACACAGAATGTCCACTCTCTGGCTTGCCAGCCTTGCTCGCTGTTTAGAAACCTGAAGTTCCAGAGAAGAGATCTTTAGGATCCTCATCTGCTTTCTGCGCCAGTCAGGAGAAGCGCAGAGACAAATGAAACGGGTAAAATGGAAAAGAAGCAGCTCTCTGTGGATGATGACCTGTTACCTATTTATTATGTTCACTCTGAGGTAGAAGATAAACCATTTTCTAGAGTGTGGCAGGGACATGAAGCCTCTGTATCGTCAACGCACTTTAATCACTTTCCATCATTTAATGAGAACTGCTTGCCCCCAGGTCCATCCAGAACCGAGAGATCTGTATTAAATGAATATGATCATGAAGGGCATAAGGAAGTCAAAAGTGTTGGTTTCACTCCAGGTACGAATGTTGAGGACTGTTGTGCAAGCAGTGCCTATTCCGGGGTCCAGAGGGTTTCTGATTTTCATCAGTCTCATAAAGCCACCAATATGAGGACCCAGGTCAATAGCACATCAAAGACCACCTCTGCTCAGGATGTTTTCTTAGCCAGTTTACTTCAAGTTCAGCTTTGTGTCATGGATCTCCAGGATCAGATTGATATTACGGAGACCAATCAGAAAGCCAGGGAAATGGGGCATAAGATGAACATGCCTATGGGGCTAAATATGAGCTCACCTTCCACTCTGGAGCCTGAAAGAAGTCTATCCTGCATTGAGGAGCTTGTAAGGGATCCAGAATCTCAGCGTGTAGATGAGGACCAAGAGAGCGATGATGCTGCTTACTCCGAATTGGAAGTAGAAGAGCGCTTGTTTTGTGATAACCCTTTATTTAAGAACTCAAAGGTGCCACATAATGTGGACTATAATGTACAGAATTCCATTACTGAACTGACCAGCCAACATGAATCAACTTCCATGGACATTATAGTGAACAATGGAAGCCAGCTGCTAAAACCAAATGCATGGGATAGTAAAGACTTTGGTACGGGAATGGCTGTATGGCATCCAATAATACAGGAGGAATCTCTGGAGGAACTCAAGATATATGAAGACGAGTGGGAGGAGAAGAGGTCCATGTTTTGCAGTACAAGGACCACTGGGTGGCCTGTTTCAGACTATTTGCCTTCTACGCATGAGGTAGGTGACACACTTGATTACTGACTTTAATCTAAAGTTACAGTGTTTGTGCAGCCAAAGTTATGTTTATTTAGTTTTTGGATAGAGCAGTGAATAATTAGAATTTCTGTTAGGTTTTTACTCCTCTCCAGGGCTCTGTTGAGCCTGGTACACTCTGCTAGGTTTTTTAAGTTCAAACAAGCAGGCTGAAAAAAAAAAAAAATGCAACCAACAGATCACCGTACTAACACAAGCATGTTTGCTGTTTGGTTTGGTGCAGCGATCAGCCCGCTGTGACTTTGTATTCTGACAGGGGACTCCCCCACCATGACCGCATGCACCTTGCCAGAAAGAGAAACAAAGAGGATGCGACTGGGCTTCACATGCCCACAACTAATATGGAAACTGCCAGAACGAAAAATTTCAGCAAAGTAAGTAATAAAAACATAGGACAACTACCCCGATTTTAAGATAAGAGTTATGTTGTGTATATAATGTATGATGGCAGGGTGGATGCCAGAAAAAAAAAATGTATGTGGGTGGAACTCCGCTTTAAGAAAAAAAGTGTTGAAAAATTTTATACCCAAGAACTTAGAAGCCCTCCCAAAAAGTTTGATCCTGCTCCACCACCCACAAATGCGGACACATGAATGTAAACACACCCATTGTGCTGCCTATGTATGAAAACGTCCCATGTTCTACATATGTTTTATATTGCATATCTAGGGGCCAGAATACATTTCATTTGTTGAAAGGTATTTCAGGAAAAATGCAGTATTATGGCCACTAGATGGAGCAACACGGCACATATTTGTGGTGCTCATGTGCAGGATTAAGGCCCCATTCAGATCTCGCATTGTGAAAATGCGTGTTCCTGCTTGAGATTGTTTTTTTTGTGTGATGTACACGCGTTCCCTCATGTCGTTTATAGGGCAGCCCATTCACCTCAACGGACTGCCGTATGCAGGTTTGTCTTCTGAAAAAAGCTCCTGGTCCTTTTTGGGTGACGAGCTTTGCACATTTTTCAACCACTTTTGCACTGCCCGCCCGTGTACAATGTACTGCTGGTGCGTGGTCCGCACAGGCAAAGCGACGTACTGGCATGTTGCTACCGGTGTCATTGTTTAGGCCTCATACACACAGGCGTTTTTTACAGCTCTCCATGCTTTTAAATGGCACATTAAAAACTGCAACGTTTTTGAGCTGTAGAGGGCGTCGGTGTTAGTGAGCTGTAACTAGAACGCGGGACCAGTGCGTTCCAAAGCTGCAGCGTTATGGCGTTTCTGATGCTGAGCCAGCAAAACTCTCAATAATGTGGCTTAACGTTGTATACACAGCGTTAAGCCTCGTCAGGCGTTCTATTCAAAATCAATGGTTCCCTATGGGAGCCCATTGATTTGAATAGAAGTCGCACCAGAAGTCGGATCATGATGATCCGACTTGCGGCGCGACTTGTGTGCTGAGGATCTTGAAGGTGAACCCCCGCAAAAACTTGCATGGGGTTCCCCCCCCAAGAGGTACCAGGCCCTTCGATCTGGCATGGATTTTAAGAGGAACCACCACGCCAAAAAAACCGAGTAGGGTCCCCCCCAAAATCCATACCAGACCCTTATCCGAGCACACAGCCTGGCAGGCCAGGAAAGGGGGTGGGGACGAGTGAGCGCCCCCCTCCCCCTCCTGGACCGTACCAGGCCGCATGTCCTCAACATGGGGAGTATGGGTGCTTTGAGGCAGGTGGGACTCTGCGCCCCGCACACCAAAGCACCTTGTTCCCATGTTGATGAGGACAAGAGCCTCTTCCTGACAACCCTGGCCGTTGGTTGTCGGGGTCTGCGGGCGGGTGCTTATCGGAATATGGAAGCCCCCTTTAACAAGGGGTCCCCCAGATGCCAGCCCCCCACCCTATGTGAATAAGTATGGAGTACAACGTACCCCTACCCATTCACCTGAAAAAAAAGTGTGCAAAAAACACACTACACAGCTTTTTCAAATATTTTATTAAGCGCCGGCATCTTCTCCCTCTCCGTCGTCGTCTTTCTTCAGCTCTTTTGTGGGGTCTTCTGTTTTCTGAGGGGTTTTCTGCGGAATTTCTGTATTCTGAGGGATCTTCTGTCTTCTGCTCTTTTGCCACTGTCTCTTCGGCTAGCTTCTCCCCCTTATATTGGCATGGGGCGGGGCCACACGCTGACATCATCCTGAGCCCCGCTGCCTTATAACGTCACATCCTGGGGTGGGGCTGTTATGCCCAGTCCGATGATGTGACGTCATAAGGGACGGGGGCTCAGGCTGACATCAGCGGTTGGCTCCGCCCCATGCCAGTATAAGGCAACTGCGCAGCACGGCATTTGAGTGGGAGAGAGCGACAAGTCCTAATCTCCAGAAGAGAAGAGGGAGAAGCTAGCTAAGGAGACAGCGGCAAAAGAGCAGAAGACGGAGAAGACGCTGGAGCTGATTTAATAAAATATTTTAAAAAGCTGTGTAGTGTGTTTTTTTTTTTTTTTTTGTACACTTTTTTTCAGGTGAATGGGTAGGGCTACGTTGTACCCCATACTCATTCACATAGGGTGGGGGCCGGCACCAGCTTCTTAAAATATTTTGTTAACTCGCTCCGGCTCTTCTCCCCTCTCCAGCTCTTCCTTGTTTTGCTCTTTTGCGGGATTTCTGTCTTCTGAGGAGTCTTCTCCAGGTTCTCCTGTCTTCTGAGGGGTCTTCTGTCTTCTCCTGGGTCTCCTATCTTCTGCTCTTTTGCCTCGGTCTTCTCCCTCTCTCTTCTGGAGAGGTTGACCCGTCACTCTCTCTCACTCGAATACCAAGTCTGTACTGCGTGTAGCCTTAAATTGGCGTGGTGTGAAGGCCCCGCCTCTTATGCTGCCACAGCCCGTCACGGGATGGGCCGTCATAAGGGGGGGGCCTCATGGTGCTGTCAGCGGGTGGCCCCGCCCCATGCCAATATAAAGCAATGTGCAGTACAGACTTGGCATGCGAGTGGGAAAGAGCGACGAGTCAACATCTCCAGAAGACAGAGGCAAAAGAGCAGAAGACAGGAGACCCAGGAGAAGACCCCTCAAAAGACAGAAACCCCACCAAAGACAGGAGATCCAGGAGAAGACCCCTCAGAAGACAGAAACCCCACAGAAGAAAGAAGAGCCGGAGCTGATTTTATAGAATATTTTAAAAAGTTGTGTAGTGTGTTGTTTTTTTTTGGACAATTTTTTTAAGGTGAATGGGTAGGGGTACCCCATACTCATTCACACAGGATGGTGGTCCAGGATCTGGGGGCCCCCTTGTTAAAGGGAGCTTCCAGATTCCGATAAGCCCCCGCCTGCAGACCTCGACAACCAATGGCCAAGGTTGTTGGGAAGAGGCTCTTGTCCTCATCAACATGGGGACAAGGTGCTTTGGGGTGGGGGGCGCAGAGCCCCCCTGCCCCAAAGCACCCATACTCCCCATGTTGAGGACATGCGGCCTGGTACGCTCCAGGAGGGGGGGGGTACTCGCTCTTCCCCACCCCCTTTCCTGGCCTGCCAGGCTGTGTGCTCGGATAGCGGTCTGGTATGGATTTCGCGGGGGGACCCTACACCGTTTTTTTGGTGTGGGGGTTCCTCTTAAAATCCATGCCAGATCGAAGGGCCTGGTACAAATTTTTGCGGGGGTTCCCCTTCAAGATCCTCAGCATACAAGTCGCATCATCATGATCCGACTTCTATTCAAATCAATGGGCTCCCATAGGGAACCATTGATTATGAATAGAGGCAGAGAAACGCCGCAGAAAGCTAGCGCGGAAAAAGGTGCATTGACATCAATGCATAACGCTGATAAAACCGCGTTTGACATTACTGCTCCTTTTTTCAATACTCCCGTGTGTATGAGGCCTTAGGATTCATGCCATCCTCCATCCAGCCTTTTTACCAAAGACATGTAGCAGAATACATTTTAGCCTATATTTATGAATAAATTTAATTTTTTTAATTTTTATTGGATACGTTTTATATGAGAAAGTAAAAAATGTTGTTTTTTCGTTTATATCGCAAAAATAATAGTGGTGATCAAATACTACTAACAGGAAGCTCTATTTGTGTGAAAAAATTATATAAATTTAGTTTGGGTACAGCGTCGCATGACCGTGCCATTGCTAGTTAAATTAGTGCAGTGCTAAATAGCAAAAACTGGCCTGGTCCTGAGGGGGTAAAACTTTCCAGAGCTGAGATGGTTAAAGTCCCGTTTTGCAGCAATTTCTACATGATTCTGTTCAACAATAATGGCAAAATCGCACACGTTTGGGGTGCTGTTAGGAGTGAATGGCATCCAAATGTGCATCATGCATTGCCACGATTTGGAATCGTAGGCAGAATTGCGGCGATTCTGCCGGTGATTCCAAATCTCTATGTGTGAATGGGTCCTAAAAGAGAAGTATGGCCAAAACACATATGTAACATTTGGATATGTTTTTAAGCAGTAAGGTCACCCAAATGTGCAACTTGGGCAAAATGCCAAGCTGCTACACCTGCCATCTGCATATGACTTGACATTACACTGTGGGTATTATCATGACTTGGCTTATGCTACCAGTTAATTTGACTGATCTCCTGAACATACCCCATCATTGGAGGAGGGAGGGGTTCTGTCTGCCTCTAATGTTCTGAAGCTGAGAGAGATGGTAGCAAGGGCACACCAGGGAGCGTTAGACCAAGGATCCATTTCTCTTGGATTGTCTGAAAGATAAGTAGCCAACAAGTTCTCAAGTTCCCGGTGACAGCCCAGATACCAATTCTGAGTTGTCATTGTGTTTGTTGTTCATTCATTTAGGCTCCATTTACATGGGACGCTGTTTCAACCTCCCCTGAACGTTTTATCTTGACAGCTAGAAACCGGCGTCTAAAACATCAGTTTGCCGCGTTTTACATGCCGCGTTTAGCCGTGTTTTGCCACGTTTGCATCGAGGAGCTTTTTAAATGGAGATGCCTGTAAACTAAACGCTCCTAGACGAGTTAGGCTCCATTTACACGGGACGCTATATTAACCTCCCCTGAACAATTTATTTTGACAGCTAGAAGCCGACGTCTAAAACGGCCGTTTTGCATGCAGCGTTTAGCAGCGTTTGTGTCCAGGAGCGTTTTTAAAAAAATTTTTTAAATGGAAATGCCTGTAAACGAAACGGTCCTAGATGCAAATTACCCTGTTTTAGGCTCGTTTAGCGGCGTTTACAAGCTGTTTGGTGCTTCAAATGCCCCTAAACTGGCGTCTGAACCCATTTTATTGCATTCAGGGACAGCTGAAAAAAAAACGCACAAATGCCCCTAAACGTCCGTTTACCAGCAGCAGTGTAAATGAGGCCTTACCGCATTTAGGCGCGTTTACAAGTTGTTTGGCATTTCAAATGCCTCTGAACTGGCGTCTCAACCCATTTTTTTGCGTTCCAAAAAAGGCCTCTAAACTCCACTGCCTGGAATCGACCTTAAACAACCCTGTGTAAATGTACTGATAAGATAACATAGAGGAGAGTTCAGGGACAGCTGAAAAAAAAACGCCCAAATGCCCCTAAACGTCCGTTTACCAGCAGCAGTGTGTACATGAGGCCTAAGGAGCACTAGGTAAGCTTGTGTATACTGATGCATTTCTGTATACTTTGTCCTGTAGCACTAAGTTCACAATTTATGTGTCCTGTTTTTATTGCCTGGTAACAATTGCAGGACTTCAAGTGATTGTTAATGACCACCTTAAAAAACAATCCATTCATTTTAAAATTGAAATGAAAGGCAAAACATTTCTGTACAGATATAAAAAAATGATTATAAATACCTTTCTTCCCTTTTTTATAAGTGATCACATTCACTCTGTTCTCAGCTGCAGTCAATGGCCGTGCAGCGGGTGCATGTCAGGCAGGGCTGTAGATAAGGGGGGAGTTTGGGGTGTTCAAACCCCCCCCCCCCAGAGCATCCTGCCAAAAATAAAAAGTGTCTCTGCCCTGTCATCTCTCATGGCGCCAGCACCGCAACAACAAACAGCGGAGCACAGCAGTCAGTATTGCGGGCGAAGTGGATGCAGCAGGTCGGGTGTAAGGCGCACTGTCACAGGCACTTAGGTCATGCTGTTATGACCAGGCTGTGCTGGGTTCCCTGCAGACAGATCATACACACAGTTGGAGCAGGCAGCTCTACACTCTGTACTTCCCACCTTGGACTTCGGAGGAACATGGAGAAGATAACATGCAAGGAGGCAGTACTGCTGCTAAGGAGCTGAGCCTCCCTCTTTCCTTTTCGGGCTAGCTTGCTGCCTGAGAGACGGTCATCACAGACCACTTACCACCACTGCTGTGCAGGCATTGAGGTAAATGAGTCTGTGACAACTGGCAAAATTATTCACTAACCACCCAAGTCGTGGGTTACCATTTTCCACTGCTTCGTTGGTACTGACAGTCCAGCCTGGCTCTGTCAGCTATGTCGTGGTGCTGACTGCAGAGCCAAAGGGCTGAGGGTTTGCCAGGCACAACAACATTGCTGCCAGAGCCAGGCTGGACTGTTTACTGCCCTTAGTGCCCTAACCCCAGTTCACACTAGGATGTGGTGCAGAAAACCTGCAACGCATCTCCCTCACAAGGCTGTCTGTAACGTGGGGCAAAAGAAGCAGCTGCCTTGTGCCCAGCCCCAGTCATTGTTGTGACTGCCAGTAAATAAGATGGCGACCAAATACTACTGGGGTGGAGTTGGACTACAGCTGTGTGGCTTGGTTCCCGGCTTGGTGCTCCGTCATCTCTTCCAATTCCCAACCAACCACTGCCTGACCTGCCATCACGTGACCGCCACATCCCCCTAACAGCCAATCACTCCACCCTCTAACAACCAGACCTGTGATTAGTGGGGAGGAGAGGTACAGTCCATGCTGAAAGTCTGGAACCTGTCACAAAGTAAGTAAATGACATGTGTGGGTACACTGACAGCAGCTGTTATGGTGGTCAGGAAGGACCGTTGTGAGTGTTCAGCAGACAATGTACAGGGATAGGAGATAAGACAGTACATGGATGGTCTCTGACCATCTCCTGTAGTACAACTGCAGTCTCTGACCATCTCCCCCAGTATGTCTGCAGTCTCTGACCATTGCCTTTAATACACCTGCAGTATCTGACAATCTCTTGTATGCCTGCAGTCTCTAACCATCTCCTGTAGTACGTCTGCAGTCTCTGACCATCTCTTGTACACCTGCAGTCCCTGACCATCTCTTGTACACCTGCAGTCCCTGACCATCTCTTGTACACCTGCAGTCCCTGACCATCTCCTGTAGTATGTCTGCAGTCTCTGACCATCTGTTGTAGTACGTCTGCAGTCTCTGACCCTCTCTTGTACGCCTGCAGTCTCTGACCATCTCCTGTAGTAGTCTGCAGTCTCTGACCATCTCCTGTACTATGTCTGCAGTCTCTGATCATTTCCTGTACTATGTCTACAGTCTCTGACCATCTCCTGTAGTACGTCTGCGGTTTCTGACCATCTCCTGTAGTACGTCTGCATTCTCTGACATTCTCTTGTACATTTGCAGTCCCTGACTATCTCTTGTATGCGTGCAATCTCTGACCATCTCCTGTACTATGTCTGCAGTCTCTGACCATCTCCTGTACTATGTCTGCAGTCCATGACCATCTCCTGTACAATGTCTTCAGTCTCTGACCATCTCCTGTACTATGTCTGCAATCCCTGACCATCTCCTGTAGTACGCTTGCAGTCTCTGACCATCTCTTGTACGCCTGCAGTCTCTGACCATCTCATGTAGTATGTCTGGCAGTAAATGATATGCACAACCCTTTGGTGTGTCAGGGGCTGCAGTTGAAGCACTGAAAACCTAATTGGTTGGCCATCACTGGGATGCAGTCTCAAACCAAGCTATACATCCACACAACAATTGGAGTGTATGAGAGTCAGAACAAGATGTTCTGGTTTAAAGTAGACCTCTCACCATTAAGGCCTCTTTCTCACACACTGCAGTTTCTACTTTCATAGCTGTGTGTGCTCTGCTCATTGCTAATAACATGTTCTAGGAGTTTTCTGTCTATTGGTGAGTCCCACACCTCCCCAGTCCATGGTGTGCAGGCAGTGAGATGATGTGCTGTAACCTCCAGCAACCAATCAGTGTGTGATAATGATGTGCTTTAACCTCCAGCAACCAATCAGTGAGTGGTCGTGATGTGAATGGGGGGGGGGGGCGAAGAAAATGTTTGCCCAGGGTCCAGTCAATATGAAAGGTGGCCCTGATCCTGCACCACATTCAAATTACACTGCCTTTGCAATCTACAGTTTGTGTCAGTGAAATATTAACGACAACCCTGCTTGCTACGGGCATACAGCGCATGCTCGCTCCTGTGCTGTGTGGGTCGATGGACGCCACGCTCCATCAACCCACACTGCGATGCTTGGTTCTCCCCCCCGCTTCACCACTTGGTACCTGCTGCTGAACCCCCCCCCCAGGACAAAAAGTTATCTACGGCCCTGATGTCAGGACAAGTCTAATCATTGGAGGAGAGTACACTGAGTTTCCAGCACAGCTAGAGAACTGGCCATGTTGTGTTCTCATGCCTAGTGTGGTCAGTTTTGATAGGAAACCGGAGGGGACTGACAGGAACACCAGGGATTTCGCATAAAGGAAGCAATACAAAGAGAACAGAATACTTTCTCATGGTACAGCAGGCAAATATCAGGAATATGAAATGCTGGGGTAACAAACTCTTTAATAGCAGCTCATGGCAATGAGAATTGTGCAACTGGAAAAGCCTTTATAGACAGGATCTAAAAGTTGTTTCAATTTAATATTCAAGCGGACCCAAAAGTGGCATGTCATTTTTTGGGGGTCCCAGGTCCACTTCCACCCCTAGAGCCGCACCCGCGGAAGGAAGTTCACGTCACAGGTCCCAGAACATACGCCAACCATTCACAAGGCGCAGCGCGACATGCGCAGTGCGTGCCTGGCTTTGAAGCCAAAGGTGGGTGCCCACACTTTTTATGCCAGCTCCGCCGAGGGGAGGGGGAGAAGAGCGAGCCCTCGGACGACCGCATCACTGGAGTCTGGGACAGGTGAGTGTCCGATTGTTAAAAGGCAGCAGCTACACTTTTTGTAGCAGCTGACTTTTAACCGGATGGAATGCCGCTTTAAGGAGAATCTAACAGGAGTAGCTAAAACATGCAAAGCTCTGAGGAATAAAACCCAAAACTCCAGAGTGACCAGGAAGAGTTGAGAATTATGGCATGCCAGTGATTGCAGAACATTGCTGCTCTTTCTGAGAAATAATTTCATACCTTTTTAATAGAGGAATTTTTGGAGCACAGAAAATGCGATAATAAGTTTGCATATCCACATATTGCATAACACCAATGTTTGCCCATTGATGGTTTCATTTATCTTGTAACATGTATAGTATTTTAATACACATATCTTCTCTTCATTCAGAATCCCCTGAGCCTAGCAGGACCTCCAACTCAAACAGCCATGATCAGCTCTCTCCGTGAAATGCCAGTCACCCGTGAGTACCAATTTCCATATACGGTAACCATTGAATGTGTGTCCAGTCATGCTACAGCTTTAACCACTTGCCGCCAAATCACGTACCTGGTACATCATTTGACTTCAAGTGTTTGTACCGGGATGATGCAGCTGCAGGCATCACCCCAGTACCGTTTTTTTTTTTTTTTTAGAGCCTCTTGTATTAGCAATCGGAGTGGCTAACTAGCCGCTCGATAGCTATTACAAGCAGCAGGAGGGGACGTCCCTCCCACCGCGGCTCTCTCTGGCTCTCCTGTCGCACCAAGAGTCCCGAGCTACCAGCCGGCACGTCCACTGGTTGGCCGGAAACCCACACAAAGATGAAATCGGCTTTGATCGGGTTTCCACTTTGGTAACCCGAAAACGATGACGTGACATCACTTCTGGTTTACTTGGCTGTCAACAGAACCATTTTTTTAAAAATCGAAAAGTATTCAAAAACGCCAGTCTTGGCGTCTTGAATACTTTCAAGTGCAAAGGAGAGGTCTTATTGACCCTAGATCCCTACATAAAGAGTACATGTTACGTGCCTATTACTGTCACAGGGATGTTTACATTCCTTGTAACAGCAATAAAAGTCATGAAAAAAATTTAAAGCAACAGCGTAAAAATAAAATAAATTCAAAATTAAAAAAAAAAAATTTAATTCCCCCTTGCTAGCGCATGAAGGTATTTCCGCGAACGTCACATCATGGGCAGTAATTCTAGCACTAGACCTAGTGGTAACCTGCACATTTAACCACTTCAGCCCCGGAAGGATTTACCCCCTTAACCAATTCCCACCTGTCTTATAGTAAAATGATGTCCTGAGCTTTCAGTGGTGATACCTGAATGATGCCTGCATCTGCAATTACTGCCATTTGCAATTACTGACATTTTATTCCCTAGGGTCTCTGTTAAAAATATATATATATATAATGTTTGGGGGTTCTAAGTAATTTTCTAGCAAAATCATTATGAATTTTACATGTAGGAGGGAAGTGCTGGAATTTGTGCGGAATTGAATTGCTTAATGATAATGCCATTTTTTGGGATGCGGCACTGTTACTTTACCTGACAATTGCGCAGTTGTGCGACGCTGTACCCAAACAAAATTGATGTCCTTTTTTCCCCACAAATAGAGCTTTCTTTTGGTGGTATTTAATCACCTCTGCGGGTTTTATTTTTTGCGCTATAAACAAAAAAACAGACTGATGATTTTGAAAAAAAAACAATACTTTCTGCTATAAAACACATCCAATAAAAATATGTAAAAAATCTAATTTTTTCATCAATTTAGGCCAATATGTATCCTGCTACATATTTTTGGTAAAAAAATCCCAATAAGCATATATTGATTGGTTAGTGGAAAAGTTATCACGTTTACAAACTATGGGATAGATTTAGAGCCTTTTCAATTATTTATTTATTACTAGTAATAGCTGGCATCAGCGATTTTTAGCGGGGCTGCAACATTGCGGCAGACAAATTTGGACACGAAGTGTCACTTTTTGGGGACCAGTGACACCAATACAGTGATCAGTGCTAAAAAATGCACTGTCACTGTACTAATGACCCTGGCAGGAAAGTGGTTAACATCAGGGGCAATCAAAGGGTTAAATGTGTTCCTTGGGAGTGCGTTCTAACTGTGTGGTGGATGCTGACACTAGACAAAGAGAGAGATCTGTGTTCCTGATTAGTAGGAATCACAGATCTCTCTTGCTCTGTGACAGAATGACGTTCTGTCATTCCCCGAACGATTGCAGTTAGCCGGTGGCCGCCGGACCTGCCGATTGGCTCCCGCTGTGTCCAATCACAGCAGGAGCATGTGCCAGCAGCGCACGCACATGCCCCAGACCAGGGAACGCGAACAACATACAGGCCTGCCGCAGCATGGGCGGAAGTAGTTAAAGCGACGCCTATGGATAGTAAAATTTACGTCATTTGTCGCTGCTGCACGGGCGTGTGCAGTTTAACCACTTGCCGTCCGCCCGCCGCAGCGTGACGGTGGCAAGGTGGTTCGCCATCGTGAAACGCTGTCACAGAATGGCAGCCGCGATGACGAGTCTTGTGA
>BLSH010160177.1:356221-376966 GCA_018402905.1 Glandirana rugosa
CCGTTATGGTAGGTGGTCGTGGTGACACGGTAGGTGGGCGTGGGGTCACGGTAGGTGGTCGTGGTGACACGATAGGAGGTCGTGGGGTTACGGTAGGTTGTCGTGGCGACATGGAGTCGGGGTTTCCCACTCTAGGGTACGGCCGGAAGGGATGAGTGAGGTCGTGGGGAACACCTAAGGAGGGTTAAGTCCTCTTCGATCCTAAGGGGGAAAATGACGGGTTGGTCCTCAGGTCCACCTGTGTGTTTTAAAAAACGGATAAGTAAAAAAGCTTAACCAAAAATGACTCCTGTACGACACTAGGTAACAACGGGTCACGTTGGATATACGTGTGGTTAAATAGGTCCGATTAGGATTGAGGGTAATAAGGGCAGGGATACTCACCTCTCTACATTGCCAGGAATAATGGGAGTTAGGATTAGCCTGGATAAATTGGTGTGCATATAGGTTGCACTGGGCAACAATGGATCACAGCATGTCCTCAGTAAAAACCAATTCGAAAAAATGAATAGGCAAAAAATTTTGTGTGTCCACCTGGACTCCTGGTTGGGCAGTAAAAGGGGGAATCCTAGCTTCTCCTGAATTGGGAGGAATCCACAAGGGGTGCTGGAGTGAGTAGGGAAGGCCGGCATGGGATCTCACCCTTTGGGGCTGAGGTACAGCGGTGCTGTTGGATGGCATTGGGGTGCTGGAGGATAGCACAGTGGTGCTGGTGGATGGCACTGGGGTGCGGGTGGATGGCACAGTGGTGCTGGTGGATGGTATTGCCTCCTCACCAATGCGCCTTCGTCTGGCGGGTGGACAATATTCCTCTTCTGAGTCCAGCTCTGATTCGCTACTTGAGGCGGGTTCATAGGCCATATCGGAATCAGACTCCGGCTCAGACTCAGAGGAACCTGCAGGAGAGAGCTCCCCATTGCTCTCATCGGCCTCAAGAATATTGTAGGCCTCCTCGGCAGAAAATGATCTCTTTACCATTGTTGCAGCACTAATTGGCACTGATGACACTGATAGGTGGCACTGATGATGTGTGGCACTGACAGGTGGCACTGACACGTGGCTCTGATGACAGGTTAGGTGGCAGTAAAACCCGTGGCACTGACAGGTCAGGTGGGACTGATGACAGGTCAGGTGGAATGTTATGAAATGTGGCACTGATGACACGTGGCACTGATGACAGGTCAGGTGGCACTGACACGTGGCACTGATGACAGATCATGTGGCACTTTATGACACGTAGCACTGATGACGTGACACTTGATGGCACTGATATGTGGCGCTGACAGGTGGTACTGATACGTGGCACTGATACGTGGCACTGATGACAGATCAGGTGGTACTAACACGTGGCACTGACAGGTCAGGTGGCACTGATGGCAGGTCAGGTGGAACTTTATGACGTGGCACTGATGACACTTGATGGCACTGACAGGTAGCACAGATGTGTGGCACTGACACGTGGTACTGATCACAGGTCAGGTGGCACTGACACGTGGTACTGATCACAGGTCAGG
This sequence comes from Glandirana rugosa, assembly GCA_018402905.1. NCBI lineage: Eukaryota > Metazoa > Chordata > Amphibia > Anura > Ranidae > Glandirana > Glandirana rugosa. The sequence goes on from BLSH010160177.1 coordinate 357,736, forward strand.
TGGCACTGACACGTGGCACTGATGACAGGTCAGGAGGCACTGACACGTGGCACTGACAGGTCAGGTGGCACTTTATGACACTTTGATATGTGACACTTGATGGCACTGACAGGTGGCACTGAAATGTGGTATTGACAGGTGGCACTGACAGATGGCACTGATATGTGGCACTGACAATAGGTGGCACTGACAATAGGTGGCACTGACAATAGGTGGCACTGACGACAGGTGGCACTAACAACAGGTGGCACTATGATGGGCACAGCAATTGGATTTCAGTCAGTAATGCTTACTGTAATAAACGTACAACAGATCGCTCTCTCTCTCTCCTCACATAGCGGTGTCTGTGTGAGGAGAGAAGGCAGGCAACGAGAGATGATCTCATATGTTTACATTTGAGATCATCTTTCGTTGGACCCGCCGATCACGTGGTAAACGGCCGCTGTGATTGGCCGTTTACCACGATCTGTGATAGGCTGTGTCCAAGGGACACAGCGATCACAGATTCTGCCTGCTGTGCGCCCGCGATTGCGAGCCGGGAGCGCACGAAGGGGCGGATGTCTATTGACGTCGTCCCGGAGATTGAGATCCGCGCTGTAGCCGTCTTTCGGCTATAGCGCGGATCTGTACAGGTTAAAGGCATGACATGTTTGGCATCTTTTTGCTTGGCGTGACATTGTGATGCAGATTAAGACTTTTGCTGTTGCTGCTGATGGTAGGGTTGCCAGACCTGTGTAAATCTCAGGACTGGATAGACAGATCTTTTGGCAGGCTCCCATATACAGTATCTCACAAAAGTGAGTACACCCCTCACATTTTTGTAAATATTGTATTATATCTTTTCATGTGACAACACTGAAAAAACGATACTTTGCTACAATGTAAATTAGTGAGTGTACAGCCTGTATAACAGTGCAAATTTGCTGTCCCCTCAACATAATTCAACACAGCCATTAATGTCTAAACCGCTGGCAAAAAAGTAAATACACCCCTAAGTGAAAAGGTCCAAATTGGGCCCAAAGTGTCAATATTTTGTGTGGCCACCATTATTTTCCAGCATTGCCTTAACCCTCTTGGGCATGGAGTTCACCAGCTTCACAGGTTGCCACTGGAGTCCTCTTCCACTCCTCCATGACAACATCACAGAGCTGGTGGATGTTTGAGACCTTGCGCTCCTCCACTTTTCATTTGAGGTGTGTTTGGGGTCGTTATCATGTTGGAATACTGCCCTGCCCTGCACCCTAGTCTCCGAAGGAAGGGGATCATGCTCTGCTTCAGTAGGTCACAGTACATGTTGGCATTCATGGTTCCCTCAATGAACTGTAGCTCCCCATTACCAGCAGCACTCATGCAGCCCCAGACCATGACACTCCCACCACCATGCTTGACTGTAGGCAAGACACAGTTGTCTTTTTAGGCTTCATACACACGGGCGCTATTAACGCCGCGTTTTTTGAGCTGTTTTTACAGCTTAAGAACGCTACGACATGTTGTTCTATGGCCTCATATACGCGTTGACGTTTTTGAGATGTAGATGGCGTCGGCGTTCTTAAGCTGTAAGAAGAACCCAGGACCCGCGTGTTCCAAAGCTGCAACGTTAGAACGTTTTTGACACGGAGCCGGCAAAACGCGGCCTTATGTTGTATACATAGCGTTAAGCCTCGCCAGGCATTTCTCTGCCTCTATTCAAAATCAATGGTTTCCTATGGGAGCCCATTGATTTGAATAGAAGTCGCACCAGAAGTCGGATCTGACTTGCGGCGCGACTTGTATGCAGAGGATCTTGAAGGGGAACTCCTGCACAAATTTAAAAAAAAAAAATTGCGTGGGGTTCCCCCCCAAGAGGTACCAGACCCTTCGGTCTGGTATGGATTTTAAGGGGGAACTCCCATGCCGAAAAAAATGGCGTAGCCCCCCCCCCCCCCCCAAAATCCATACCAGACCCTTTATCCGAGCGCGCAGCCTGGCAGGCCGGGAAAGGAGGTGGGGGCGAGGTGGGGACAAGAGCCTCTTCCTGACAACCCTGGCCGTTGGCTGTCTGGGTCTGCGGGCAGGGGGCTTATCGGAATTTTGAAGCCCCCTTTAACAAGGGGGCCCCCAGATCCTGGACCACCATCCTGTGTGAATGAGTATGGGGTACATTGTACCCCTACCCATTCACCTTAAAAAAAAGTGTCCAAAAAAAACACACTACACAACTTTTTAAAATATTCTATAAAATCAGCTCCGGCTCTTCCCTCTCTGGCTCTTCTTTCTTCTGTGGGGTTTCTGTCTTCTGAGGGGTCTTCTCCTGGATCTCCTGTCTTCGGTGGGGTTTCTGTCTTTTGAGGGGTCTTCTCCTGGGTCTCCTGTCTTCTGCTCTTTTGCCGCTGTCTTCTCCCTCTCTGTCTTCTGGAGATGTTGACTCGTCGCTCTTTCCCACTCGCATGCCAAGTCCGTACTGCACAATGCTTTATATTGGCATGGGACGGGGCCACCCGCTGACGGCACCATGAGGCCCCCTCCTTATGACGGCCCATCCCGGGACAGGCTGTGGCAGCATAAGAGGCGGGGCCTTCACCCCACACCAATTTAAGGCTACACGCAGTACAGACTTGGCATTCGAGTGGGAGAGAGTGACGAGTCAACATCTCCAGAAGAGAGAGGGAGAAGACCGAGGCAAAAGAGCAGAAGATAGGAGACCCAGGAGAAGACAGAAGACCCCTCAGAAGACAGAAACCCTGCAGAAGACAGGAGACCCTGGAGAAGACTCCTCAGAAGACAGAAACACTGCAAAAGAGCAAAACAAAGAGCTGGAGAGGGGAGAAGAGCCGGAGTGAGTTAACAAAATATTTTAAGAAGCTGTGTAGTGTGTTTTTATTTCTTTAGACACTTTTTTTTTTTTTTCTTCAGGTGAATGGGCAGCGGTACAATGTACCCCATACTTATTCACACAGGGTGGGGGTCTGGGATCTGGGGGCCCCCTTGTTAAAGGGGGCTTCCAGATTCCGATAAGCCCCCCGCCTGCAGACCCCGACAACCAATGGCCAGGTTTGTCGGGAAGAGGCCAGCTGGTACCTCCTGGGGGGGACCCCACGCAAATTTTTTTAAAAATTTGTTTGGGAGTTCCCCTTCAAGATCCTTTGCACACAAGTCGCACCGCAAGCTGGATCCGACTTCTGGTGCGACTTCTTCTATTCAAATCAATGAGCTCCCATAGGAAACGCAGCTGAAAGCTAGCGCGCAAAAACAAGCATTGACGTCAATGCAGAACGCTGATAAAATCGTGTTTTTAACGCAGATTTTTTTCTTGCCATTGGTACCGATGTTACTGCTCGTTTTTTTAAACGCCCGTGTGTATGAGGCCTTACTCCTCACCTGGTAGCCAACACATGCTTGAGACCATCTGAACCAAATACGCTTATCTAGGTCCTATCAGACCACAGGATATGGTTCCAATAATCCATGTCCTTAGTCTGCTTGTCTTCAGCAAACTGTTTGCGGGCTTTCTTGTGCATCATCTTTACAAGAGGCTTCCTTCTGGGACGACAGCCATGCAGACCAATTTGATGCAGTGTGTGGCGTATGGTCTGAGCATTGACAGGCTGATCCTCCACTCCTACAACCTCTGCAGCAATGCTGGCAGCACTCATGTGCCTATTTCCCAAAGACAACCTCTGGATATGACGCTGAGCATATGCACGCAACTTCTTTGGTCGACCGTGGCGGGACCTGTTCTGAGTGGAACCTGTCCTGTTAAACCGCTGTGTAGTCTTGGTCACTGTCCTACAGCTCAGTTTCAGGGTCTTGGCAATCTTCTTATAGCCTAGGCCATCTTTATGTAGAGCAACAATTCTTTTTTTCAGATGCTCAGAGTTCTTTGCCACAAGGTGCCAGGTTGAACTTCCAGTGACCAGTATGAGAGAGTGAAAGCGATAACACCAAATTTAACACACCTGTTCCCCATTCACGCCTGAGACCTTGTAATAGTAACGAGTCACATGACACCAGGGAGGGAAAATGGCTAATTGGGCCCAGTTTGGACATTTTCACTTAGGTGTGTACTCACTTTTGTTGCCAGCGGTTTAGACATTAATGGCTGTGTGTTGAGTTATTTTGAGGGGACAGCAAATTTACACTGTTATACAAGCTGTACACTCAATACTTTACATTGTAGCAAAATATTTACAAAAATGTAAGGGGTGTATATCCACTTTTGTGAGATACTGTATTTAGCTGTTTGCCTGGAGTTCAGCTTTAGGGTCGGTTCACACTGCTGCGATGCAAGAACCCTGCAAATCCACTGCGGGTTTCCGGATCGCATGTCTCCCAGCGGCAGTTCACACTGCTATATGCGAACTGCAGAGAGTGTCAATAGAAGGCTAATAACACCCCCAAATCAGTTCGCACTACGAACTGCAAACTCGCGCAGGAATCGGATCGCATGGTGTGAACACCCATGTGATCCGATTCTGATGCGGACAAAAAAAGGGTCCTGTGCAAGTTTGCTCCAATTGCGATGCAAATTCATCCATACTATCTCTATGGCTGAATTTGCATCGCACAGAGATTGCATGTGATTTACACTGCAGTGTGGAGCGAATCACATCCGATCTGGCTGCACGCAGCAGTGTGAATCATGCCTTAAAGTGAACAGCCAGCAGTGAACACCCAAAATATGTACTGACTATATAATATCCAATGCTTTCCTAATACCAAACCCCTGGAAGAACTTATAGTTGTTTAATAAGAGATGGAAAAGTAAGAGAGTACATAGTTCAAGTGGGTGAGCAGTGACTGCTCAAAATAAGCTATAAAATGTTCTTTGCTTTACTATTATCAACCCCTTGTAAAGTCCTATAAGCAATCAGTAAGAGACTTGATAAGTGAGATAATACCTTTTTTTTTTTTTTTTTTTTTTTTTTTTAATAATTCTAGTCAAAATAAAGGCCATCTACAATCACCAGTCATTGGTTTTCTCAGAATCTTAGCGGTACACGTCTCCTGACATTATGACTGGCGGAAAATCACTTTTTATATCTCACATGATAAAGCGTGGTTTCAGTTTCAATGATTTTTTCTTTTCCAGTCTGGTATGTGCATACTGGGGTGAATTCTTCTACAATGAATATTTTTATAACTAGTAAAAGAGGCTCACGGAAGTATTTTTCAAAGCAATGGAATGTTTAAATGTACTATGACTCACAGACATATGAATGTGTAGCTATGGGAACCTTAAATAGCATCAAATTTGTGACTAAAGCCAACACAAGCTAAACCTGAAATAGTTCCATTAATGTGCTTTAAATTAAGCACAATGCCTTACTGTAATGACGGCTGCTTTTATGCAGACACTATGTATGAATAAAGCTTTTTTTCAGATAGTAACCACTTCAAGACCAAGCCAATTCTTTCATTTCTCTCTTGCATGTAAAATCTGGATTTCTCTTGCGTTCATTGACAGACGCAGCCTATATTAATGACGTGGGTTATGTACCTTTTACTAGGAGTAGACTAGGCAGAACGAAAGTTCAGAAAGCAAACCTGGCCCCTCCCAGGGGGCTGTCCTCACTCAGCACATAACCCCTCAGCCCTGCATAGCATATCAGTTTTCCTCTGCCTAGTGCAAGGAGTTAGATCTGGTTCCCTGCTGGGAACTGCGGTTCCCCTAAAGTTTTTTCTTTTTTCTTTTATCCTTTTTGCGCAAGCCTTCTGATGAAGACTGCAATCAAGTAGCTGGCTGGGGACCACGCGGCTGTTCATAGGTCCTGCCATTTCCCCAGCACGGCCGATGGATGTGAGCCACCCTTAGCACTGGCGGGGTCCGCCGCATCCTGCCCATTCCCTGCAGGTGGGGGGAGGAAGGTCTGCACCGGGTGGCTACCCGCTACGCCCGTCTGGATGGGTGAGCGACACCCTCCTCCTCCCTGGGCAGAGGGGGGGGCGACTGGCGGTACCCGTTCCGGTGGGGGGGTACAGGCCCACTGGTCCCTGTCATGTCCTTCCCTGCCCCCCCTCACGTCCGCCCGCCCTACGACCTGCCCGCTCCGCTGCTAACCGTCACTCTGCCGCTCGCCTGCTGCAAACGCTCGGACCGCTCCGTTCGCATGCCAAGCGGCCGCCGCCATGTTGCCGGCGTCTGCCACCATTTTCCCGGAGCCATTTTGCCGCGGACGCACCATTTTGGAGGTGTTTTGGCCTCTTGTGTTGGCAGCCATTTTTGGTTGGTCTCCCTGTATGGGAGTTTTTCCATGTGCTTTTGGTGCCATTCCTTCCGGGAACGCAGCGGCAGCAAAATCAACAGCTCAGCAGATCGCAGCAGCGGCACAGCACGCAGTGGCATTGGCAGACAGTGGCGGCCTCCTTTTGGCACAGGGTTCCGCAAGTATTGCTGGCTTTCTCCCTGGGGTGCAGGAGCGGCGGTGCTGAGTCCTACTGGGCAGTCCTGAGGCTTTGCAGGGGGTGGCACTGTGGGGGTGATGGCTGGTAGGCCTCACAAGTGTCCTGGCGGTGGCGCAATGGCGGCTGAACCGACAGTTGCTTCTCCGGAGGAGTCCGCAGAAGCACAGGCCGTGCTTGGAACCTCTGGTTCCCCTAGATCAGTTAATCTCCATCTTGGAGGAGTTTTTCGCCCGGGGGAAATCGGACCAGTATGGGGGGGGCCCTAAAAAGAGCCCCCCTCCCCCGCAGTCCTCTGAGGAGGACTCGGAACTGGAAGGGGGCTCTGGGGTCACGGGGACCCCCGTGGAGCTCTCAGACGGAGAGCTGGAGCCTTCAGATGGGGAGGAGGACCAGGGGGCCTCGGTGGCGCGCGAAAAGGCGCTGGGGGGCACCCTGGTCGCGGCCGTTCGCAATTCACTGCGCCTGGATCAGGCTGGAGAGGCACAGGCGTCTGCCTTTACTTTTGGGTTCAAGAAGCCCTCCTGTGCTCCTAAGGTCTTTCCCTACCTCCAGTATTTTGACCAGTATGTGTATAAGGAATGGAAACGTCCGCTGAATTCCTTTACCCTGCCAAAACGTTTTTCTGTGTGCTATCCCTTTGAGGACAGCCTGTTACAGAAATGGGACTCCCCCGCGGTGGATCCGCCAGTGGCCCGTCTGAACAAGGCGACAACTATTCCCCTAGAGGGGTCTCCCTCCTTTAGGGATCCGGCCAATAGGTGGACGGAAGCAGTGTCCAAGGCACTCTTTTTGGTGGCGGGGGCAGCCATGCGACCGGCCTTGGCGTCTGTCATGGTAGCTCAGTTGCTTGCGGAGTGTGCGATGGAGTGGAGTGAGGCCCGGGGCGGCGTAGGTTCGCCTGAGTCCGTGCAGCGAGCAGACCACCTGGTGCAAGGGCTCCGTTATCTTTGTCACGCAGCTCTGGACTTGGTACTGGTGTTGTCAAAAATGTCGGTTTTTGCAATCATTATCAGGTGCCTGCTGTGGCTGCGACGCTGGTCGGGTAACCACGCGTCCAAGAAAGGTCTCACGGATCTTCCCTTTTCAAGGTGGTCGGCTATTTAGGCCCCAATTGGATGAAATCATTATGGATTTCACTGGGGGGAAGAGTACGTTTCTTCCCGAACCCAAGGGGCGTGACCAGTGCCGCAAACAGGGGCCTCTGGGCAGAAACATTTTTTTCGTGCGGCCAGTCAGGCGGGCAGGAACTCCCGGCCCCGCAAGTCTGCCTCGGGCTCTTGTAAGCGTCCCTAGCAACGCAAGCCCGAAAAGACTGAGGATAAGTCCTCCTCTGCATGATGGGTTGCCCCCGCCCGATTCTCGGGTGGGGGGCCGACTTTTGGGGTTCGCGGACTGTTGGCCCCCCTCATCTCAGACCGGTGGGTGCGGGAGGTGGTGTCCGGGTACAAGATAGAGTTCAGCCCCCGGAAAGGTTCTTCCCGTCCAATTCTCCGGAGTGTCGGCTAGCCCTGCTAGGGGCTGTGCGGTCGATGTCCGAACAGGGGGTGATTGTGCCAGTCCCTCCAGCGGAGAGATTCCGCGGCTTCTATTCAAACCTCTTTGTGGTACCAAAGAAAGGGGGGGGGGGGCAGGCCGGTTCTGGACTTAAAAGCGCTCAATCACTTTGTGAAAATGCGCAAATTCAGGATGGAATCAGTCCGTTCGGTCGTGGCCGCCCTGCACCAAGGGGATTGGCTGGCATCAAGGACGCATATCTGCTCATTCCCATCTATGTCGGGCACCAGCGTGACTTTCATTACCAGTTTGTGGCTCTCCCCTTCGGCCTGGCCTCAGCTCCGCGGGTGTTCACCAAGTTACTGGCCCCGGTACTCGCTCTGTTGCGGCAGAGGGGCATTGCTGCGATAGCCTACCTGAACGATCTCTTCCTGCGCGCTGAGTCGGCTCAGGCTCTGGAGGACAATGTTACTGTCACCCTGACCTCACTGAGGGACTTAGGTTGGCTGATCAACCTACAGAAGACGACATTGACCCCGTCCTGTCGCCTTGAATATCTGGGTCTGACATTGGACACTGTGCAGGCGAAGGTATTTCTACCTCCGGACAAGTTGCTGGCTCTGCAAGTAGCAGTGCGGTCCTTGCTGTCACGACGGTGGTCCTCCTTAACGTTTTTTGCATGCGGGTGTTGGGACACATGGTCTCGTCCTTCGAGGCGATACCGTACGCCCAGAGTCACACCCGGCTCCTGCAGCGAGCGATACTACTGCAGTGGGACAGGTCCCCCTCGTCTCTGGACCGTCTGATCTGGCTGGATCATCTGACCAGGAGGTCGTTGGCTTGGTGGCTTCAGGCCTTGGCATTGACCCTGGGGAAGTCGTTTCTTCCCCTAAATTGGTCGATAGTCACGACGGATGCCAGCCTCTCGGGCTGGGGAGGAGTCCTGGGGAACCTGTCGGCTCAGGGCCGTTGGTCGACACAGGAGTCTCGACTTCCAATCAATGTGTTGGAGCTGAGGGCGATCAAGCTTTGTCTCCTCCGCTGGTCGGCGAGGCTGCGCGGCCTCCCGGTTCGGGTTCAGTCGGACAACGCCACGGCTGTGGCGTACGTGAACCATCAAGGTGGAACAAGAAGCTCGGCAGCAGAGGCAGCCCACATCCTAAAGTGGGCAGAGCTTCACGTGCCGGCAATCTCTGCCATCTACATTCCGGGCATAGGAAATTGGAAGGCGGACTTCCTAAGTGGCCAAAAGCTGGACCAGGGAGAGTGTTCCCTGTATCCAGAGGTCTTTCGCCAGATTTGCGAAAGGTGGGGCACGCCAGATGTGGATCTCCTGGCGTCCAGATTCAATCACAAGGTGAAGACCTTCGTGAGCAGGTCAAGGGACCCGTTGGCGGCAGCCACGGATGCTCTGGTGGTCCCGGTACAGGCTTCTGTATGCCTTTCCTCCTCTCAAGCTTCTACCGCGGTTGCTGCGCAGGATAGAAGTGGAGGGAATCCCGACAATCCTGGTGGCTCCTGATTGGCCTCGCCGCCCTTGGTACGCCGATGTGGTGCGGATGGTAACAGACGTTCCCTGGTGACTCCCGCTTTGCGAAGATCTACTGTCGCAGGGCCCCATCTTGCACCCTGCTTTACCCTCGCTGGCTTTGACGGCATGGCTATTGAGTCCCATATGTTGAGGGACAGGGGGGTCTCTGAGTCAGTGATCCCCACTATGCTTGAGGCGCGCAAGTGTACTTTGCGCAAGATCTATCATCGCACCTGGAAGGCCTATATTGCCTGGTGTGAGCCGGGGGCTTGGAACCCCCGTTCCTTTGCAGTTGCTCGGGTGCTGGCCTTTCTTCAACAAGGCTTGGACCAAAAGTTGGCTTTGAGCACCCTCAAGGGCCAGATCTCCGCTCTGGCGATTCTGTTCCAGCGTCCTTTGGCACCGCATTCTTTGATCCGTACATTTGTACAGGGTGTACGTCATGTGGCTCCTCAGGTATGGTCGCCCCTGGCGCCGTGGGATCTAAACTTGGTACTTTCTGTACTGCAAAAACCGCCTTATGAGAAGATCAGGGATATTCCCTTACTATTGCTGTCTCAGAAGGACGCCTTCTTGGTGGCTATCACATCCGCTAGGCTGGTGTCTGAATTGGCAGCTTTGTCGTGTAGGTCCCCTTATTTCATCCTATATAATGATAAAGCGGGACTGCGCCCGTCTCCTTCATTCCTTCCGAAGGTAGTATCCTCTTTTCACATTAATGAGGACATTGTCCTCCCTTCCTTGTGTCTACACCTGTCTCACCCTAAGGAGATTGCTTTGCATTCCTTGGATGTGGTGAGAGCATTGCGGGTGTATTTGACAGCTACGGCTCCTTTTAGGAAGTCGGATGTGCTGTTTGTGCTGACTGCTGGGCCACGCAAAGGGTTGGCGGCTTCGTCGGCCACTGTTTTTCACGTTGGATCAGACAGACCGTGACACAAGTACCCCCTTTTCCGGTCACGGCTCATTCCACCAGGGCCATTAGCACTTCCTGGGCGTTTTAGACACCACGCATCAGTGTCTCAGGTGTGCAAGGCGGCTACTTGGGCCTCGGTGCACACTTTTTTGTTAAGTTTTACAAAGTTGATGTATCAGCATCCGCGGATGCTGCTTTTGGCCGCAAAGTTTTACAGGCGGCGGTGTAGGCGCGGCTGGTGCCTCCCGAGATCTTTCTGTGGGTACAGTTATTATTGTTTTGCCCACCCCTCTTGTTTGACACTGCTTTGGGACATCCTCACGTGTCATGAATAGAGGCTGCGTCTGTCAATGAATGTAAGAGAAAATAGGATTTTATTAAGAACTTACCGTAAAATACTTTTCTCTGAGTTCATTGACAGACGCAGCACCCACCCCTCGGTGTTGTGTTTGTACGGCTTGTTATGAACTGATATGCTATGCAGGGCTGAGGGGTTATGTGCTGAGTAAGGACGGCCCCCTGGGAGGGGCCAGCTTTGCTTTCTGAACTTTCGTTCTGCCTAGTCTACTCCTAGTAAAAGGTACATAACCCACGTGTCATGAATAGAGGCTGCGTCTGTCATGGAACTCGGAGAAAAGGATTTTACGGTAAGTTCTTAATAAAATCCTATTTTTTGCTAGAAAATGACTCAGAAGCCTCAAACCCTATATATTTTTTTAAGCAGAGGCCCTAGAGAATAAAATGGTGGTTGCAATTTTTTATGTCACCCAATATTTGCACAGAGGTTTTTCAAACCTCAAAAATTCAAACCTCTAAAAAAAACCTTTCCAAGTTTTAATCAATTTCAGTGAACAAAAACACAATATAATACCCAATTGTCAAATTATAAAAAATGACGTTGCACTGAGTAAATAGATACCAAACGTATCAGACCGTAAAATTGTGCATGCCTGTGGAATGATGACAAACAACGATAAATTAAATTATCCATTGCCAACCATTTAAACAAGTTTAAAGTGACATAGGAGGTCTGGTGCGATAATTCTTGCTCCCACTATGACTTTTGCAGTGATACCTCACATGTGTGGTGCAATCGCCGTTTACATATGCCTTTGGGACCTATGTGCGTGTTTGCATTTGCATGTGACTGGGGGGGTGCTTTAAAATGTTTTATATGTATTTTATTCTTTATTTTATTTACATACATTTTTTTTTTTTTTTTTTTTTGCACTGTACCTTTATATATTTTCTTTGGATGAACTCTATTGTTATCACAGGGGATGAACAATATCCCTTATGATAGCATGGGCCATGCCAGCTTTTAAAGAGATCTAGTTTGATCAGCTGGTTTACAAGTCAGTAATGGCTTATAAACAAACTGGGGGAAAGGAATTTCAGTTTTTTCCACTTTGCACAGGGCATGCAATCCGAGCGGTCGCATTGGTACCGGACTGCCCAATGAGACAGGAGCGCCCAGACAAGGAGGCGGGGTGGTGACCTCTTTCTGCCACCTGTAAAAATGATTGAGCCGCTGTTGGATCGCTTTTCAAAAAAAAAGAGACTCGCTGGCTGAAGAAAAACATAGCAGGATCATGAATATAGCTGCAGTCATGATCCTGCTATAACCACCTCTGTATCAGGCCATATATATACGTACAGCAGTATTGAGGTGGGTAAAGTGGAAGTGAGCTCAAATAGTTTGCTATGCTATAGGACAGGGATATGCAATTAGCGGACCTCCAGCTGTTGCAAAACTACAAGTCCCATCATGCCTCAGCCTCTGGGTGTCATGCTTGTGGCTGTCAGAGTCTTGCTATGCCTCATGGGACTTGTAGTTCTGCAACAGCTGGAAGTCCACTAATTGCATATCCCTGCTATAGGAGACCTTGAGAAATTCTGTAAGCAGTACCTTGAAAAATGTACCCTTTTGCCTGAAATTCCTCCTGAAAACTAGCAGTGCACTTCCTATTATCTGAGTGTGCCTAGCCACTCCTGTTCATACAACCTCATAGCTGTATATCTGCTGTGTGAGATCTAAGTCACTGCTGCCTCTCACTGACCACTTAGAAGATTTGGAGTGGGATTTGTTGATTTCATTGCTGTGCTGCTGACTGTTCTCCTTGCTGGAGGCTCTGACTTGAGGAAGCAAAACCCGCCTCTACCAAAATGGCCGCCCCCACACAGCGAGACTGCGCAGAACAAGGCATGGTAGGTCAGTAAGGGGGGGGGGGGAAATCGGCTGCAAGGAAGCTACAGGCAATACTGATGACTAGTGCTTTGCCCTCTGCCTTCAGTTTTGGCAGTTTCCATAGTTTAGTTCTCTTCTCTTTAACCCTATGTCGACCAAGTACTTTATAAACATTCCAGTATCTAAAGGGATAAAACAAGTGAACAATTACTGCTGATGCTTGATTTTTTTTTTTTTTTTTTTTACAGCCCACTCTCAAGTCTCTAATGTGTGTTTCATTAGTTGCAATAGAGACCTTGGAGGTCTAATAAACTGCTGATGTCTCCATAAAGAGGACCTGTCACCTGCCCATGCTATCATAAAGGGGACTTGTTGGCTCCCTTGTGATTGCAAAAAAGTAAAATAAAAAAAAAAAAATGTTTATTATAATAAAATGAGTTAAAAGAATAAAAATTAAAAGCACCCATGTCGCCCACGTACACACCCAAATACAAACACAAGCATAGTTTGCAAACATGCATGAAGGTATCACTGCAAATTCTAGGGTCATAATCCATGGTTCACTTTAAAATGAAAACGTGTAAAGGCTTTTAAAGCATCGACTATGGACAATTTTAGGGACAATTTCAGGGCCTAACATGCTTGATATCTTAAAGTGATTGTAAGGGCAGAAGGTTTTTTTTTATCCTAATCCACTCTATTCATTAAGATATAAAGCTTTCTGTGCACAGCAGCCCCCCTAATAATTACCTGATCCAGCGGTGTTGCAAGAGAAACGCAGCTGTCCAGGACTCTCTCTACTCATTGGCTGAGACCGCAGCGAAGCGCCATTGGCTCCTGCTGCTGTCAGTCAAAGTCAGTGAGCCAATGAGGAGAGAGAGGGGGTGTGGCTGGGCCGCGGCTCTGTGTCTAAATGGACACAGGGAACTGTGGCTCGGCTGCCCTAAAAGCTAGTTGCTTGCTGTGCGGGCACTCGCCAGGAGGAAGGAGCTAGAAGTGCCGAAGAGGGACCCGAGAAGAGGAGGAGTCGGGCTGCTCTGTGCACAACCATTTCACAGAGCAGGTAAGTATGACACGTTTCTTATTTTTAACAAAAAAAAAACACATTTAGTATCACTTTAATTACTTGTCACAACTCTATCTTTTATATGTTACCAAAATTGGGTATTATATTGTGTTTTGTGTGCAGTAAAATTTGATTTAGTGTATTTATTTTCCTGACAATTTGCATTTGATAAACAATTGTGCTAATATCATGCAAGGCAAAAAAATGCAACTTCCACCATTTTATTTTCCAGGGCCTCTGCTTTGAAAAAGAATATAACTGTTTAGGGTTTTTTAAAAAAAAAATGAATTGCTAGCAAAAAATGTAAAAAGTGCCCGGTTAGAAAATTGATTAAGGAGTTTGTAGAGCGCTTTTTGGATGGGACCTTAAATGTTTATCCAATTAAGGTTTCTGTTGTCTTTACTGGTTCATGAAAACCCTTTTTAAAATGAGCTTATGTGAAGTTTTACTGCGGTGAGACTCGTGATGTTTACAGCAGGAAACTGCAGTAACAGTTAAAATTTAAAAAATGCAACATTTTTCTTTGTGGAACTCACATTGCTGAACAGTTCAGCCCCGTAAAAGGAAAACCCCACCTAGACTTTCTTGTAAGGTTGCAAGGTGATCTATATAAAAATAGTAATGGGCAAATCCTAGGTGACCGTTTGTGATGTTCTGTTGTTTTTATGCATCAGTCATTTTCAGTTATGGTTTTTGCTTTATGTTGAATGTAAAAGCATTACGTCATGAAAATGTGTTGTTTGCATGCTTGACAATGTGCACTCATTTTAAAAATGTGCAGGAACAGCTTTGACACCCCATCTGTCATTTGGGGCTTATTATGGTAAATGTTGAGTGTAGTTTACCCTGGTGGTTATTCTACAAGCAGCAATAATATAAAATTGTAAAAACACATGCACAAAGTTTTATACTGATAACAGCAGTTACTTTAAAGTGGAACTTTATTCAGAAAATGAAAGCGGTTGTATCACCTTAAATTCAATTTTTACCTACAGGTAAGCCTATACTAACACTTACCTGTAGGTAAAATGAATATCTCCTAACCCTGTACGGCTTAGGAGATATTCCCACTGCAAGCAGCCGCTGACATCACGTAGTGTCGGACCTTGCCGGAAAGTCCGCCATGAAGACGGGCTTCCGCGTGCATGCGCGGGAGTGATGTTTCGTGGCTCTGGCCACTCACAGCACCGGAGCCGCGAACATGGAAGGATCCACGGAGTGAAGATGGAAACTCCCTCTTCGGGGACCGGGCAACCCTGTCGGAGCTTCATTCTGAGGTATTTCATAATAAACTAGTATGCGCTGCATACTAGCTCATCATGCCTTTGCCTTGCAGTTTTTTGGGGGTTTTTTGAAAGGGGGGTACAACCACTTTAAGTCCTGCTAGATCACTTCAGGCTGGCCCCTTTTGCAGGTATAGTTATGTAAAACATTTAAAATCTAGTAATACACGGCCTCAACCTGCTCTGCAGATGCTCAGTTGCTCCCCATGTTTAGGCACTAGTGAATTTGTAGAGGCCGATCTGCTGACAGCCATATAAAGGGGAGTTAAACCCTCCTATGCTTTTGTTTTGATCTGCAACTGCCATGGTGCTGCACATGTGATCCGTTATGACACCAGCCAATTGATGGTTTGGTTGAGGACACAAGCAAATGTGACAGACAGTAATCCTGGCATTCCAGGAATGTAACTGTTTTTTAAAAAAAAAAGTTAGGCCCACTTTCACACATGCCATTTCACTAGATCAGTCACATTTTTTTCAAAGAAAAAGCAGATGAAGTTTACATCAGCTTCTCATTAATTTTGACATCAGGTTTTTTTACATCCTCTACCAATGCAAAAACGGATGCAAAATCAGACCGTTTGTCCGTTTTTACATCTGTTTTTTGATTTGTCCGTTCCATTTTTTTTATGGAGCAGAAATAGGGCTTTGATCCAATTTGAAAAAAAAAAACAGATGTTCACAGATGTGGATGTGAACTGATGTACATGGATGATCATCCATTAACATCCATTTCTCCATAACAATGCATTGATGTCCATTTTTCATCCATCAACGAATGGATGAAAACTGGACAAACGGACCGCATGTGTGAAAGGGGCCTTATAGTGATGGGTTTAGTTCCACTTTATGATTTACTGCTGCTCAGGGGCTCTGGGCTTCAGTAAAATAGCAGCCTTCAGCAGGAAGAAGCCAGAGCAATGCTGGAGGCAATTTTACAGCATACACTATTTTGGTAGCGTAATTATGTGGAATGTATGTTCCTTGCTAAAGAGCAATAAGATAAATGTACAAAGAAGGAATGGTGCTGTCTTTTTTGTGTTCCTAGGGCCTGCCCAGTCTGGCCAAAAAACGAATACGTTTACTTATTAAATATATGGCACCAGTACTTGCAACAGAAAGAAAAAAACAAAAATAAATAAAACAAAAAATAATTCATAAACCGTAATCATAAACTGTCCATGTGAAATGTCCACAAAAAATATATACACAAATCTAGTCCATCCTCATAACAATCCAAACTTAAAATTTATGTGACATAAATTCTCCAAAAAATGATGGTGATGTAATCAAATGTAAAAAGTACGAAATAGCAGCAAAAAGGTAGCAGCAAACAGTGTAAAAAATATATAAAAGTAACTTTTAGTGCTTCATCTGTGCATATAGCAGCATTGTGATTTCCACGCGTGCTCCCCCTCTTGGGTCCCCACTCACCAGATCTCCACACCCCTGCAGGGGTAACTCGCATGTGGCAAATGGGGTCTTTTATTCCTGTGCTCCAATCCTGTGTTGGTGCACCCAAACTCCGGTCCTCCGCTCACCGGGTGCTCTCCAAACGGATTTCATATGAGAAGAACAAAGGATTCTAGAATAGTGTAATTCCATACAAAAAGGGGTAGTTTATTTGAATAAAAATGAATAAAATTGCATGCAGGAGAAAAGGGTTTAAAAACAGTCCCCAGCTGGCACACAAATCAAGCAGTTAAAAACTGCTGATTGGGGAAGGTAAGAACTCCTCCCTCCTCCGCCGATTTGCGCTCCACTGATGTGAATCACCAGTCTAGGACGGGACGTGCGGCGTACGTTGTAGCCCCGCCTAGGCTACAACAGCTGGGGACTGTTTTTAAACCCTTTTCTCCTGCATGCAATTTTATTCATTTTTATTCAAATAAACTACCCCTTTTTGTATGGAATTACACTATTCTAGAATGCTTTGTTCTTCTCATATGAAATCCATTTGGAGAGCACCTGGTGAGCGGAGGACCGGAGTTTGGATGCACTAACACAGGATTGGAGCACAGGAATAAAAGACCCCATTTGCCACATGTGAGTTACCCCTGCAGGGGTGTGGAGATCTGGTGAGTGGGGACCCAAGAGGGGGAGCACACGTGGAAATCACAATGCTGCTATATGCACAGATGAAGCACTAAAGTCACTTTTATATATTTTTTACACTGTTTGCTGCTACCTTTTTGCTGCTATTTCATACTTTTTTACTTTTTACATTTGATTACATCACCATCATTTTTGGAGAATTTATGTCTCATAAATTTTAGGTTTGGATTGTTATGAGGACGGACTAGATTTGTGTATATATTTTTTGTGGACATTTCACATGGACAGTTTATGATTACGGTCTATGAATTATTTTTTGTATTTATTTTCGTTTTTTTCTTTCAGTTGCACGCACTGGTGGCATATATTTATTAAGTAAACGTATTTGTTTTTTGGCCAGACTGGGCAGGCCCTAGGAACACAAAAAAGACAGCGCCATTCCTTCTTTGTACATTTATCTTATTTATTCCTTCTTAGAAGGGAATTGTGGGAAGGCAGCAGTCTTACCTACCAATACATATTTTATCCTAAGCGCGGAAATACAATTTCTATTTGCTAAAGAACATTATTTTTTATCAAGTTGTTATGGGTAAAGTTCCGCTTTAAAACCACTTCCGGACCACCAACAGTATAATATACGTCACTAGTTTGACCTTAAATACCGTTGTTATGGCAGCAGCTAGCTGCCCATAACCCCGGTGTCTGATAAGTGGTCCAGGTAGTGGATTTTATAGGCAGCAGGAGAGGTGCACCCTTTCAGCCGCTTCCCGATGTTTCCCCGCTTACCGGAGAGATCGGTAAAGGCAGAAACGATCCGATCCCCTGGATCGATGGTCAGGAAGTCGAGTGAGGGCAAGATGCCCCCCACTCAATCCTATAAGAACCGGAGCAACGTCTAATGTCACTTCCGTCAAATGGCCATAAAGAGCCAGTTTTTCTTTTTTCTGGTAAAATGACATTTTTTTTTTTTTTTTTTTTTGCGTTTAAATGTAAATGTGAGATCTGATGTCTTTTTGACACCAGATCTCGCAATAAAGTGGACCTGTCATGCTTATTTCTATTACAAGGCATGTTTACATGCCTTGTAATAGGAATAAAAGTGATCAAATTTTTTTTTTTTAAGGCGACAATGTAAAAATGAAAAGTAAAAGAAAAAAAAATTATACTGCCCCGTCCCTCCAAGCTTGCATGCAGAAGCGACTGCATGCGTAAGCTATGCCCACATATGTAAGTGGTGTTCAGACCACACATGTGAGGTATCGCCGTGATCGTTAGAGCGAGAGCAATAATTCCAAACTAGACCTCTTCTGTAACTTCAAACTGGTAACGTGTAAAAAAATTTTTAAAGTATCGCTTATGGAGATTTTTAAGTACCGTAGTTTGTCGCCATTCCACGAGCGTGCACAATTTTGAAGCATGACATGTTGGGTATCTATTTACTCAGCGTAACATTATGTTTCACATTATCCAACAAATTGGGCTAACTTTACTGTTTTTTTTAATTCACGAAAGTGTATTTTTTCCAAAAAAAAGTGCGTTTGTAAGACCACTGCGCAAATACAGTGTGACATAAAATATTGCAACAACCTCCATTTTATTCTCTAGGGTCTCTGCTAATATATATATATATATATATATATATATATATATAATGTTTGGGTATTCTAAGTAATTTTCTAGCAAAGAATACTAATTTAAACGTGTAAACAACAAGTGTCAGAAAAAGACCTGGTTCTTAAAGCAGAACTCTGGGATTTTCAAAAAGAAACCCCATTAGTACACCCCCCTACACTGAACACTAAACCGTTATTAGATTTGTGAAATTCCTTACCATTGACGAGATATGTCCAATCTAATTTACAGGAAGTGGGCTTTTTCATTTAAATGATGCACCATGTACTTAGCTAGGAATGCTCTGTTAGGCTCCATTTACACGGGACGCTATGTTAACCTCCCCGAACAATTTATTTTGACAGCTATAAGCCGACGTCTAAAACGGCCGTTTTGACACGTTTTGTATGCGGCGTTTAGCAGCGTTTGCGTCTAGGAGCGTTTTTCTTTAAATGGAAATGCCTGTAAACAAAGCGGTCCTAGATGCGAGTTACCGCATTTAGGCGCGTTTAGCAGCGTTTACAAGCTGTTTGGCGTTTCAAATGCCTCTGAACTGGTGCCTGAACCCATTTTTTTTGCATTCCAAAAAAAGCCTTTAACCACTTCCGTACCGCCGGACGTCATATGACGTCCTTGGGTTTGAGTGGTGATATCTGAATGGTGCCTGCAGCTGCAGGCACCATTCAGATACCGTTTTTTTCAGCAG
>BLSH010160177.1:380127-406499 GCA_018402905.1 Glandirana rugosa
GACAAACGTAGAGATGACGCCTGATGTGTCTCAGGACTGGAGTTGGACTATCTTGTGGAAACTCTAATTAATTCTCGCCCCTGACGCTCGGTCCGGAAGAGCAGGTGTACTCGCGGAAAACGTAAAAAGATAAAAAAACAGATTAATTAAAAACACAACGTTAGGACCTATATACAAAACGTGATCTATACCGACTTAGTCTACCGGACTCTAATTTTTACTCGGACCCACATGTCGTTTCTGACATCACGTATATTAGGTTTTCTCTCTCGTCGTGAGTGTCCAGAACTTCCCACTTGTGTGTTACTACCAAATTAAAACTGCAAAGCTAATCCGTGTTCGGACAAAAATCTAGTGCAAAACATATATCCAGGATTGCAACACAAAAATTAATTAGACAAAAAAATAGAAAAATGCAAAAGGCGCTCATGTGGACGAGAAGGCCTGGCTCGCAGTCCCCGCTCTTAATTAATCTCAAAGGTGTTCTATCAGGTTGAGGTCAGGACTCTGTGTAGTCCGCAGTAGAGATGCAAACAGCAATAAACACCCGATGAGGTTCTAACCACTTCCTAATCTATACAAAACCTAAACAATACACTTTAATGCCTAACTGCAGGCTCCGTAGCTACCCCTTCCCTCCCCACACATCTTCACCTCCAAAGCCATTGCATTTTTTTTTTTTTTTTGCACAAAATTGTCAAAACAACAAGTTATTTCTCACACACAGCATATGCATACTTCCAATTACACCACAAAATACATTCTGCTACTGTCCCTGAGTATGGCGATACCACATGTGTGAGACTTTTTCACAGCCTGGCCACATAGAGAGGATCAACATGCAGGGAGCACCGTCATGCATTTTAGCAGCAGAATTTTCACATCTAATTTCCTAACGACCTATTACACTTTTGAAGGCCCTGGAGCAAAACGACCCCATTTTGGAAAGCAAACACCCGAGGTATATTCTATGAGGCATGGGCTGCAGATAGGTACTCAGGTATTCTGATGGGCTGCAAATAGGTACTTGGGTACTTTGATGGGCTTGAGACAGGTACTAGGGTAATCTGATGGATTGGTAAAAGGTACTTGGGTACTCTGATGGGCTGCAGATAGGTACTCGGTTACTCAGATGGGTTGGTGACAGGTACTCGGATACTCTGATGGGCAGGTGACAGGTACTCGGGTACTCTGACGGACAGGTGACAGGTACTCGGGTACTCTGATGGGCAGGTGACGGGTACTCTGACGGACAGGTGACAAGTACTCGGGTACTCTGATGGGCAGGTGACAGGTACTCGGGTACTCTGATGGGCAGGTGACAGGTACTCGGGTACTCTGATGGGCAGGTGACAGGTACTCGGGTACTCTGACGGACAAGTGACAGGTACTCGGATACTCTGATGGGCAGGTGACAGGTACTCGGATACTCTGATGGACAGGTGACAGGTACTCGGGTACTCTGATGGACAGGTGACAGGTACTCGGGTACTCTGATGGACTGCTGAACAGGAAGAGAACATATGTAACATAATGTGCACTTTCTAAAGAATATATAAAGGTGAAAACAGCAGATATACATGTAAAACTCAGGTAGGGAGATTTGTTTCATCTCTGTGTATCATCTGAGGCTGTTTACTTCCCTGTGTATATGTGAGGGTTTACATATCGTCTTGAGGAAAACAGGCTTGTGCCTAATCGAAACGTCAAAATTAAACCATCATTGTGTGTTCACCCTTCAAGACCTGTGAGTGCTGCTCTCTCTTTTGGATTATATGCACTACAGTCTTTGCTGTACACCCAGGCTCATTTTTAATCTCAGGCCATCTGATTCAGCCATATCTAGTGCAAAACATATATCCAGGATTGCAACACAAAAATTAATTAGACAAAAAAATAGAAAAATGCAAAAGGCGCTCATGTGGACGAGAAGGCCTGGCTCGCAGTCCCCACTCTTAATTAATCTCAAAGGTGTTCTATCAGGTTGAGGTCAGGACTCTGTGTAGTCCGCAGTAGAGATGCAAACAGCAATAAACACCCGATGAGGTTCTAACCACTTCCTAATCTATACAAAACCTAAACAATACACTTTAATGCCTAACTGCAGGCTCCGTAGCTACCCCTTCCCTCCCCACACATCTTCACCTCCAAAGCCATTGCAACTTGTATATTCTTTTATTTATCTATTACTCGCCTTTCTATAATGTCTTCTGGCCAGTTACCTACTGAGAAAGTCTTCTTCAGTCGTCTTCTGGTAGTGGGCAGTCCTGGTTCATGCAGAGAGAGATGCTGATCTGATGACACCAGCGCCGCTCTCTGCACCAATCCACTGTTAATGCACTGTGGCCTGCTTATTGGGCTGAGCCATGACACGCTGCACTCAGCCTTTTCTCAGTCTTCCAGGTGGCAATGAAGACTAAAACTATCATGTGATAAAGAAGAGGTTATTAATGCCACAGCTCCAGATTTAAGGGGAGTATTGAAGCCCGAGCTGCTTTTTTTTTTTTTCTTCTTTTGAAACCTCCGGGGTGTGTTTAAAAAATAGTCAGGGCTTGGCTTTATTCGTAATGTACTGAACATTCCCTTAAGTCACATTTTAACATGTCCCTTCTTTGTCTTTTGGTAGCTCATTTCAAAGAAGAGCTTGTGGAGGAATCAGGTTTGCTGTTTTCTGATTCAAGCTACTGGACAAATTATTTAATACCAAATGAAGAATCTGAGCACCAAGTTCCAGCTCTGCCATCTAAGAAGAAGCGCAGAGAAGAGATCCTTTTTCACCCATGCAAGGGTAAAGGCATTTCACCACCTTCCTTGGAGCCCAGAGAAGGGATCCTACTTGACCTGTGGCAGGGTAAAGGCACTCAATCACCCCTGGAGGGGCCCAGAGAAGCGATCATGCTTAACCAATGTAAGGGTGAAAACACTCCACCACCTCTGGAGGGGCCCAGAGAAGTGATCCTGCTTAACCAATGTAAGGGTGAAAGCACTCCACCACCTCTGGAGGAACCCAGAGAAGATATCCTGCTTGACCTATGCCAGGGAGAAGGCAATCCAGCGCCTCATGAGGAGTCCAGAGAAGAGATCCTGCTTGACATATGCCAGGATGAAGGAAATCCACCACCTCAGGGGAAGCCCAGAGAAGAGATCCTGCTTGACCTGTGCCAGGGTGAAGGCAGTCCATCACCTCAGAAGTTGTCCAGAGAAGAGATCCTGCTTGACATATACCACGGCGAAGGTACTCCACCACCTCGGGAGCTGCCCAATGAAGAGATCCTGCTTAACAAGTGCAAGGGTGAAAGTGCTCCACTACCTCGGGATCTGCCCAACAAAGAGATCCTGCTTGACTTATGCCAGGGTGAAGGCAATCCACCACTACAGGAGCTGCCCAGAGAAGGGATCCTGCTCGACCTATGCCAGGGTGAAGGCACACATACTGTGTGCCAGGGTTGTCAGGGCAAGGAGCATGGAAGCAAAGTAATACCCTCAGAGACTGCAAGTGAGGCATTACCTTCTAAACAGCAGCAAGATACTCCAGTGATCGTTATTGAGCATTTCGATGACATATCCACAGATTTAGAGACTTCTGGGTAAGCTATGTAACATTGGAGTAGAAAATATAACTGATATGGCAGAGTGTAATTATTCAACGTGTTTATCAGCATGTACAAGATGTCAGGAAGTGATACATTTATGATGTAGCTCATATGTAGCATCAGAGACATAGTTATACTGTTTTGTGACTTAATTGGATATTTGAAATGGTCCTTTAACCCGAATTCCAGACAGATATAAAACAACTGCCAACAGTAATCATTTCATTAATCTTTTGAATGCAAATAGTGTAGGTACTAAGTGCCAGTTTAGCTCTGTAGCATGAACATGTGCTGACATGGAGCATGCTGATAGGAGATAGCAGAGGGATAACCACCGGAGTCTTCTGCTTCAGTGTCCAAACTCTCCTGTCACAGTCAAATCCTGGTGGGTTCTTACAGGCAAAGCTTCAGCCCTTCCAGATAATCATAAAGATGTTAATGCAACACGAGAGATTGGGAGAGAGGGAACACACTTACGCATATGTCCCTCAACTGTCTAATGGATTCATTGGTTCTACATCCTTTAGAATTAATGCATATTACACAAACATCCCTAGCCAAACCTAAACTAATGTAGAATTTTGAAGGTTCCACACCAAAAAACATTAAAATTTATTAAATTTTATTCAAAAACATTCTTTAAAAAAATATTAAATGATGACCCCATAGGGCTGGACAACTATACTAAATATAAAGTCTAAAAATATTTGGCATGTAGCAGATTGTCATACAGACATGATGTAACATTGATACAACAAATACTGCCCCACTCTAATGTTCCATCAGGTCTTCCGGAACATAAGTATCTTCTAAGCGTTTCACGAGACATAGCCCTCTTCTTCAGGAAGAGGCTATTGCCATGTGTCTGCTTTACATGCTGGAAATATCTGTACACATTTGAAAACACAGACTACTAGAATGTCACTCCTGGTCAACTGGACCCTTTAATAATAATCTTCATGTAGTTGCCAAGTGAAAAGATATATCCCAAGTACTCTCTCTGATCTTCCAGCTAGAGAAGAGCAGATTGGGACCAGGTGATGAAATCCTCCCAGTCTTCTGTTATGCCCGCCTAACTGTGTTCTATGATGTAGGAACTCCATAATAGCCCGCTGCTATGGAGCACGATGGAGTTTCCCTGCCATTGATCACAATTTCAAATATGTACAGATATTTCCAGCATGTAAAGCAAACACATGGTCATAGTCTCTTCCTGAAGAAGCAGGCTTTGTCCTGTGAAACACATCGAATGTACTAGAATCCTTGATGGAACATTTAAATCAGGGCCAACATTCGCTGTATTTAATGTTACATTATGTTTTTAATACATTTTAATGTTGTGTGGTAACTTCAAAATCCTACTTTAGCTTAGGTTTAGTTAGTGATTTTTGTGAATCATAAAGAGGTCCCAATTAGACCAGCTAGAAGCGCACATTACAGCTGCAAAACTTTGCATCAGCTCATGTGTGAACTTCATGTAATGATAAGACTTGAGGTGTCCTGAAAATCATTTTACTCTAAATTTTCCTGCTTTGAACAGTGGAAAACAGAGAAACTTTACAACTACATTGAGAAGGAAAGAGACCATCATTATTGAAGAACCATGGTCAAAGCTGGGACACCCCCAGATCAGACGTGTTATCTTTGCATTGCTCCTTGTCAGATTGTTACTGCTTTTCTCTCGACAGTTCTGATGAAGTGACCTATGTGGAAGCTGTGGCCAATGCTCAGGGTGTGGAGGCGGCTCGGTGTTTGGCAGTGAAGCTATTCCACCTTGACGGCTTTGACAGATCTCAGGTTGCTCCTTATCTTCAGAAAAAGTAAGTATTTAGTCTGCAAAAAGTACATGTCTACTATTTTGTCCTAATTTATCCTTCTCAGCATTATGACTTTTACATTTGTGTGCAGCCCAGCTTAAAGGGATGTGGTCAGGTGCAGAAGGCTGTATTTGACCTCCTTTGCCTGCAATGTATATGCATCTCTAAAAGGGCATGGCGAGTTCAGGGAAACTCCATGCATAACAGGTCACACCCATATTGGACATTTCTCCTCTTTTGGGGTGTCTTTGTAAAACAACACATTCAATTTAAAACAGAAATACAAGGCATGTATATGTATATATGTGTGTGTGTGTGTGTATATGTGTGTGTGTATATATATATATATATATATATAATGTGTGTGTGTGTGTGTGTGTGTGTGTATATTGTGACAGCCAGCAGGTAAAGACGCCTGGTTGCATGCAGGATGGCAGGTACATCTGCCCAAGATTCAAAGTTTATACAGACTTATACTACTAGGGGGAGTGCTAAGTCTTGCTGGGGTAGAGGTAATGGGTCCAGCTGGGTTGAGCTGGCTCAATAAGACCTCTACGTAAACTCCCAGCAAGCATAGGTGAGTGCTCCATCCTGGAACTAGGTTCTGTATCAGGTCAACTGCTGTTTTGCTGTGCCGAAATTGTGTAGTGTACCCTTCCAGGGGGTCAAACACACCCGCTGCCGACCTAACTCCCTTACAGTGGTGGAGGAAGCTAGGGGCAGTTTTTTATTTGTGAAAGGCCAGCATGGAAGAAATACTGAGACAGCTGTAGCGAATGCTAACCAGCAACAAACGAATGCTAGTCTGCAACAAACAAATGCTAGTCTGCAACAAGCAAACACTAATTGGCAGCGAGCTCTCCAGCAAAGTATGGAAGCACAACAACGAGCCCAGCAACAATCTGAGGCTCGCTTAATTGAGCTGTTGCAGAAGCAAGAGCAGAGATGCCATAACACAACAACGTCCGCAGACCAGTGAGGCGAGTGGTTCCAGTAATAAATCATCATTTACTGCCAAAAATGACTGGAGAGGATGATCCTGAAGTGTTTCTGACCACATTTGAAAGGACTGCAGAAAGAGAAAAGTGGCCTAAGGGACAGTGGGCTGGATTGGTGGCTCCTCTATTAGCTGGGGAATCGCAGAAAGCGTATTATGACTTGGAGCCGGACCAAGCAAAAGACTATGTTGTGCTAAAAACAGAAATATTGGCACGGTTGGGTGTCACCCTGGCTGTCCGGGCTCAGCGTGTGCATAATTGGACTTTCCGACTTGAAAAGCCCCCCAGGTCACAAATGTATGATCTCATTCACCTGGGCAGGAAGTGGCTGCAACCTGAAACTCTTGACAGCACCAAAGATTGTGGAGCGTGTGGTAATGGTTCGATTCCTGAGGTCTTTACCTACTGCTATCCAAAAGTGGGTAAACCATGGAAGCCCAGATACGGCCTAAAAGCTTGTGGATCTGGTAGAGAGGTACTTGGCTACAGAGTACCTGACCGCCTCTCCCAGAGACTCACAGACTTTCCACCCTAAGACCAGACCATCCCCAGCGGGTAAGATGACTTCAAGGGGTAAGGGTGGAGGGAGTGAGAGGGCAGGAAGTTTGCATAATGTATGGCGACCGTGTGTCAAAGTCGCAGGAAGCAGCGAAAAAAAAGTTTATTTGTTATCGTTGCCGGCAAGAGGGACATATTGCAGCCAATTGCCCATTTGTGGATGAGCCTATGGAATGTGACTATCTAAGAGACAGACGTCAGTCGCTGTTTGGGACAGTTGCATGCACTGCCACTTGGAACTGAAAAACATTTATGCAAAATGTGTATTAATGATAAAAATGTTGTTGTGTTGCTAGATTCAGGTAGTCTGGTGACATCAAAGCTGAATTAGTTACTACAGAGGTCTCTAGGAATAACAAGGTGGTTGTTATTTGTGTACATGGGGACACCAGAGAGTATCCTGTGGCTAAAGTGGTTTTTGAGACCCCCAAAGGTACCCTAACTCATCAGGTGGGGTTGGTGCCTCACTTACCACATGATGCTATTGTGGGGAGGGATTTTCCAAAATTCTGGGAACGCTGGGATGGTCCTGAAGCCCCTAGAGGCCAGGAAGAGGAATCCCAGGTATCCTCTGAGAATGGTGAGACTTCTCCAGATTTTCCCTTGTCGGTGTTGGCAGGAGAGACTCGGGAAACTGGGGAGGAACCAACATCTTCAGAAGAAAACATGCCGTCTGCAGAGTTCTCTGATTTAGAGGTTCACAGGGAAAATTTTGCCACAGAACAGGTAAAAGACCCCACCCTGATAAAGGCACGGGAAAATGTGGTAAAGATAGATGGTGAATTAGTGAACCCAGATCAGCATTGCAGTTACCCATACTTTATGGTGAAAAGGGATCTGTTGTATCGGGTTGCCCAAAAGGCGGATGAAATCATTGAGCAACTTGTGGTACCTAAACCATATAGGAAGTTGGTATTGGAATTAGCCCATGGGCACATTTTGGGAGGTCTTTTAGGGGTGGAAAAAAAGAGAGAGAGAGAGTATTGCAAAGGTTCTATTGGCCTGGGGTCATGAAGGAAATAGAAAATTGTTGTTCCTCCTGCCCTGTGTGTCAGAAGTCGGCACCTTTGTCGCATTTCCGTAACCCACTGGTACGTCTCCCCATCATTGAGGTTCCCTTTGAGAGGATCGCAATAGATTTGGGAGGACTGAAGTCCACCAGGGGGCATCAGTACATTTTGGTCATAATGGACTATGCCACCCGCTATCCCGAAGCGATCCCTCTTAGAAATACCTCCGCCAAGACTATAGCCAAAGAGCTATTTCTGGTCTTCAGCCGTGTGGGTATTTGTAAGGAATTGCTTACAGACCAGGGTACCCCATATATGTCCAGGGTAATGAAAGCGTTGTGCAAGTTGTTCAAAGTGACACAATTACGTACATTCGTGTATCACCCTCAAACAGATGGGTTGGTTGAAAGGTTCAACAAAACCCTAAAGCAAATGTTAAAAAGGTGGTGGATCGAGATGGAAAGGATTGGGACTGTTTAATACCCTACTTGATGTTTGCTATTCGGGAAGTACCACAATCCTCTACCGGGTTCTCGCCCTTCGAGTTATTCTATCGGAGACACCCAAGAGGGCTGTTGGACATCGCCAATGAAACTTGGGAAAGTGAGAGTTCTCCCCACCGGAGTGTGATTGTGCATGTTGCTCTAATGCAAGATAGAATTGCACAAGTAATGCCAATCGTCAAGGAACACTTGGCCCAAGCGCAAGTAGCACAGCAAAGGGTGTATAACTGTAAGGCCAAAACCGGTACTTTTTCACCGGGGGATAGGGTGTTGGTACTAATCCCTACGGTCGAAAGCAAATTCCTGGCCAAATGGCAGGGCCCTTATGAGATAATTGAACAAGTGAGTGAGGTGAACTACAGGGTCAGACAACTAGGACGGCGAAAGCCAGAACAGATATACCACATTAATCTGTTGAAAGCCTGGAGGGATAGGGAATCCCTAGTCGCAGAAACCTTGGTGTCGCAGACTCAGTCCGATTGCTATTCCCCACCTCAGGAATTAAGCAATCACCTTATCAAAACCCCAAAAACAGGAGGTGAAAGAGTTTGTGCTCTGCAACAGAGAGGTGTTCTCTAAGCTGCCGGGACAAACATCTGGGGCAGTGCATGACATTCTCACCCCACCAGGTGAAAGGGTAACACTAAAGCCCTATCGAATACTGGAGGCCCGAAGGGAGGCAATAAGAGGGGAGGTTCAACGAATGCTTGAATTAGGTGTGATAGAAGAGTCCCAGAGTGACTGGTCCAGCCCGATCGTTTTAGTGCCCAAACCCGATGGGAGTTGGCGAATTTGTAACGATTTCCGGCAGTTGAATAAAGTTACAAAATTTGATACCCTCCCCATGCCACGCATAGATGAACTGATCGACCGGCTGGGAACAGCCCGATATGACAACCCTTGATCTCACCAAGGGGTATTGGCAAATTCCCCTAGCTGAGTCAGCGAAGGAGAAAACGGCATTTGTAACACCAGAGGGGGCATTCCAGTATAAAAGAATGCCATTTGGGTTACAAAATGCACCAGCCACGTTCCAGTGAAAAATGGACAAAATTCTGAGGCCCCATCAGAAATATGCTACAGCCTACTTGGACGATGTGATTATCCACAGTACGGATTGGGCCTCACATCTGCCAAAAGTGCAAGCTGTACTAGACTCCATAAGGGAAGCTGGGTTCACGGCTAATCCAAAAAAGTGTACCATTGGACAGGAATAGGCCAAATATTTAGGGTACACTATTGGGAGGGGAGTAATAAAACCCCTAATCAACAAAGTGGAAGCCATAAATAGCTGGCCGCGCCCCAACAGCAAGAAGCAGGTTTGAGCATTCCTCGGAATTGCTGGATACTATTGGCGATTCATTCCTCACTTTGCTTCGCAGGCTGTGCCCCTAGTCAACCTGACAAAAGGGAAAGCATCTTCCATGGTGAAATGGACTCCGGAGGCTGAAGCAGCCTTTCAGGCTTTAAAGAAAGCCCTATGTAGCCAACCAGTGCTGTACTCCCCGGACTTCGCTAAGGACTTTGTGGTACAGACTGAAGCATCAGACGTAGGCTTAGGAGCAGTGTTGTCCCAGGTCTGGAAAGGAGAAGAGCACCCAGTCATTTATCTTAGCAGGAAACTGAAACCCCATGAAGAAAATTATGCCACAATTGAAAAAGAGTGTAGTCTAGCGGTGAAATGGGCACTAGACTCCCTGCGATACTATTTGCTGGGTAGACACTTTGATCTGATTACAGATCATGCACCTTTAAAGTGGATGGCCCAAAACAAGGAGACCAATAGAAGGGTAAATTGTTGGTTTCTGGCCCTGCAAGAATACAACTTCGCAGTGAAGCATCGCCCTGGGGTTAAAATGGGGAACGTGGATGCTCTATCTCGGGTATCTGCGTACCTGGCTGCGTGTGTCCCAAACCCCAGTTTGAAACAAGGGGGGGGGGGTGTATGTGACAGCCGGCAGGTAAAGAAGACTGGTTGCGTGCAGGATGGCAGGTACATCTGCCCAAGATTCAAAGTGTATACAGACTTGTACTAATAGGGGGAGTGCTGAGTCTTGCAGGGGTAGAGGTAATGAGTCCAGCTGGGTTAGCTGGCTCATTAAGACCTCTACATAAACTCCCAGCAAGCATAGGTGAGTGCTCCACGCTGGAACCAGGTTCTGTATCAGGTCAACAGACTGGGGAGTGTAACAGCTTGTCTGGTAAGAAGCCTGTGTGGCTGACTGTTCAGTGAGAGATAGGAGCTAGGTACAGCGGTAGGCTGTACCCAGCTGACAGGGAAACCTATTGTGTAGTCAGTGGCCAAGTGGCCTAGGATTTATTTTGTTGTTTGTTTTTGTTTTGCTGTTTTTCACATTGTATCTAGTGAGAATAAACTACCTTTTTGTTTTCCTCTGAAACTGTCTCGTTGTGCCTAAATTGTGTAGTGTACCCTTCCAGGGGGTCAAACGCACCTGATAGGGTGAGTCACTCCTCTCGCCTTCGTCTAGGTAGATATATTTTGAAAAAAATTTGAAATTTTCACCACATGTCCATAACAACCCGTGCAATCCATACATACAAAGAAACTGAAATAAATACTTTTAGAAATTACGTTATGTATAATAAAATGGAATGACACAGGGAAAAAGTATTGAATACATGAAGAAAGGAAGGTGCAAAAAGGCATGTAAAGCCAAGACACCAGCTGAAATCTATCGGTAATTAGATAGCAATCCTGCCCCTTGTCAGTGCAAATGAATATCAGCTGGTTCAGTCTCAACTGATGGCCTATAAATAGGTGTCTCTTTACCAAGGTGTCACACAAGAACCAGCTTATTAGGGTAAAAGCAAAGAGCTCTCTCAAGACCATTGCAACCTTATCGTTACAAAACATACTGATGGCATTGGTTACAAAAGGATTTCTAAACTTCTGAATGTTCCAGTGAGCACTGTTGGGGCCATGCTCCGGCAATGGAAAGAACATCATTTCACCATAAACCGGCCACGACAAGGTGCTCCTCACAAGATTTCTGACAGAGAGGAGTGAAAAGAGTTATCAGAAGAGTTGTCTGAGAGCCAAGGACCACTTGTAGAGAGCTTCAGAAAGACCTGGGATTAGCAGGTACAATTGTTTCAAAGAAAACAATAAGTAATGCACTCAACCGCCATGGCCTGTATGCACGCTCACCACGCAAGACTCCATTGCTGAAAAAAAAGCATGTTGAAGCTTGTTTAAAGTTTGCTGCACAACATTTAGACAAGCTTGTGAAATACTGGGAGAATATAGTCTGGTCAGATGAGACCAAAATTGAACTCTTTGGATGCCATAATACACACCATGTTTGGAGGTCAAATGGCACTGCACATCACTCCAAAAACACCCCCATACCAACAGTGAAGATTGGAGGTGGGAACATCATGGTGTGGGGCTGTTTTTCAGCATACGATACTGGCAAACTTCATATCGTTGAAGAAAGGATGAATGGGAAAAAGCACTTAGACATTCTTGATAAAAATCTGCTGCCATCTTCCAGGATGATGAAGATGAAACAAGAATGGACATTCCAGCAAGACAATGATCCCAAAACACAAAGCCAAGGAAACTCAATTGGTTTCAAAGAAAATAAAGCTGCTAGAATGGCCCAGCCAATCACCTGACTTGAATCCAATAGAAAATCTATGGAAAGCACTAAAGATCAGAGTTCTTAGAAGAGGCCCACAGAACCTTCAAGATTTAAAGACTGTTTGCGTGGAAGAATGGCCCAAAATCACACCTGAGCAATGCATGTGACTCGTTTCTTCATACAATGAGGCGTCTTAAAGCTGTCATTAACAACAAAGGATTTTGTACAAAGTATTAAATACATTTCAGTTAGCGTGTTCAATACTTTTTTCCTGTGTCATTCCATTTTATTACACATAACTTCATTTCTGAACTTATTTATTTTGGTTTGTATGTATGGATTGCATGGGTTGTTACCGACATGGTGAAAATTTCATGTCAATCGCACCTTTGTAAATATATTTACATAGTAAAATGGTGACGGGTTCAATAGTTATTTTACCCGCTATGTGTGTGTGTGTGTGTGTGTGTGTGTATATATATATATATATATATATATATATATATATATATATATATATATATATATATAATATTCTTCTACATCATATAACTAATTTTTTTTCTTTTTCTATAAGTCATCATATAACCTCTGTTCTCACCTACATAAGAGGTAGGGGTTGAAACTGCAGGGGGAAGGCGTGTAAGCAGGAGGAGAAATAGCAATACACTGATCTTCCCAGTGAAGGAGGGTGTGTCAGCACAAGTCTTGGCCATTGGAGGACAGGCAGACTGTTTTCCCAGCACAGCCATAAAACTGACCACGCTTTGATGGATGTGCTGTCATGCCTATCCTGGTCCATTTACAATTGGAAAGCAGGGGGACTGACAGGATCACCGGGTATTTCACGCAAAGGAAGAAATGCAAAGAGAACAGGATACTTTCTCATACAAGTACATGGTACCGCAGACACATATCAGGAATATGAAATGTTGGGGTAACAAACACTTTAAATCTCCCTTACATCCTGTCATTTGGACAAGTGTCAGGACCTTTAACCACTTGCCGACCGTGCTATAGCTGAATGACGGCTACAGCGCGGACGGCCAGTTCTGGGAGGCCATCATATGATGGCCTCCCGTGATCGTGCCCACTGCGGCATGCGGGCAGCACGCTCTGTGTCATCTGGACATTCCTGATCACAGATTGAAGTAAAGAGCCAATCTGTGGCTCTTTACCATGTGATCATCTGTGTCCAATCACAGCTGGTCACAAATGTAAACAGAAGCCGGTTATCGGCTTTCCTTTCCTCATGCTGACAGCATGAGGAGAAGAGAGCCGATAATCGGCTCTTGTAAAAGGGACATGTACAGAGTGGGCCATTTATATGGATACACCTTAATAAAATGGGAATGGTTGGTGATATTAACTTCCTGTTTGTGGCACATTAGTATGTGAGGGGGGTAACTTTTCAAGATTGGTGGTGACCATGGTGGCCATTTTGAAGTCGGCCATTTTGAATCCAACTTTTGTTTTTTCAATAGGATGAGGGTCATGTGACACATCAAACTTATTGGGAATTTCACAAGAAAAACAATGGTGTGCTTGGTTTTTACGTAACTTTATTCTTTCATGAGTTATTTACAAGTTTCTGACCACTTATAAAATGTGTTCAATGTTCTGCCCATTGTGTTGGATTGTCAATACAACCCTCTTCTCCCACTCTTCACACACTGATAGCAACACCGCAGGAGAAATGCTAGCACAGGCTTCCAGTATCCGTAGTTTCAGGTGCTGCACATCTCGTATCTTCACAGCATAGACAATTGCCTTCAGATGACTCCAAAGATAAAAGTCTAAGGGGGTCAGACCATTGTTTTTCTTGTGAAATTCCCAATAAGTTCGATGTGTCACATGACCCTCTTCCTATTGAAAAAACAAAAGTTGGATTCAAAATGGCCGACTTCAAAATGGCCGCCATGGTCACCACCCATCTTGAAAAGTTTCCCCCCTTACATATACTAATGTGCCACAAACAGGAAGTTAATATCACCAACCGTTCCCATTTTATTAAGGTGTATCCATATAAATGGCCCACCCTGTACATTGATTATCAGTGCTGCTAATCAGTGCCTCCTCATCAGTGTCATCCATCAATGCCCATCAGTGCAGCCTATCAGTATCAGTGAAGGAGGAAAATTACCTGTTTGCAAACATTTATAGCATACTATGAAAAAGTTGTTTTTTTCAAAATATTTGGTCTTTTTTTCCTTTATTTAGCAATTATATTCCACCAAAATAAAGCTCTATTTGTGGGAAAAAAATTATAAAAAAAATTGTTTGGGTACAGCGTTGCATGACCGCGCAATTGTCAATTGTGAAAGCACTGAAAATTGGCCTTGGCAGGAAGGGGGTAAAAGTGCCCGGTAGACAAGTGGTTAAATGGATGTAACACTGAACCTGGCACACTCCATGCACTCTAATGATTCAGGATGGGGTGCTGAAGTGACAATGACAGTTGGCGCCATCTTACTACAGTCCAACATAAAGAGATCATTACCAGCACACCAACTTTTCGTAAGCTTTTTCTCAATCACGTATAAAAAAGAGCAATGTTTCAGAGCCACGTCAGTACGAACCCCCATACATTAGGTAGTAGTGATGAGATAGATTTCCCCTCACTTCTTGTCTAGGTGACCAGTGTCAGATAGAACAGGAAGAAAATGCATCCTTCTCTATGCGAAGACCACATTTCAAAGCCTGGCAACAAAAGGCAGGATTATATCCAGCATACGGTATATACAACATACAAGAAAATCCACATTTTTGGGTTGTCCACAGAATAGTAATAGAGGGATAGTCTTCCAATGGGAACACTAGTTTTGGTGACCTGGGGGGCAGGAGATTCCCTTATTTACAGGGATTTCCTTTGACTTCCTGTTTGGCTATGGGACAGAAAATGAAGGCAAATCTCCCTAATAGGACACAGATGGCAATAAAACTGATGTGTTATAACCCGCCCTCGCTCTATCCAAAATTAAAATAAAGGTTATGCCTGTAGCTCTACTTTAGGGTCCTTACTTATAACTATTTAAGTCATTATTACATTTTAGGGTTTGTTCACACTAGTTGCCATGTTTTAGCGAAGGCTTAGGTGTGTGCTGTGAAAGGAGCGGCGGTGCTGATGCATCATAAATGACTCATAGCATTGTTTACTTTTTTCTTTTCTTATTTTAACTTTATTGATTGTCACAAAGCAAAACTTCATCTTTATTCACTGCAGTTGGTGCAAATACAGTGTACTACATATACTGCGCTAAAAAAAAATACATCACAACCTACTTTTTTGTTCAGCAGCACAGTTATGTGAACTGATCTAATAGAACATGGAGCAAATTGCCTTGTATATGTGCTGGTAGTGCATTGGACAAGACTGCCCAGCATGTAATGCTGTTAAACACAAAATGTCATCTTTATGCTGAAGTTGTAAGTAAAGACCAATTTTGAACATTGGGTGTGCTGGCTTCTGCCACCTATGGAACTCCATTTTTCCTTTTTTTAAATTGTGGATTCTGAATGTATACATTTTCTACACAGAGCACTGACAGAGGACCAAGTTGATATCTTTTAAGAGTGCGGATAACTCCTGATTTTTTTCATGTGTTAAAGGAGAAGTACAGCCAAAGCACGTTTGGCTGTACTTCTATGGATCGCAGGGGTGCAATTCGTTTTGCTCTCCTTTGACTCATTTTCAGCAGACAGCAGGCTGAAATCTACTCTCTGCTGACATTGCAGAGTCGATCCAGGGTCGGAGTCACCATGGCTATAGAGTCGGGATCTGCCCAGATCCATAGACCAGGGACCCAGCTCCGTCTCTCAGCAAGCCGCCGAGAACTTGAGCCGGCCGCTCCCGTCCCCTCCACAGCCCAGAGCTCCAGTGACAGTCAGTGGCTCTCTTCTCACGGAACTGTGAGAACCGAGCGATCGCTTGGTTCTCAGTGTAGAGGTGCCGGGGGGACAGTTGCAGCATCGGACCAGGTAAGTATGATACTAAAAAAAAACAAAAACCCCATATATCTCTTTTAAGTTCTGCACAATTTTATTAGTATAATAATTTTTCTTAATGCTTTACTTCCTTTTAATTAGAAGGAGCATAATACAAAACCACAATCTATTTTGCAAATGAGGTTCCTGTGAAAATGTGGTTAACCACTTGCCGACCGCCGATCGGCATCTGACGGCGGCAAAGTGGCTCGTTCCCGCAAAACGCCGTCATACGACTGCGGCTGCGGGAACGAGTTTAGTGAGCGCGCGCGTGCCGCCGGAGGCGCGCCCGCGCGCTCACTGTGTTCGGGGAGGGCCAGGGAGCGGGTGCGGCGGCTTCCATTGCCGCCGGCTACCCGCGATGGCCCCCCCGGAGCGAAGGAGCAGAGGTCCGTGTAAGTAAACACGGACCTCCGCTCTGTGTGAGGGGGAAGGGCTGTGATCACAGCCTTCCTGTACGTGAAGGCTGTGACCACTTCCCTTCCCCTGTTAGGGCAGCCCCCATACAGTTAGAACACGCCCAGGGAACATAGTTAACCCTTAGAGCGCCCCCTGCAGGTTAACCCCTTCACTGCCAATGGCATTTACACAGTAATCATTGCATTTTTATAGCACTGATCGCTGTATAAATGCCAATGGTCCCAAAAAAGTGTCAAAATGGTCCGACATGTCCGCTGAAATATCGCAGTACCGCAAAAAATCGCAGATCGCCGCCATTATTAGTAAAAAATTTAAAAAAAATAAAAACCCCAAAAATGAATTCTCATCATCCGTAAACGCGACCACTTTTGCGCAAACCAATCAATAAACGCCGATTGCGATTTTTTTTTTATCGCAAATATGAGGAAGAATATAAATCGGCCAAAAACGGTGAAAAAAAATGTTTTTTTATATATTTTTTTTTTTGGATTTGTATTTTAGGAAAAAGTAAGAAATTTGGGTTTTTTTGCAAAATTGTCGCTCTTCTTTTGTTTATAGCGGCGATCAGAAATGACGCAGCGGTGATCAAATACCACCAAAAGAAAGCTCTATTTGTGGGAAAAAAAGGACTCAAATTTCATTTGGGTACAACGTCGCACGACCGCGCAATTGTCAGTTAAAGCGACGCAGCGCCGAATCGCAAAAAGGGCTCCGGTCCTAAAGCTGGAAATCCTTCCGGGGCTGAAGTGGTTAAAGCAATGCCTGTGGTTTGCCTAAAGTTTTATGGTTTCACAACATACAGAGTTTTGAAAACCTATAGGAGGCCAGAAAAAAAGTTGTTCATTGCAAGCATTGTTTTTCATTATTTGCATTTTCTGGACTTCAGTGAGATGGTAATGAGCTCCACATGGTCCTTATGGTTATCACACAGAAAAATGCTAGAACTTATTTCCAAGTTGGCTTGATCAGTCACTCTTGTTTATAGAATTTGTCAATGAGCTGTAGCAGATATCAGAGTTGGAAATGGAAATACCTGGCTTTCTATTCTCACCTTTATACCATTCAAAATTAACACCTTACTTTCAGGAGCAAAGCAGTCTTCAAAGCTGTACTATATTCTTTGCGACCAGTTCTCCGGCTGCCTCCCAATAAGTACAGATCAGTGAGGCAGTAGAACTTAGGCCTCATGCACACAGGGTGTTTTTTCTACCGCTTTTAGGAGCATCAGGCATTTTTTTACAACGCATCTCTATGTTATTATTTGTGTCCATGCACATGCTTTTAGTAGCTTTTAGTGGCATAGGCATTTTCAAGCTGCAACAAAAAATCCAGGGCCAGTGCGTTCGGGAGCAGCAGCGTTATAGCTGTAAAAACGCCTGTCACGGCTAAACGCTTGTTAATGCTGTATACAGCATTAAGCCATGTCAATCATTTTTAAGCTGTAGTAATTTGCTTTTGGAGTGGAAAATAGAAGAGGGCAATGAAACGTTGCTAAACGCTGACATGGCTAAATGTACATTAACACCAATGTAAAATGCTTCTAAAAGCGCATTTTTTTTATGCCCCTTTTTCCTGGCGTCAGTACTGGCTTTGCAGTTCATTTTGGGTTTTTAACATAATTTATTCAAGTTTCAAAAAAGACAGACAGAAATGGTACATTCGTGTCATGCAACTAAATATATAGTTAGCAAATTACATCTGAATATCGGATAATTTTACCAGACAAGACAATTCCATAGGTAAATTATCAAGGGGGAAGAAGAAGATAGGGGTTAACCAGATGCCCATCGAACATTAAAGGGGGGAATAGGCCCGTAACCTGGGGAGAGGAATAGGTTAATGGTAACTGCAGTTATCCAGTGGTCTAAAGATCTTAGTTAGGACTATAACTAAGGGAGGTGGGGGGTGCTTCCAATTCCTACTCAAGAGTCAGCTGCCTTGCTTTCACCCAATGCGGCCCAAATTTTGTCAAATTTCTTTTGGACAATTACGTTCCATATATGTCAGTTTATAAAGTGTTAAGGCTGCATTTACAAGAGACTTCCAAAGCTGTATAGTGGGTGGTTGTGAATGATTCCACTGAAGGAGAATCGCCTTCCTAGCATAAAACGCTGCGTAGAAAACAAATCGTTTTTTGGGCTGAGGGGCTTCCAAGGTGTCACGTATTCCCAGCAGCCGAGGAATTGGACTACTTTGGACTCTAAGTTTCCCAATGAGGTTAATATCCTCCACCACTGCATGCCAAAAACATTGCAAATGGGGGCAAGACCAAACTACATGAAAGAAGTCCGCATTATCTGAACTGCATCTAGAGTAAACCGCAGTCTTGTCCGGATTGATTCTCGCCAAGCGGGCAGGGGAGTAGTAGACTGTGTAAAAATTTAAGCTGGGTAAATCTGTTGCAGCTCATTTTGTTTAACGCCCTGTGTGCATGAGGCCTTAGTATAATGGAACTGTTCTAGCCTGACAGGACAGTACTACTAAAGTATAATTTACATGTCAACCACACACTATTATTTTTAGTTTTAGAGGGTTCAAAAGTGGTTGTAAACCTCGGACTTGAAATATGAACAAAGCGTATCCCTCTATAGTGTCTACTTGTCTCAGTCCAAAGCACAAAGTGTAATTTCTGTCTGCTGCTTCATTCCTCTGCTATCAGCATGAATTACTTCTGACAAGTTTTCCTGACAGCAATTGAAAAAGTGACAGGAGAGGGATCTCAGCTCTGTGTGCTCTGTGAAGGAAAATGTTTCGCTTCCCTCCAATCAGCTGTCAAAGCTCTCCTCACTGAGCTCTGCAAAGTGTGACTTCAGCTCTCGACCCCCTTTTTTCTGACAGCTCAGACAAGCTTTATAAATTCTGCACTTTGAACCGATGTAGAGACAAGAATACAGCAGGTAAACCGGTACAACTTATGCAGGATGATTTGTTTCATCTCTATATATCCCCTGAGGCCAGTCACTTCAGTGGGTATATGTGAGGGTTTACAACCACCTTAACCTCCCTGGCGGTATGATTATTTCAGATTTTTGGTGCTGAAAGCGGTACCATTATTTTGCATGGAAATTTGGCGTTTTATATTGTAGGCCTGTAATTCTTAGGAATAACTCACTTAAATCTGTCCAAACAAGAGTCTAGTAGACATCCCGGGTATGATAAAGTTTGAAACAAGAAACCATAAATTATAATATAATAAATAACTATAAATAATTATCAAAAATAATAACGTAATAGTAATAAAATGTATTCAATAATGTAATCAAACCAAAAACACAGAAATTTGCTAATTTGCTGAATTGTCGCTGTCGTCACTTTTCAGTGTCTGATGATACATTTCCCCAAAAATCAGTATCACTCAATTCTGCAAATGATTCTTATTTACTATCTGTGTTTCCTAGCTGATCAAAAACCACTTTTGACGTAAAGGGGCACTTTTTGGTTGCCATGGACATTCTTAAGTTTCCAGGCAGAAAGAATGGCATATATAATATGAAAGTGCATGCAGGGCACTGGGCAGACCACTAGGGACAAAAGGGATGTGAAATGATTTGATACAGTAATGGAATCTTACAGATTACAGTGTACTGTACGTGTGCTGTGTGTTTCACTTTTTGAATTTGCTGCCAGGCTCCGCCCCCATGCGATGCTCGCAGGGAACGGAGCCCGGCACACAGAGGCATTGGGCAGAGGACACAGCCCGCTGACACAGCGGGGGGGACATCGCTGGATCCAGGGAACAAGG
Source organism: Glandirana rugosa (assembly GCA_018402905.1). NCBI lineage: Eukaryota > Metazoa > Chordata > Amphibia > Anura > Ranidae > Glandirana > Glandirana rugosa. The sequence goes on from BLSH010160177.1 coordinate 400,358, forward strand.
TAAGTAACACTGCCTGGATCCAGCGATGCAATCCCGAGTGTGGCTCGGGTTACCGCTCTTGGTACATAATATTCACTCCGAGCCACACTTGGGAATACCGCCAGGAAGGTTAAGTATGAGTTCCAGATATCCTATATATCTGCAGTTGGTGGGTGTGGATTGTCATATGTTATGTAACAAGCTGAGTTTAGACACTGTAGAAATAGAAAGAAATAGCCCGGCCGCCACACACACCGCCAGGCTGAGTCGTTAGCAGGTAAAAGCAGCCTCAGCGTGATTCATTCAAGCTCTTCCAACATGTTTTGCCTCACCCAAGAACAGTTTTAGAAGTTTTTTTTTTATCTTAAACATGCCTACTGTTTTTTTTTTTTTTGGTTTTGTTTATATTCATTATTTATTTTGCTTGATGTCTTTTGTAGCAATGATTTTAGTGCCATGGTGGCTGAGGAGTACCTTTCTCTCTTTGACTTTAAAGGGAAGACCCTGGATGAAGCCCTCAGGTACGTGATGTAATGATATATAGCATAAAATCCAGGGGAAAGGGAAGGTGGAGTTACTTGTAAACTGTTGGGGTTTGGTTGGGTCAGGCCAATTTTCTCAACTTTCCTATAGACTTATAAGTAACAGTGTCTGTAAATTGCCTCCTCACCCCATAAAACATGTATAATTATGCAGCCATGCTCTCTTGCCACTTGCCTAGCCATTGCTAATGTATAGGGGACTACTTCGTTACAGTGCTCAGGCCCAAACACTGTCATGGGGGGGGGGGGGGGGTTCCATGGTGTTCTCTCCCTGTCTAAGTTCCAATATCAGTTGACACTGGAGCTTGGATAGGTGAGGATGCTGCAGCAGGGAGGCAGCGAGGGTGCACAGCTGGGTAAAGTGTACAATCCTGGGGGCATGGGCCATGTGCAGATGTGGTCACTTTGCTTTTCATGGAAAAAAGTGACATGGTCTCTTTAAAATATATAATAAATAATTGCAGCGCTAAAATATAGTCTTGTTAAAATAATCCGATATCTCTGACACAGTCCTTAATCTTATGATGAAAGGTGGCCACTCACCAGAAATAAAAATATGACACACATGTTAGATGGCAGTCAAATGACCAGAGTGGTCCCTCTGAAAAGCGACCGTGATTCATATGGTGAACACTCATCATGCCCATGTAATCAGAAGCAGAAGAGGACTTCATAGTTTGGTAGCCAAAGGAGTTGCAGCAAATATATAGGAATAGGATAGGAGTAGGCAAAACTTGTGAAAACACAAAGGGCCATTGAGGGGACACTTGGACCATTAAAAAGTTAGAGTTTATTGCATATGATTAAAAAAAAAAGGCCAATGACAAAAAACCAACACCATTGATGCACGGATTAAAAAGTGACAATGTTGTCAGTGTATAATAGGGACAGAATCAGTCGGCTGCATACACCCATTCATCACCACTCTAACCATACACTCACACTTCGCTGACCAATAGGAGAAAGTGGGCAACAATAGTCCAAAGGAGCAGGGATATGCAAATTAATGATGTGACACTGAGTCAGTGGATAGGACTGTAGTGTGATGGTATCATGCGTGAGATGATACCAGGCCAAAGGGACACTGACTCCATCTTGGCAGGGAAGCTAGGTAAATAGTTACGTTTTTTTTTCTCCCTCTCCTTCTAAAATGGCTGCTAGAGCATCTGGTCCCTTTTCCCCAACCCCCTCTGCGGAGTGGACAGCCAACTTAAAAAAGAGGCTCTGATTACAGTTTATGGCCAGGAAGGCTCTGTCCACTTATCTTGAACAAACATACAAGATACTGTTGTTGGCCCATAAATTACCCTGGCAGGTCTGACCTGTGCATGGCTCTCTCTTGCTGCCTTAAACTTACATGAAAACGTACATACGGCCATAACTTCCGCTATAGGTACGCCATAGTGATGAACATGACATATTTGAATGTAGAATTTCGGTCCGGATAATTCAAGTATAAACCTTTACCCTTTGTCACCCAAGGAGGGATAGAATTAGTCCATTCCCTCCCTAGGGTCCTATAAGGTTTTAGAATTCTCATGTTTGGAGTCATATGAAAGCTTATTGCAAGCTGAGATTACATTTCATACTGCAAAATATGTAAAATAATTCATTAACAAGTTATGATCCATGCATGATTATGCAGCATGTATCTCCACGGTCCGCCCTGGACATTGTCTAAGGAAACTCCCTCTCTCAACGAATGGCCAGGAGAGGTATGGCCCCACCCCTGGTGTCTCAAAGAAAAGAGACTGTGGCCATCCGACAGGAGTTCCACCTTAACATCAACCATCAGGGAACCAGGGAATCTTCTTCAAAAACACTGATTAAGCAAAGACATTTCAAAGGCAATGTATTTTTCAATCTGTTCTCTTTCGCTGTACATTTGTCTCACTTTGTATTTTTATTTTTCTGTAAATATTTTACTGCACCTAAAACTTGACCTTTTCATTATTAAACCTTATTTTGAAAAGTGTTCATTTTTTGTCTCTAAAGCTCTTAACGCAACTATTACGAATCTGCTCCTTCGAAGAGCGCTACTGTATTTTAGAATAACGCATCTGAATATACCTGTCTGCAGGTGACAGTGTGTGCACAGGCGTTGCTCTAAAATACTGGTATTGTTATACCCGGATCTTCTGGCCGGTAGAAAATTCCAGAATTGGTGGCAGAGAAAGGGTTAATTGTTTGAATTAGCCCGGTAACAATCGCTCTCAGGCGGCTGGCACTTAGATGGTGATCCCGCAAACTGGGAAATCTTTGTGCTCAAAGCAGCTGAGAGTGGCATTGTTACGTTCGTGACAAGCGCGGTATTGGGTCAGGGGGGTCCTCGGTCGCCGATCGGTGAGGAGGGCAGCGATCTGATACCTGCGTTCGTCACATGTAGGGGAATTGTTTTCCACGAAAAGGGACTTCCAGTCAGTGTGGCACCAAAAGTAACCCAAGTGGCCGGCACAATAGTATGATGGACACGCTGTAGTCCATAAACAGCCAAACATTCCCAGGCAGGATAAAGGCTACAAGTCACACATGTTGGACTGGTGACAAGCCACTCATCCCGCTCGCTCCGTGCACCTGAGTGGAATAACTGAGGTAAGCAGACAGTGTAATAAGGTCAATCTCACCGCTTTTTACTGGCTATACCGGCCTCTGTCATGCTGGGGCGGTCTCTGCTGCATAGGGTTCCAAGCTGAGGAGAGCCGTGAGGAGTAACCGCTTCTTCGGATCCCAGCACAGGAGCGGTGGGAGTGGCTGCTCGAGTCACGTGGAGGGCCAAGTCCGTGATCACGTTGGGGTGGTGAGGGTGGCCGGCAAAAGCATCTTCTCTGGTCTTCTCCTTCCTCCGGCATCTTCTTCCCCCGCTTCTTAGTCCTCCGGTCTTCTCCTTCTTCCTCCGCCGCTGCTCCCACTGCCGACCCGCTATAAATTCAAAAAACAAACAACCTCCAACGATGCGATGATGTCATTCAGAGACCCTGCCCCCTTGGGACTTCACCGCCAATGATTGGTCCATGATGTCACAAGGGGGTGGGGTCTCCGCATAATGGCAGCTGGTGGCCCCACCCCATGCCAATATAAGTAATTTCACAGAGCGGAGCCAGCATTACACTGGGAGATCGCATGGAGTCCACATCGGAAGAACAGAGGGAGAAGACAGGGGAGAAGACCAGGCAAAGGAGCAGAAGACGGCATGGAGAGGGAGAAGACCGTGCAAAATCGCAGAAGACGGCACGGAGAGGGAAAGGAACCGGCAAAAGAGCAGAAGATTGCGCAGAGGGAGAAGAACTGGCAAAAGAGCAGAAGACTTTGCAAAAGAGCAGAAGAAAGAAGACCCCCGCAAAAGAAAGAAGGTGCCGAAGGAGGGTGAAGAGCAGGAGAGGGGAGAAGAGACACCGGGGCTGCCTTAATAAAATATTTTAAAAATCTGTGTAGTGTGTTCTTTTTCTCACTTTTTTTAGGTGAATGGGTAGGAGCAGTATCTGGGGGCCCCCTTTTTAAATGGGGCTCCCAGATTCCGATAAGCCCCCGCCCGCAGCCCCCGACAACCATCGGCCAGGGTTGTCAGGAAGAGGCACTTGCCCTCATCAACATGGGGACAAGGTGCTTTGGGGTGGGGGGCTGCCCCAAAGCGCCCACCCATGTTGACCAGGCTGCATGCTCGGATAAGGGTCTGGTATGGATTTTGGGAGGACCCCCCCCCCCCCCATGCTTTTTTTTTTTGGGGGGGGGGGGTCCCCTCCGAATCCATACTAGACCTCAAGGACCTTTGGAGGGGGGGGACCCCATGCATTTTTTTTTTCAATATTTATTTAAATTCAGCTTTCAGCTCCCACATGAGCATGGTTGTTAACATAATATTCCTCAAATGCAATACATTATTGTATATAATGCAACATTAGTAATTGTTTTTTCTATGTATGAGTGTGCCCTTGTCTGTGGCATAGTGGTATGTTGTCCTACATTCAAAACTTGACAGCCTGGGTTCGAACTAGCATTGTAGCCAGCAGGCATAATTATCAAATGCACATCATTTTGGTTGATTCCAGAATTTTAACTCTTCAAATGCATGCAATGGTATGTAATTATTCAATATTATGGTGTGCAATTCCAAAATCCAGCTAATCCAAAAATCCAGACAAAAAAAAAACGCCAACTTTTTTTAAAAACTGACGTGGGGTTCCCCCCAAATCCATACCAGACCCTTATCCGAGCATGCAGCCTGCTCCCCCCATCCCAAAGCACCTTGTCCGCATGTTGATGAGGGCAGGGGCCTCTTCCCGACAACCCTGGCCGGTGGTTGTTGGGGGTTTGGGGGCGTGGGACTTATCTGAATCTGGGAGCCCCCTTATGTGAAAGGCAGCTCCGGCGTCCCTCCTCCCCTCTCCGGCTTTTCTCTTTTGTGGGGTCTTCCTTCTTCTGAGGGGTGTTCTTTCTTCTGCTCTTTTGTGGGGTCTTTTTTCTGCTCTTTTGCGGGGTCTTCTGCTCTTTTGCAGCATCTTTTTTCTTCTGCTCTTTTTTGCAGGGTCTTCTCCCTCTGTTGTTCTTCCAATGTTGACTCGACGCAATCTCCCAGTGTAATGCTGGCTTCACTCTGTGCAATAACTTATATTGGCATGACAGCATCCGGAGGCCCCGCCCCCTTGTGACATCACCGTCTGGTGCGGGGCAGGTCTATCTTTAGCACGGGTACTCCCATCCTATCCCTATATATTTGCTGCAACTCCTTAGACTACTACACTATGATGGACTCTTCTGCTTCTGATTACCTGGGCATGATGAGTGTGTTCTTATGGATTCTTATAGCGAGGTCTTATGAATCATGGTTGCTTTTCAAAGGGATCACTCCGGTTATTTGACTGCCATCTACATGCGTGTCATATTTTTATTTCTGGTGAGTGGCCACCTTTCATCATAAGGTTAAGGACCGTGTCAGACATATCATCTGATTATCTTAACAGGACTATATTATAGCCCTGAAATTATTTACTATGGACTCTAAGGCTTCATGCACACAGGAACAGCCAAAAAACGTCTGTAGCTTATCAGGGATGTTTTCAGCTTTTACCAGTGTTATATTACCGCTGTTTTTTCGCGTATTTTTCCCGTTTTTAAAGGGCCAGCGGTTTTTTTTTTGGGGTTTTTTTTTTAATTGGTCTAAAACGTCCAAAAACATTGGTTTTAGGCGTTTTTGGACGTTTTTAAGTGTTTGAACGTTTTTACAGCTGAAAACAGTCCAAAAAAACCCTCAGCTCTTGGGTTTTTTACAGCTCACTGCTAAAAAAAAGTCGATAACAGCCTATGTGTGCATAAACACAGGATAACATGATGGAGGGTTTGACTGTAGAAAAAAATGTCTGCAGCTGAAAACAGCTGCTGAAAAACAGTCAAAAAACGTCCTGTGTGCATGAGGCCTAAAGGGGTTGTGTTTTTATCCTTTGTTTCTAGCAGCTGTTCTTACTCATTTCAACTAGCGCTGTTTTTTTATTTACTATTCTGTAAAAAAAAAATATATATATATATATATATATATATATAATTTTTTTTTTTTTTTTTTTTTTAAAGCATTGTATACCAAGTGGTCTCTCATTTAAACATTATACCCCTTTATGCTTATTATATAG
>BLSH010160177.1:415773-427187 GCA_018402905.1 Glandirana rugosa
TCCGCTCTAGTTTCCTTTCTGCTGAGACATGATGCTTACACATCAGTGGGGGGGTTCTCAGTTTGTCATCCTCGCGGCACTAGGTGACCTTGTCCTGGCGATGCACAAAAGGCATTTAACAGATCTCTTCCTCCATACACAGCACATTGCTGAGATTGGTTTCCCTTCCAGACACAGCTTTGATCTGATTTGGATTAGCAGCTGCTGTAGCCAGCTACACACTGTGTGGAGGGAATTTGATCTCGCCTATGTGCTGTGTGGAGAGGAGGATAATCTGCAAAGTGCCCTGCCAGTGCTGATCCTGTCCTATTCTCTGCTGCTCCGTTTCACTGACCTACTGACCTCTGTCTGCTAACCCCCTGTACACTGCGCTACTGACCTTTGCTGTCCTGTTGATCCCTGTCCTCTGCACAGCTGACCCCTTTCCACTGTCCTGGTAACCCACTGAACACCGCCCTACAAACGAATGGCCTCTGTACACTGCCCTATAAACTGCCGACCCCATCCTCTGCCCTGTTGACCCCTTGCATTGCCCTACCACTCTTATACACTGCTCTGCTGACCTTGCATTCTCTGCCCTCCTGAAATGTTTTACTGCACCCCCACATCAAACAGGCTAGATCCAGCCCTGCTTGCTTCACCTGGCAGCATGTCAACATTCTAATGTAAGCAAACAGCTGGTGTGGGAAGCTGTTCATAAAATGGACTTTCTTTTCAATTTAAGGATGAAGTACTCCACATTGGTTGCAGCTACAGAGATCAGTGAAGCGTGTTTTAAAGCTCATTTTCTGCATATATTTTTTGTAAATAATATATTAGTATTCATATACTTTTATGTTCATAGCCTGGCTACTAGTTTACTATAAGTCCCCATTCACACAGGTGTACTGAAGAGTACACCCATGCAAGGGGCATGTTAGCCTGCATGGGGATGCACTAGTGTTCCTTGCATGATTGCATCCCCATACAGGCAGCCCTATTGATGTCAGTGGGTCGCAGTGGCTGCACGGACGCATCTGCTGCTCCCAGTTTGACAGCTGTGCAGATGCACGGCCCCAAACACACACTGTCTGTATTCAGAACCGTGCTCTGTAACCGCATGGATGTCAAACTGTGAGCAGCCGCTGTGTCACAATTGACATGAATAAGACTGTCTGCACAGTCTTATTCATGCATGGAAGATGCATGGAACACCTGTGCATCCCTATATAGACAAACACACCCCTAACATGAGTGCACACTCTACTAGGCCCCTGTGATCAATGCCTAAGTGTCATTCAGATGGATAATGACAACGACTGAGATATGTAGGGCAGTCAGATTAAAAAATCAGGATGAAAATTTTAAAAGGCATGCAGGTGATTTGTAATGTCTGAATCTATCTAAATAGACAGAACTCCTATTTGAATAGGACTAATGTTTAACTGTACCATACGTAGTCTGGCAAATTTTTGGTTACTTTTCCTCTTTAGTATAACATTTTAGCTGTCATATGATGCTTTATTCTCTTTCCTTTTTTTTTTTATAGGGTCTGTATCACTCTATCCGTATAGACAAATTGGAATGGGCCATGTAAGTTAAGCTGAGCAATATGTCTTTGTCTTTGTTTTTTGTTTTTTTTTCGCCCTCTGATATTCTTCCTTACAATATTTGTTACTGTTTTTGCCCTCAGTTGACATTTTATTATAATAATGCCCTGTGTGCCATTCTCCTAACAGGAGTCAAGAGAAACTAGCGAATGTCCTTGTTGCAAAACCAGAAAATCTTTTGTCTGTTCGCAAAAAAAGCAATCCTTTTGTGGACCTACCAGCACCAGACCCCCAGGCCCCAGTCTTCAAACAGGGGATGCTCTGCCGCAAAGTACATGCAGATATCGATGGCAAAAAGAGTGAGTATAGCCCCTCTCTGCTTTGTACCTGCTTTTGGGCAGATCTCCTCTTCTAAAGACAATCAAACCTCAGCGCTCACTCTGATAATTATGGTATTTCTAGAGATGCTGCTCTTTTTGAGCGGGGAAACTCCAAATCACTACAAAAAAAAAAAAGGAGACACAAATGCCTTGTGCATTACCTTCAACACCAATGACAGCTCTGAGAAAGGGAGCTTGCCTCCCGAAACACATCAGCTTTCCAAACGCAACCATTTGTCATCCCTGAAACTGGAGTAGTGTATGACATGCGTTTTGTCTTCTCATGTTTGTGAGTATGTCTGTGGCGTTTTTTCAATAAATATTTATTGGTGTTGCAGGTAATGCACTAGGCGTTTGCGCCCTCCTTTTTTTTTTAATATAGCTCACCTTCTGGAAGGCTCCCTTGCAGAATATTCACAGGGAACAACCTTTTTCAATCTTTGATCTTCATCCTTCCTGAGATTTTGACTCACCTTATTTTTTGGGAAAAGCCCAATTCCAGGACTTGAAAGTGCTGGGGAGCAGGTGCAATACCTTCTCCCCAGTACTGCCCCCACATACTTACTGCTTGGGTTTAATAAATGATGTCCTGAGTTCACAGAACAGTGCTCACCTTGTAACCTCGTGAAAGCCATTCTGTGTAGCAGCAAGGACCACTGATGCCATACAAGAAGAGGAAGGACCTGTGATGTCATATGACTGGTCTTAAGACCGCTGGATTTGCGATATATAGAGTAATTTTTTTTAGAAATAGGTGGCGGGGGGATTTCAGAGAGGGAGACGTGATGGTTTTTTTGTTTGTTTTTCACATTCATACACTATAAAACAGCCAGAGTATATTTAGAAAGATGAAAGTTAGGCTGGCTATAGACAGTGTGAATTTCTTTCCTGCTTCCACAGGTTCCCTCATCAGCACTTACAAGGGAATTCCTCCTGTCAAGACATTGTCTTCTCCCGGTGGGGGGGCAGGAGCGGGCTTGGGAAGCCGTCCCCACCAGGAGAAGACAGTGACTATTACTAGAGACCAAAGTAGCCGCTGGCGACAATCGGAAGCGAATCCGGCAGGCTGGTTGTGCCTAAGTTGATCAATCGATCAACATGGTACATTTTTCCTGCCCATTAGTGGTTCGAATCTTGGCCGGTTACTGCTGAACCGGCCGAGAATCAATCCGAGTATGGCTGGCCTTGCTGTGGTTGGTTGCATTTATAAAAGCTCACCTTTATATTTTTACACCTAGCATAATTACATTTCCTTCCTCTGTTACTATCAAACCCACATGTTTTAATCCCATTGCATTTTATTGGGGATCTGTACACACAAATGACCCTGATGTGCACAGTAAAACATATATACCAGAATCACCCATTGTAACTGGCAGCCATGGCCAGTGCAGCTTCCAGCAGTCTTATCTCTCAGGGCACAGGCAAATCTGCAGTTCATATTTTCTTTTGCTTTTTCTTTTTTTAGCAGACGCCAAATGATAATTGTGTGAGAAAGTTGTATAGCTGATTTTTGTTTTCTGGGGTGAAAAAAAAGAAACTTTTTAAACATCTGCTGGGTTTTTTTCACATGGTCTCTAATGCCTCTTAAGTGATCCCTCATTTTACACATTCGTATTCACAACCATACCTCTAAGCAAATGGGGAAGTTTTAAACCACTAATAGCAGTCAATCAACTTCTAACTTCAGCTTGTTCAATTAAGCTTTGACAAAAAACCTGGATATTGATTGGTTTCTACACATCTGCACCAGATTTTGCACTCTCAAGTTTTAATATGGCCAAAAGTGGAGACCCCTCGGGTGGTTCTAATGAAGGGTATTGTTAACTCTACAGCATACAGACAATTGTGTGATTTCAGCAGTTTGGGGAAAGCCCTTTTCTGTCCCAGCATGACTGTATCCCTGTGTACAAAGCCAGCTCTGTAAAGATGTGGTTTGAAGAGTTTGGTTTAGAGGAACTTGGCCTGCACAGAGCCCGGACCTCAGCTCTAGTGAACACCCTTGGAATGAATTAGAATGCCAATTGTAAATCAGGTCTTCTCATCCCAAATTAGTACATGACCTCACAAAAAGTATTTTGGCTGAATGGGCATAAATTCCTACAGAATCTTGTGGAAACCCTTACCAAAAGAATGGAGGCTGTTGTAGACACAAAGAGGGGCAAACTCATATTAATGCTCATGGTTTGGAATCGGATGTCCACCTAGCTCATTTAGGTTAGCGAAACTTGTCACGATATTATGTTAACTGTAACTGATCTGTACATATGTAGAACTGTGAGGCATTTTAGTCTATGATGAGTAGTGGACATTGGATGAGTTGTTACACCTTTATGGTTTTCAGACAGACCCAACCTTTTGTACAGTTCTGCATTTATAAGCATTTGAACCATTATTTCATAAGTCTACAAAAACAAGACACAGGTCCCAACCTATTGTATTACTTGCCTTTCCCTTTAGATTGTAAGCTCTCACATGCAGGGCCCTTCTGACCCTCGTCTTGAATTGTATTGTAACTGTGCTGTCTCCATTTATTTTGTAAAGTGCTGCGCAAACTTTTGGTCCTATATAAATTCTGGATAATAATCTTCCTCCCTTTTAGGGATCAATTATAGAGTAAACATGGGGACCTTTCATATACACATCACACCTAATACATTTTAGGGATACATTGTAAAATGCAGAGTGCAGTGCGGAGGAAAAACGCTGCAGTGTCCAACGGAAAGTGGTATCCAATGTTAGCAATAGAAAGACCCTATTGAAGTATGAACTAGTGGTAAATACGTTGATGCAGGTCAAAGCAACAGGTTTGTTTGAATGCCTCCTCGGCAGCAGCCTTTTCTCCACTACCAATCTGTACTTCCAGGTATAGTGATTTTCTGCTCTTCTCTCCCCTTCATCTTATGTAACGGCACTGGTGCTTGGTGATAGGCACATTGCTGTCAAATGGGAGTAAGGAGAGTTCTCAGCCTGATGTAAGCTCTGACTTGAGCAAACCGGCACATACTGTACAGGTTTGCTTTAAGACTATGCATTTACTGTATATGTTAGATTATGATTAGTGTGAGTGTGTAAGTCTGAGAGTAAAAAATAATTAACATTCATACTCACCTAGGTTGGTGCAGCATCTCTATCGAGTGCTGCATCTGTCCCTCACCGCCCCAACACCAAAAACTGACAGCCTCACTTTCCTTAACTATCAGTCGCATGAACTACTGAAGAAGTGAACTTAATTTTACAAAATGTGTTGAGATTTATGATGCAACTTTGTCCAACTTTACATTGCGGAGTCAAAGACATTGTTTGAGAACATTTACACAAAGATTTGATTCATGAATTCGATTGACCACAGTAAATCAGTGCCTTGTGTAAAAAAAAAAAGTTTTTATATATTTATATCAGCCTTTCTCTACCTTGTCAACACTGGGGAATCCTGGAAATAATTTTCCAGTCTCAGGGAACCCCTGCTAAAAATGAAAAATCTACAACTCATACATTAGTGTGATGGTCAATGAGAAGAATGCTTCTTACACTTGTGGTTATTGGGAAGAATTACCCCCTAACAGATATCTAAAAAGATCAGTGGTGTCATTGAGAACTTACCTGAAAGGCAGAAATTGACCATTGCTCAAGGAACCCCTAGCAACCTCTGGAGGAACCCAAGGGTTCCACGGAACCCTGGTTGAGAAACCCTGATTTATATGATTCGTATGAAGATTTTTATTTGTGAATTTAATAAAATACAGATTTTTTTTACTTTTTACGTGTGTGTGTGTGTGGAGGTACCTCCAAAAAGTCCTGTGGGCACCCATTTTTGACTTTCTATGTATTTTGCGGAATGGAGGTGCATCACCTAGGTGCAAGCCTAAAACTGTTTCTGCTTTCTATGGGCAAATACTGTTGACCGTTTTCTTCTTTGATCTCTCCACCAAGGGATATAAATATTTTATAGAGAGTGAAATTGCATTTCATCAATCAGAATTAGGTTGCTGATGTACAAGGCAAAATACAGTAAAACCTTGGATTGCATGCATTATTCGTTCCGGAAACGTGCTCGTCATCCAAAGCACTCGTATATCAAAGCAAATTTCCCCATAAGAAATAACAACCATTTATTCATAACTCTTTCAGTTTGTAGTCCATATAAAAAGATGATAGCAATGTGATAGGTAGTGTAACCATAAAATGTCCATCCACAAATGGCAGCCTCCACAAGGGGATTAGAAGCAAAATCCAGCAGGGACTATAGAGTATAAAAGAGAAGAGAGGCGCCTCTAAGTGTAGCAATATGATTACATTTAACGAAGGTACAACATTTAGCAACTCACATGGTTGATGATTAAAACAGGTAGATCTAAGTATGCAGGCATCCAGGGTAAATCTGTACACATAGACCATGCTCAGCACCATTGGCTTTCACCGCTGTCAGTCTGCAATTGTGACCAGGAAGACTACCCTGCAGTAGAGCACTCTGAAAGTGAGGCTTGAACTGCGTGTGGAGCGCAATATGGAAGGGATGACGTTGGTGACAATGCGGAGGATGGTCTATGTGGACAGCTTTACCCCGGATGCCTCCATACTTAGATGTTCCTGTTTTAAACATCAACTATGTGAGTTACTAAATGTTCCTTCATTAAATGTAACCATATGCAACACTTCGAGGCACCTCTCTTCTCTTTTATACTCAGTTGTGACATGACGCTACTTGTATTGCAAGACCTCGCTTGTTTATCATGTAAAAATTTATAAAAAATTTTGCTTGTCTTGTAAAACACGTTCCCAGACCAAGTTACTGGACTTCTGGTCATTTCTGGGTTATAACTCTTCTCTTTCTTTTTACTGCAGCTCCATGGGGAAAGAGACGCTGGAAGACCTTCCACACTGTGCTGAAGGGGATGCTGCTCTTCTTTCTAAAGGTATAAAATTGTTTAAGGAGTTTTGAGTGTTGACGGCGCTAAGAATTTTATTTATTATATATACAACTTAGTAAATGCATTACTAAGCACACTAATGTATTTTATAATTTTAATAGGAGTTCCCCAAGACCTGAAATTTGTTTCAAGGGTTCCTTTGTAGTTAAAAGGTTGAGAATGACCTCAATAGATGTACACTTTGCTGAAAAATGTCAGATGGATCGGTGGATGGATTGCAGGCTTACAGTTCTGTTCATGTTGCATCAGACTGTGACATACATTGAGCTCTTTAATGCTGCTTGTGGTTTACTGCTCTGCAACTTAGAGTTTTCTCCTATTGGCACAGAAGAAGTGCTTACTGGGATACGTGGCACCATGGTTCCTGTCTCAATGCTTTTTAAAACTTTCGTCACATCTAGAACCTTCGGCCAGAAATTCTACGCATCCTATTTTTTCCCACTGACCCTGTTCAGGAAGCAGAAATCAGAACCACCTTTACTTGAGGTGAAAGAAGGAAAGAATTAAGGGACATTGATCTTGTAGTGCAGCCAGTGGAGGATTTTCTTTTCCATGCTTTTTGAGGTACACGCTATGGCTTCTTGCCAGACGCTTTCCACTGTAGACACACTAATTCATGTGATGCATACTTGTCTTTGCATAACAGCACCTGATTCTCCACAGCCAAACAAACTGCTTTAGGTACCAAGAGATTGTCAAAGTCTGGCAGAGGCCTATATGAATCATCATGGGGCACCAGAAGCTCAGCTGCCCTAAAAGAAACAAGTCTAATGCTCTCATGGGCAGAATCGTACATTTCAGCATTCTTGGCCATCTACATCTCTTGAGTGGGTAGTTGGCAGAGGCAGACTTCCTAAGTTGTCAATGCCTAGGCCCAGTAGATGGTCTCTGCACCTTTCAAAATGTCTGTCTAAGGGGCAAAAACAAGCTAAAGAAGTTTGTGGCCAAGACTTGGGGTCCTCTAGTCTTCACAATAGATGCTTTGGTGATTCCAACTGGTCTATGCCTTCCCTCTGATGACAATCCCCCCCTAGACTGCTGCACAAGATAGATAGTACTCAGACTTCAGTCAGAAGAGCCTTGGCCTCTTCCAAACAGACCAGACTTGCTGGCCCAGGATCCTTGTCCCATTCTGCTTCTCAGTCTCTGGCTTGAATGGCATGGCTGTTGAAACTCTAAGTCCCAAAGTATAGGGGTATCACTGACTCTGTTATTCCTTCTTTTCTCAGACCAAGGAAAAATCCAACTTCCACAAGAATTACCATAATGCATGGAAGGTCGCCTTTGTATGGCGTGAGAACAGAAAGCTTAACTCAAGGACATACTCTATCATTGGTATTTTTGTCTTTCTACAGTCTGGTCTTGACCAGCATCTGGTACCCTCATGGAACAGGTTTCTGTCTTAACCATCCTCTTCCAAAAACTTCTTTCCTCACAATTCTTTATAAAAACTTTCCTTCAAGATGCTTATATAATTCCCCCAATCCAGTCCCCTTTGTCACCTTTGGATTTCATTCTTGTGCTTTCTGCTCTTCAGATTAGAGACATTCCTTTGTAAGACCTCACCTGTAAGGTTGCCTTCTTAGTTGCACAAGGACAAGGTGGTTTTGAGACCAAAACCTTCCTTTTTACCTAAGGTGGACTCTTCCTTTCTTCAGTTTCTATGAGGACATTCCTTACAGAAGACTTCTTGTTCCACTACTGCCATGTGGATCAAACCACCTATTTTTAGGGCACACACCCTTAAGTAAAAGGTTCCTTTCTTTCCCATCAGAGCTCATTCCAGCAGAGCTGTTGGCGTTTCCTGAGCTTTTTAGCATCAAGCACATCTATCCAAAATTTGCAAGGCCACCACCTGGTCCTCTATTCAAACATTTTACAACTTTTGATAGATAAAAAAAAAATGGCCTCTGCTGATGCAAGCTTCGACTGCAAGATGCTTCAACTGTTGTCTGAGTATTTTGTTTGGGTTCCTTCAACCCTTGTGTTTCTTGTGGGCCTATTGGCAGTTCTATTTTGCTATGTTTTTTGCCCATGGTCTATGAATACAAACCCTGTGCCCTTTACTGTATGATAAAGATCATAGGAATTTTGATTTACCTGTAAATTTCTTCTGTTGGAGTACAGTACAGGACACTCCTTATTGCTTGACAAAAAAAACTGGAGCCTCACTGAGTGGGCAGGGTTATATGGGTACGCTCTAGGGGTGGCCCTATCAAAGTCTTTGCCAATAGCCAATCATCTGAAGGTAGCAGCAAGCTGCTTGCATAACCCAAGGTCTATGAATACAAGTCATGTGTCCTGTACTGTACTCCAAGATAAGGCATTTACAGTTCTTTTCATTATTTTTGACTGGAGTTTAGCTTTGTAATGTATCCATATGACGCTTTTCCTTTGAAACCTTTGGCAGGATGAGTACAGGGCTGACTTCCAGTTTCCTGAGGAGGTGATCAGCATCCATCATGCTCTAGCTGAGAGAGCCAGTGACTACACAAAGAGACCCAATGTCTTCCGTCTGCAGACTGCTGATTGGCGGGTATTTCTCTTCCAGGCTCAGTGAGTAATTTACTGTTAACTGTAAAATCCCTGCGCTGGTCTAAACGGCGGGACAGCTGCTGCTCAAAACCAGAAATGGAGTTCTAAATAGAAAATACAAATGGTGCGCTATTCCTATATAAAACCGTGTAACCAGGTGTTACAAAAATGTGAATTCAATAGTAAAGTGACTAGTGCATTAAAAAACAACAGCAAA
Source organism: Glandirana rugosa (assembly GCA_018402905.1). Taxonomy (NCBI): domain Eukaryota; kingdom Metazoa; phylum Chordata; class Amphibia; order Anura; family Ranidae; genus Glandirana; species Glandirana rugosa. The sequence continues at coordinate 425,366 of BLSH010160177.1, forward strand.
AAAATTCCTTGGCTGTTGGGTATGTGAATACCAAAAAATTAATGAATTAATAAAAATAAATATGTGCAAATTTAACAAATGAAACTTTCAAGACTTAAATGAATGCACGTGATGCTGATTGTCCAAACCACAAAGTTTGTGCCAATGAATCTTAATGATACAAAGTGTCAAATGAAATTCATTTAGACTTGTGCTGATGAATATTATTGAGTGTTACAAAGTGTCAAATGTATTCAACTTTGAACAACCTCCTGTACTCAGAGATATAATGTTCCATCTGGTAACATTAGCCTTTTACCAGATATGGTGGATCCCTATTTTCGGGATCAAACCCGCTGTGTGGAAATGATCATTTGTACGGATATTACTCTCACAGCTGCCACGTATCCATATGCTTCAAAACAGCTTGAGCCCTAGTGATTCGGAGACAGGAGCGTTGGATCACTATCACAAATGCTCAGCCCGCTTGTGCTGAAGTAATCACCGGCATGGATTTTACAGGTGTGGTTGTTTCAAATGCCTTACATTCATATGTTACATATACGAAGCTCCAAACATTCGAGAGTCATATGTAGAGAAGGGGAAAATCCTCATAGCGTAAAACAGTAAACCAAGTTATTAAAATTCTTTAAAAGTTACACTTACACCAAGGCTGAAAATTCAAGCATAAGAAGTTTAATCTGGCGGCGATATCACTTTTCCAGCCAGTTTGGCGGCGTTACAGCAACTCTCCGATCCGACTCGTTTCCACAAAAATGTAATCTACTGGGAATGGAGAATGTTCTCCATTATAATATAATAATAATAATCACATTATTTAAATAGGCATTTCACTGAGAGGGCTTAAAGTCATTTCACAGCTCACTAACAGGCAAGGAAGAGTGGTTGTACTGAGAAAGTCTGGCTATTAGAAGTATCGCAGATGCCTATTAATTTCTACTAGTATCTTTCAGGGTGTAGCACACGTGTCAAACACCAGGCCTACGGGCCGAATGCGACCCACCAGGCCCTTATATTTAGCCCATGCACCCAGGGCTTTTTTTCAGCTGGAACGTGGTGGAATTACTACGATCATCACTGTCACTTGTAAAACCGGAAGCCTTCTATGCTATCAAGGGCAGCTTTCCTCTTGGCGGCTTTCACAGATCCCTGCCTGCCCTGCGGGGACAAGGGAGATGCAGGTTCAGTGTGGGATGGGACATCAATCACGTGGTGTCAGGAAAGGTCTGTTCCCTAGCCTTTCCGCGGTGGTGCGCGCGCCTGTGCGCGTTCGCGCGCGCCCGTGCGCGCACCCGCGTGCGCGCGCGCTCACGTGCGCGCGCACGCGCCGGAAATGGCGCCTGGCGGCTCTATTTCAGTCCGCAGAGCCTAGTGGCCAGTGCTGTCCGCTCTACAGCGTTTCCTATACCTGCGACCCCCCGGTGACTACTTCTGTGTGACTTCCTGTTCCTGTGACCCCGGCTGATCCCTCGGACCTGTTGATATCTGCCTGCATCTGACCCCGGCTTGTCTACGACCACCCGCTTGCCTGCTCCTCCTGTACTTCTGTTGCCAGCACGTTACCGACCCTGCCTGAACCCGACCACCCGTTTGCCTGATCCCGTTGTACCGCACCGCCTGCCAGTTGCCAACTCGGACTGTACTACTACTGTCCCGTCTTGCACGAGCTACCTTGGACTTCTCCTTACCACCTGAAGATTGTCCAGCCCTCGTGCCCCCCTGTGCTCCAGAGCTCCCTGTTCCCACTATCAGGGGTTCTCGAACCAGGGCCGCAAGAGAGGTTGCCCCCGCATAAGCCAGACTCTACCACCAGGTACGTGAC
>BLSH010160177.1:443949-459852 GCA_018402905.1 Glandirana rugosa
TTAAAGGACACGGAAACATCTAGTGTGTAGGGGTTTTGTAGTCGCTAGGTGGAGGCACAAAGTTAAAACCAGAGTAGTGAGGTTTACTGAAACACGGTCTTCCAAACTCCGAACAGATGTACGACAAACCGCATAACATTCACCCTATGAAACACCGTAAACGCATCATTACCGAAAGAAGACCGACCAAAATTGAAACACGGAGGTGGATCGCTGATGTTTTGGGGATGTGTGATCTACAAAGGCACAGGAAATTTGGTCAAAATTGATGGCAAGATGAATGCAGTATGTTATCAAAAACACTGGAGGATTTGCATTCATCAGCCAGGAAGCTGCGCATGGGACTTACTTGGACATTCCAACATGACAATGATCCAAAACACAAGGCCAAGTCGACCTGTCGTTGGTTACAGCAGAATAAAGTGGAGTAGCCATCTCAGTCTCCTGACCTCAATATCATTGAGCCACTCTGGGGAGATCTCAAACGTGCAGTTCATGCAAGACAGACCAAGAATTTCCAGAAACTGGAATCTTTTTGCCAAGAGGAATGGGCAGCTTTACCATTTGAGAAGATAAAGAGCTTCATCCACAAATACCACAAAAAGCTTCAAGCTATCATTGATGTTAAAGGGGGTAATACACGGTATTAAGAACTGGGGTATGTAAACTTTTGATGAGGGTCATTTGGGTAGTTTCTGTTGTCATTATGATTTTAAAAGAGTAAACCCAGTTGATTGATAATAAATGGTATGTAAACTTATGAGCACAAATCTAGATGTGTAATATTATGGTTGTGCTTTAGTGCCGTCAATACAAATAATGGCACCACATCGCAGCAACGCACTTAACTTGTCTTATGGTAATGCATGCATTACCACAAATAGATGGGGTGCATGGGCACAGCTGTAAGGTGTTCCACTCATTGACCACATTATTTTGAGTGTGTATGTTGTGGATTATTGCATCCAAATATTAGAGGCCGCCCATATCAGAAAAGGTGAATGTCTGGAAAATATACAATGGGGAGATGTGGAGCATGCCTTTTTGGACACATGATAAATAATCCTATAATTTCCCATCCTTAGGACACCAGAAGAGATGAATTCCTGGATTTTACGGATTAATTTAGTTGCAGCCATGTATTCTTCACCACCCTTTGCAGCAGCGGTGGGCTCTCAAAGGAGATTTTATCGACCCTTTCTCCCTTCAGCCCAGACCAAGCTTGATCTGGTAAGTGTTTTTGTATGACATTTGTGGCACAAAAATATATTCTAGGGTCTTCAACTTTCCTTTATGTCCACGGGGCTGATGTTTACCCTTTTCAGCTGGGAATTTGATAGCTCTGAAGCCAGAAATGCTAAAATTGGAGCGCTTTCGGGTTGTTGTTGCTGCCTGCACTATAACAACCAATGACATATCTTGCAGTGGTCGCCACCTGCATACTAGCAAGCAAGGGCAGTAGGCAGACACTAGTGTCAAAAACAGACCATTTATGTCCACAAAGCAAACATTCTTAAAAGGATCAAGAAAATTTGCATTTGTGCAGACAGTTTAGTGTTAATTTTGTGAACTTGAATGCAATGGAAGGATGTACATGCCACTAAACATGTCCAAACATGCTTTAAAGCAAGAACTTCTGCAGGAAAAAGTGATATAGAAAAAATCTAAATGCAGGAGCGCCAGTGTGCATTAGGCCTAAAAAGACAGAGGGGGTAGAACAGGGGAACAGGGTAGAACAGGGGCCCTCTAGCTAACACAACCCCTCCCCAAGGTGTGCTAAGGCTTCATTTGCACTGCTGCAGGTAAACAGACGTTTAGAGGCATTTGGGCGTTTTTTCAGCTGCCCCTGAACTTTCCTCTGTTATCTTATCAGTACATTTACACAGGGTCATTTCCAGGCAGTTGAGTTTAAAGGCTTTTTTTGGAATGCTAAAATTGGGTTCAGATGCCAGTTTAGAGGCATTTGAAATGCCAAACAGCTTGTAAACGTGGCTAATCACGGTAACTCATGCCTAGGACCGTTTCGTTTACAGGCGTTTCCTTTTTTTAAAAAATATATATATTTTTTTTTTAAATGCTCCTAGACGCAAACGTGGCATGCAAAACGTCAGTTTTAGTCGCCGGCATCTAGCTGTCAAAAAATAGTTCAGGGGAGATTGAAATAGCATCCCGTGTAAATGGAGCCTAACTAAACAGGGGGTGGCGGTAAATAAGCTCAACATTAGAAATTACTACAAATTGGGCTTCTATCAGGGGAGGAGCAGAGAGGCTGAAACATAGGAAATAAAGAAGGGGTAGTAGCATTATGAGGACTATTTATGGTCATTGGTATGAGACAATCAAAAAAAAACTTTTCAACTATATTGAAGTGTGTTTTTTTTTGCTGAGGCATACAGAAGTAATGCCACATTTAAAGGATAAGTTAACCCATATTTAAGGAAGGAATATGTAATATGTTCCAACTCCAGCCTCCTCTTCTCCCGCTTCCCCTCCCTGCTCCCGCTGTCAGAATTTAAACAGAGTGCACCCATGCAGGGCTCTGCCCACACGGCAACGTCATTCATTCACAGATTTCTGTCAATGAATGAACTACATCTACTGTCGGCCTCCGTGGCCACTGGCTTGTAGTTCTTAATGAACCGCAAGGACTCCGGTGGGAGCGCTCTTCTAGTCCATTGATTCTTCCTGGCATTTAGTAACTTCTTGCCTGTACCGTGTGTCTGCAGCAGGATCTTGGCATTGCACCTGCAAACTTCTAACTAAGCAATGTTGGTGAGGCAATATCCCTGCTGAGCTGTTGTGTTGTGACCGACTTCTGTTGGACAGGGAGTTGTGCATACGGGCCAAAAGTCAACCGTTTTCGACCAATTTTCTGCCCATGTGTACCCAGCCTTAAACCAGAAATAATTACCAGAGATAATGTAGATTTGGCAGAGACTGGGAATTCTGGAGGTAACAATGAGAAACGGTGTCTCAGAAAGAACCAGGAAGGAGTGTAAACTTGATCTGACCCCGGTCGGTTCGTAACATGTTACATTCATTTTCAGGATGTAAAGTGCAACATGTTACGAATGGACCGGCCCCCAATCCTCCTCTCTAACAGCTGTCACAATTTTTAAAAAATGCAGCCTAGCTTGGCTCCACCTGCCCAGCCGCGTCACTCATTGACCGCGATTTGTGAATAGAAAACTACAAGTCCCGGCAGCCTTTGCAGCTGTCGGCTTGTAGTTTTCAATGAACTACCATGGCACTGTGGAGCACTGTGGTAGTTCATTTGTGCTTCCTGTCAGATTGTATCTGCTTGCTAGTATGGGATGTATGGGCACACAGATACACTGACAGATCTGAAGAAGACCTGCCTGGCACCAGTGATCTACTGATTGCTGTTACAATGCTTTACAGGCTCCTGAAACCAAAAATAATAAATGCACATTTTTTACTTACAAAAAAATGTGTTTTTTATTATTTCTTGTTAAAAGGTGAACTCCTTTTAATATATTTCAGGTTACCAGTCCAGATGTGGTGGATACAGTAATTTTTTTTAACCTTGTAAATCCCATTATTATCTGCCAGTAACATAATTTCTATCCTAGGATGACAATGACAATCTAATGCTATACAGCATGGGTGGACCAATCTTCCACTGCTGTCATTGTATTTATAAAATAACCAAATAAACTTCATAGTTCCATAATTAGTCTGGTTGAAAAAAGTCCATCTAGTTCAGCCAATAAAAGGGAGAAATTCATACAATCCTATATACACAATCCTATACCCACAGTTGATCCAGATGAAGGCAAAAATACAGAAAAGCATGATCCGATTTGCTCCAGCAGGGGAAAAATTCCTTCCTCAACCCCCGAGAGGTAATTGGATATTCCCTGGATCAACTTTACCTATAAATGTTACTGTACCGAGTCTGAATGGATAGAGGTGCTGTTTGGTCAATAGTTTCCTCCATGGTTCCTTCAATTTTTCAATTGAGGGATGGCTGGAAGGACCACCTACTGAGCAAATTTTGGTCAGTTCACCAGGCATTAGAAGAAATGTCAACAGTTTATGACTGTCTTTAGAGAATGCTGTTATGTAAGGGCCACAGCAGGCGCCAGGGACTGGGAACTTGCACACAAACACAACACCATCACACCTAAGAAAGATAGGAAATCAAGTAGTCTTAACTATTCAACAGATATTAGAAAGTAAGATGTCTTCCGGGGATACACTGATTCTATTCTTTAATAATGTACCTTTATATAATCTTTACGTAGGAAGAGCAACTTCAGTCCCATGAGTCCTTGATGGACAGATTTACAGATGACCTGACTGAGCATCAGCGAAATCTTCCAGACCCAAAGAGTAAAAGTCGAGACTCAGAGGAATACCATTTGCGGGAGGAGTATTTACGATATGAGGTAAGGGGTGAGGGGGCAAGCTCTTTAAGAGGTGGTATCAAAAACTTTCGAGACTACCTCTGTTTAAAGAAAGTACTTTATTTATCTATGTTTACACACTATTACCTGCAAAATAGTCCCATTGCACAGCAACACAGCGCTCCCTGTGTTCCTGCCATGCCTGCAATGTGTCCTGGAAGTCTTCTTTTTGAAGCGTGTGTGAAGCACCTTCGGCCATCTCCACAGTGGTGTCAAAGTGGCAAACTTTGAGCTGGATCTCTATCTTCGAGAGAAGGGCGAAGTCCCCAAGAGCCAAATCCGGCAAGTAGGGTGGGTGCAGAAGTGAGATCATGTTGTTTCCGGCGAGAAACTCACCATTGTTCTAACTTACTGTCCATGATGAAATAGCAGACGTGGTAACGCATGTGGTTAGAATAGCACCAGTTGCACAGCTCCCGATGTACACAGAACAATGTATTTTGGCACACTGACTTTTGAAGGTCAGTGCTCCCTCTGACTGTGCATGCAGCGCTGTGCTGCCATCTGTTGGCGTGTTACAAAACTAGTCTCTAAACTTGTTGATTCCACCTTGTATCAGGGGCGTAACGATAGGGGTTGCAGGGGTTGCAATTGCAACCGGGCCCCATGGTCCAGGGGGCCCATGTGCCTCCCTTGTACACCTGAATAGGAGGGATGGCGGGGGCGGCATTTAGAGGACCCAATCTCCTCCATTTTCCTCTATCCAGCCTTCTGCTGTTCCCAGGGCCCCTGTGTGCTTCCCTGGTCCCCCTGGGGCCCGCTGCAGAACTTGTGAAAGGGCCCCACTACCGTAATAAAGGGACCCACGATAGGAGTAAAGGGCCACAGGATCAGTGGGAAGAGGGAAGGGCCCTGGCCAGGGGTCAGGGGGGCCCTTCATAATTTCTTGCACCGGGGCCCTGAAGGTTTTAGTTACGCCTCTGCCTTGTATACAGTATAGCTATTAACTTTGGGGTTAATTGGGCAGTTCATGAGATTTCCCGCTCTTTAGTTAATTTTGTTGGACTTGATCTGCTTCTCTCCAGAAACTAAGGTACGAAACCTATGTGAAGCTCCTCGTAGTGCGCTTGGAAAGCGGCTGTGAAGATCTCCAGGCTTTTGAGTCACGGCTGACAGAACCTGATGGTGCTCAAGGAGAGACCACTGGATTAAAGAGGTCCTACTCAAGTCCTTCTCTTATCCCAGAGAACTCCCCCGTGGTGGTGAAAGTGAAACGCAACATCTCAGAACGACGCACATACAGGAGGATTATCCCTAAACGCAACAAAAATCTTGTATGAGGACAGGACTTCTTTTACCTGGCAGAACTTCTGAGCAATATTTCATGGTACTTCCTGGCTGCAGTGTAATTGGGACCATCAGGTGCCTTATTTTCGTTGCTTTTGCTGAACTTAGCAGAGACCACCAGAGGACTGTATGGTTGGTCTCTCCATATTTCAAAGGGATTCAAAATTCCTTTCATAAATGAACAGAACCCTATGGGATTCTGGTCCTATACTCATAGTTTTAAAATAAGGAACAGTGTTCCTTGGTTACTTAGAAAGTATGGAGTATAGATAAGGTTAATCTTGTGATTCTTTGTGTCATTTAGGAATATGCAGGCTACAAAATTTTACATAGGTCAGCATATCTTGTTTATTGACATTGCTTTTCGTATACATCTGAAAGCTGTCTTCATCTCTTGCTGTTATCCTGCAGTTTTTATCTCTGCCTCTAGCTGGCACTCTTGCACTGTTTGGGCTGAGAGCAGCTGTAGACTCTCGCTCTATAAATTTTATCTTTCATTTGACCTGTATTTGAAGGATGTCATATTCTTCATAGCAAGTCTTAATCCAGGTTTGTTTCTCAGTCACATCCTCCAAAATGTCCAGTGGCATATAACAATACATTAGGCACTGTAAAAATGAGTCTTTAAAGAATTTCTTAATATACAGCCTTTGTCGTGTTAATGTTCAGTAAAATGAGAACAAGGAGAATATGAACTGGTGGCTGAGATGTCTGTTCATATGGAATTCCTTGTCATCCAGTGCCATGCTGGCCTGTAGCATGACCTGCATCTGAAAGGACATGGCTATAATGGAGAAACAATACCAGATATTGTGTTTTCCATTTTTATGTTTAGCAGGGAAGGCTTCCCCCTTGGAATGTTTAGAGAATTCATAAAGCCCAGTGATGATGGTAACTTCAGTCAAGCATCGCCCGTCACTGATCTCCTGGATTGGTGGCCGAAATCTGCCCATGTAGTTGCTCTTTACATCTGGGGAAAGTGTAACAATTACAAGGATACAATGAATTGATGCTGATAGAAAGTAAAGTTGCTGTATTATTAAAGGTAGAAAAGCGAGACGCTTTGTGAGTTCACGGTGAGGTTCCATGATTAGTTAGCAATAGACTTTACTTAAAGGGGTAGTAAACCCTCTGGGTTTTTCACCTTAATGCATTCTATGCATTAAGTCAAAAAACCTCCTTTAATGTAGCAGCCCCCCAGAGCCCCCGTTTTACTTACCTGAACCCAGTCTTTCCTTCGCTGGGGATGAGCACACCCGCTCCAGCCGGTGTCTTGGGTCCTGATTAATAGCAGCGCAGCCATTGGCTCCCGCTGCTGTCAATCAAATCCAATGATGGCGAGGGCAGGTCCGAGTCCTGCTGTCTGTGTCAATGGACACAGCAGCAGGACTCGGGAACGGGCCCAGATGAGTGTCCCCAGGGAAGCACTTCCCCGTGGGGACACTCGATGTGGGGAGGAGCCAGGAACGCTGCGGAGGGAACCTAGAAGAGGAGGATCGGGGCCACTCTGTGCAAAATCCTTGCACAGAGGAGGTAAGTATGACATGTTATTTTTTTAAAAAACGAAGCTTTACAATCACTTTAACATTCATGGGCTACTCAGGCTAAACCTCACAGTGTGGCTTCATGTTTTTTTTTTTTAAATCTGGGACAGGAAAATGTGAACTTGTAAATAGTATTTATTAAAGGAGCCAATATGCAGGCTGCCCTTACTGAAATCTTCTGGAAATGCTAATTACCTGGCTGTCATACTGATGCAATGAGGCTGATTTAGTAAAGGAGTTGAGAAGATTTGCACAAAAAAATTAGCAAAGATTCACTTTAATTATCCAATCCTGTAAAAAAGGTTTATTTCATCTGCAAATGAATGGATAGTTGAAGCGAAGCTTCAGTCTTATTTTGTCTGAACATTTTGTCTAATTGTTTAGTAATTCAGTATGCATTGAGTCACTAACTCCTAAGATGTATGCAGATCACTCTAACTTTCCTTGCTGAATGCTGTACTCTGTATAGGAGCAGCGGAACAAAAGTTATAGTGTACAGTATGTCAGCGTGAAAAACGAACTAAAAGAAATATATAGTACTTCTGTGCAATATATGCATATTTCTCCGTGTTTATTTTACGTCCCTGCAAGTACATAAAAACACCTGTCCATATACCAGGAATTCACTTAGCTCTTAAAGTGTTACTAAACCCACAACAGTAAAATCAGTCTGTATATGCAGTAAAGCATGCTTGTTATACTCACTGTGGTACCTAAGACGTTAATCCTCCGCATTGTGTAAAAAGGATGTTTTATCCTGTCTTCTCTGACCCTCCCTTCTTCCACTGTCCCCAATCCATCTCCTGATAGAACAGAGCCGTTTGAGTCACTCTGCACATGCTCAGTTTGGTGTGTATTGCTAGAGAGTTTTTTGGGTTTTTTTTGGGGAGAGAGCATGTGATCAGCAGAGGGCCAGGGGTCCTGCAGCCTCATAGGACAGTCAGAATAGAATGAAAACTCCTCCTACAAGCTTTAACGAGACACTGATAGAAGTCACAAGACTGCTATATACTGCCGATGAGAAAAGGCATTTAGCAGTTTATATTTACTAAAATAATTGCATTCTCATGTTCTGTGTACTGTGGGAGATCAGAAAGAGTGAATGCAAGGTCCTGGGTTTAGTAACACTTTACGTCGAGCTTTGGGCAGAAAATTAAGTCCTGCTAAATCACTTCAGGCTGGCCCCCTTTGCAGGTATAGTTATGTAAAACATTAAAAATAAGTGTCTATACTGTTTAAAATCCAGTAATACACTGTCTCACCCTGCTCTGCACATGCTCAGTTGCTCTCCATTTTTAGGCACTGTGCTGAATTTCTAGAGGCCGATTTGCTGACAGCCAAAAGATTTACTGCTGCTCAGGGGCCCTAGGCTTCAGCAAAATGGCAGCCTCCAGCAAGAAGAAATAGGAGCAATGCTGGAGGCAATTTACAGTACACACTAATTTTGGTAGAGTAATCAATGTGGAATGTATGTTCCTTGCTAAAGAACATTATTTTTTTTTATCAAGTTGTTATTGTTAAGTTCCACTTTAAGTTTGGGCTGACAACACAGCATATTTGTGGATTGAGTGTTGTCAGTCAGGTTCTTTTTCCAAACTCCCCTCCCTCTCTACAACATAAGTGCACATTTTTTGTAAAAGACAAGAACTAGGGAACTAGGAAGGCTATTAGATTCCTTGAGATTACACGTGAAGTATGCAGAGGACATGGGATAGCTCTGAATTTCTGGCAAGAGCAATGGATAATCTTTTGCACTTGTAAAATGGATATCACAAAATACTTTCAATGGTATATAGAACAGACCAAAATGTAGCGAATGCAAGAATTTCATTGTTCGAGTATACATAGACTTTAAAGGAATCTGTCTGTCTGGAGAGAAAGGCATTGGCCGCAATAACTGTGACATTTTGAAAATACTGTCTAATTGTTCTGTTAATCGTGGTCTCCAGACTTTGAATAAGCATGCAGCCATTGCCAACAAACAGCTAAGTAACTCTTCCACCTCCCCATTTAAACCAATGGCCACTGCAGAGCCACTACCCTCACCCATCACACCTCTATTCACAGTTTCCAACCCACACCCCATGCAACTTTAAACAATCTGAGGTCCCATCCATTCTCCTCTCTGGAGCCCTCCATCCTTCAGTTCCTAACACCACCCCCTACAGATTCCTCCGTCAAATAATATTCCTGGTCTCTTCAAGCCTTCCATTCCTACCCTATGATTCTTTCATTATTTCATTCTTATTCATGGATTCCTCCTTTCCTATCCCTGGACTCTATATCCATGGATTTCAGTAATCGTGATGCATCGCGGAATCAAATTGAATCGTTGACATGATAATCGTAATCGAATCGTGAGACCACTAAAGATGTGCACCCCTAGTTCACACCGGCTAAGTTGCACTGTGCTTGGCATCCTTGCCCAACGGAGTCCTAAAGCATAAACAAACCAAAAAGCCTTGTCCCCTAACATGACAGTTTACATCACCTTGCTGTGGTTTTGTGCACTGAAAAAGGTAAAGCATGCAGTACTTTTTTCAGCTCAACATGGGACATAGGGACATAAGTGGCAGTGCAGTAGTGAATGGGTTCTTAAGGATTTTATAGCAGCTGAAAGAAAAGGTATCATAAAACCCTGTTAAGTCTCCATGAGCACAAAGAAAAAAAATATACATAAATACTATTTACAAGGATCATTTTCCAGGCCTCCGTTTATATCAGATGAGTCAGACAGGTGGAATTTCAAGAGCCTCTGTTACGCTGTTCTGCCACTGGATTAATCATTAGGAGGTTGTGTTACTTGACCCTTTTTATGTTTTCTTTTATGTTTCTTTCTCTTTAGAGAGATGATGCTGATGGTTCCAGTGAACATATAAGTATTTGTATTTGGTACTATTTCTGTGCAATTACAATGACTTTGGATTGCAATTTGTGTTTACACATCTGTAAAGAGATCTATTCTGTACAATGTATCACATGCTGCTAAGGACCAATATATATTCAAATGACCTAAAGCTGGTCTAGGTTAGGCGTATGCTTTGTTGTCTAGTTGAGTCCATTCCTGTATTATAATTTGACAGTTTTGCTGTAATTTGATCTGGGGAATGATAATTTTTTTTCCAAAGGGTACCTGCCGCATAAAGCCCAGTTTAAGTCACAGAAATAGACTTGCAGTCAGATAGACAAGCTCCATTTTAATAGTCTTGCCTTCATTTTCCTGTTACAGTGCTTGTGCAGTCTAATAGGCACCATTAAAGAAGGATTTCAGGTATAGATATGTTTATATCCAGCTTGGATCATCGTAGCTATGCATGCACCATACCTGGTTTATACCTCTAGAAACTGGAAATCACCAAAGTAGACACCGCTACTACAGTGATCACCACTAGCTTCCGGATTCCGTATCAAGCGACTGCTCTTCTGCTTTGTGAACACAGGAGGTCGCCTGCTTGGCACAGGTGTCATCCAGAGAATGCTTTGTATTTTCTCAGTGAATGCAAAGCATTCCCTGGTTGGATGAAGCCAAGAGCATGACATCACTGCTCTGCTTCGCCACCTCGTCCAATCAGAGCAACCCAGAAGCTGTAGAAGTGATGTCTACTACATTGATTTCCGACTTCTTGCGGGATCCCACAGGTATGACATATACATACTCTAAGTTACTTTGGTCCAAGCTGGTCAAGTCAAAATAGCCATACCTGGAATTCTTCTTTAAAGGATAAGTTCACCTTTAGAATATGTTACATTTTCCACCAATTTTTAGGATGGAACATGTAAAATGTTTCAGCATCTACAGCCTCTTTCCCCCAATCCCCCCCTCCCTGTTATAGCGGGGGATCCTCCACCTGCACCCTCTGTTATAATTTGAAAACAGCATGGCCATGCAGGGTTCCGCCCACGTGGTCATCAGTTTCCTATGAATGAATGCCTGGAAGCACCGTCAGCCATCGCGACTGATGGCTTGCAGTTCTCAATGAACTACAATGGTGCTGGTGAGTTCTCTGGTAGCCCATTGATCTTCCTGCTCTCAGGTAACTGTCTGCCCCTACAAAGTATGAGCAGACAGCTGTGCTGAGAGTCTGCAGGAGCCTGAGATTGCACCTGCAATTTGCTGATCATGGGTGTGATGCTCTGCAGGCCCCTTAGAAAACAATACCTGCAAAAAAATGTGCCTTTATTATTTTATTTTAAAGGTGAACTCATCCTTTATGTACCCACTGCACTCAATAATTAACACTGACCTGTTTAGACATGATCTTTCCCCCCTTCTCTGCAATACAAGCGTGTGTAATAAGGAGTGTTGCTATTTCTCAGCAGTGCCAACACAGAGCCCTGGAGTGTGAGGGCAGGAAGCAGCATGATCACAAAGACGAAAATTGTAATGCATTCCTAAGCAAAAATAATATGTATAACTCCTAAAAGACTATAAACACATAAAAAGGCATGAGACTACAATTGGGCTTTAAGCGGTGTTAGCAGATTTGAGGGTCACAGTATTCATAAGAACACAATACTGTCACTTCCCATGGGAACAGGGATATCACTAAGACAGGCCATAGATTATGCAATTTTCTTTCCTGCAGGAAAGAAAGCCTCTTAATTCCCCTATTAACACAGTCAGTGTTGTTGGGTGAATTCCTCCCGTGGAGCTATTGTGTTCTCGATGGATCAACTTTGGTACAGTCAGCTTGCCTATAGATGGATTGAACCTCTGCCAGTCCCTGCTGAACCAGCCAGTATTCAAACCATCTATGGTCCGCTTAAGACAAACAACCTCATGCTGCAATGATGGCACTCATTCCTAAAACATTGTCTAGATTAGCACATAAAATGGACACTTTTGTCTGTCTGTAAGTGACAGGTACAAGTTGATCCAGCTGGATTTGGTGCATCTGCACTACTTGCTTTACATTTAATTCTGGAAAACTTTTGATAAGCTGTATATTATTTCTGTCTTACTGTATAAATGGATCTTCTTCAGATTCACTCCTGTTGTCACAAACTGGGAGAAGACTGTCTCAGGTTAGCCATACATCTAAAGAGTTTGCCACATAATAGAGACAATTCATACACAATTGTAGTGGCTGCGGGGCATGAATGAGACCATCGGTGTCCTTACAAAGGTAAGGGCAGGTTGTATCATCTTGCCCAATCATCTTTGATTCCAAATATAGCAGAAATACATTGGTCCAGATCTGTGATGCCTTGTAGGTGTAAAGGAGAATCATTTGACATTCATAAAATATATTTAATAGATTGTTAAATGTCTGATAGTTTAGTTGCAAAAGATCAGATCCATTGTGTATGGTCAGCCTTTATTTACAGTGTAACCGTCTGCACACACCCTGGTCTCCCTGGATTCTCTGCGTTTTCATGTGGCATCAAAATGTTCAAAATTGCTTTTATTTGTAAGAGTTGTTAAAGTGTTAGAATTGTTCAAAGCCATTGTTATCTGAGCCTCCATTCAAGCCATCCCTCCTATCAGGTACTATACAGAGCTTTTCATGTAAGCAGAGGGGGTGGCCTGAGTGCTCCCCGTTTATTTGCACTGGAATAAACAATAAAAGCGTTTCTCTTGAGTGTCGTGTAATTATTTGGTGTACGGGATTGGGATATGTTGGAGAATTGTCTGTAAATTGCAGGTCCAGATAGGACTCGAGCAATTTTTACTATTCAGTTCTTTTTAATTTGACCATTAAATGAGAAGTCCAGCCAAAGCTCATTTGGCTGGGCTTCTCCTATGGATCACAGCTTTCACTCCTGTGACCCGTTTTCAGCAGAGAGCAGACTGAAGTCCATCCAGGCACCGTGTCATCCCGACCATGGAGTCTGGATCCGCCAGGTGCCTGGACGGACACCCATCTCAGTGAGCTACTGAGAGCCAGAGACAGCCTGCCCCTCCACAGCTCAGCGCTCCAGTGAGCGCAGAGGGAGATGAGCAGAGAGTTGTGACTGACAGTCTGCAGCTCTCTGCTCTGGGAGCTATGAAAACCGAGCCATCGGCAGTGTTCGATCGCTCGGTTTTCAGTGTAGAGGCCCTGGGGAGCAGATTCTGCATCCACCTAGGTAAATATGATTCAGGAAAAAAAAAAAGAAACCCTTACTTCTCTTTTAACCACTTGCTGACCACGTCACGTTACAGGTTTAAATTAGTATTATTTGCTAGAAAATGACTTAGAACCCTCAAATATATATATTTTTTTAGCAGAGACCCTATAGAATAAAATGGAGATTGTTGCAATATTTTATGTAGCACTGTATTTTGTAAAAAATACACTTTAATGAATTAAAATAAAAACACAATAGTTACCCCATTTTTTTGTATAATGTGAAAGACAATGTTACGCCAAGTTCATACCTAACATGTCATGCTTTAAAATTGCTCATGCTCATGGAATGGCGACAAACTACGGTACTTAAAAATCTCCATAGGAGATGCTTTAAAATTTTTACAGGTTACCAGTTTAGAGTTGCTGTGGAGGTCTAGTTTTAGAATTATTGCTCTCGCTCTAATAATCGCAGTGATACCTCACATGTGTTGTTTGATCACCGTATACATATGTGGCATGACTTGGGTATGCGTTTATGGGGCCCTTTAAATTTTTTTCTTATTTATTTTACTTTTTATTTTTACACTGTCCCTTTATTTATTTATTTTTATCACTTTTATTCCTATGAGGGCCGGTTCACACATAGGCGATCCGACTTCAGGGGCCACTTTGCAGGCGATTTGAACGCAACTTCATGGCGACTTTGGGCGACTTACAACACGACTTAAAGCGATCTCCATACCAGGTGACTTTGCCTGTGGCCAATCAGAGAAGGGAGAGAGGGGTTGCCTGGGTAATTCGTGGAGAGTACCTTGGCAAATAATTTTCTTTTTCCTGTAAAGTTGCTTCAATATAGATGGGGATCCAACTTGGAGGCGACTTCCATTGAATTCTATGTGCACAAGTCGGATAGAAGTCGCCTTGAAGTAGTACAGGAACCTTTTCTGAAGTCTGAGCGACTTCAGTAGTGTACATTAAGACGGCTCCCATTCATTTCAATGGGATTTCTGATGTTAAGCAACCTGGGACGACACAAGTTGGAGCGCAAGTCACCTATGTGTGAACCGGCCTTTACAAGGAATGTAAACAGGCCTTGTAATAGAAATAAGCATAACAGGTCCTCTTTATCGAGAGATTTAGGGTCAAAAAGACCCCAGATCTCTCATTTACCTTTAACCACTTCAGCCCCGGAAAGATTTCCCCCTTAATGACCAGAGCACTTTTTGCGATTCGGCACTGCATCGCTTTAACTGACAATTGCGCGTTGGTGCGACGTTGTAACCAAACCAAATTGCCGTACTTTTTTCCCCACAAATAGAGCTTTCTTTTGGTGGTATTTGATTGCCTCTGCGTCACTTCGGATCACCGCTCTAAACAAAAAGGGTGACAATTTTGAACAAAACACTATTTTTTTTTTACTTTTTGCTAAAATACATATCCAAAAAAAACTATAAAAATCTAATTTATATTATATTCTTCTACATATTTGTTTTTTTTTTTTTAAAAAAAAGCACAATCTGCGTATATTGATTGGTTTGCGCAAAATTTGCCGCGTTTAAAAACCATGAGAATTAATTGATGGTGTTTTTAGTATTTTTTTTAACTAGTAATGGGGGCGATCTGCGATTTTTATTGGGACTGCGATATTGCAGCGGACATATCGGACATTTTTGACACTTTTTTGGGACCAGTGACATTTATACAGCGATCAAATATAAAAATAGCCACTGATTACTGTATAAATGTCACTGGCAGGGAAGGGGTTAACCTGCAGGGGGCAATCAAGGGGTTAACTGTGTTCCCTTGGCGTGTTCTAACTGTATGAGGGCTGGGCTGGCAGGGGCATGACAGATCTATCTGATCCCAATGACAGGGATCAGTAGATCCCTGTCAGAATGGGGAACCGCCGTGTTTACATTGGCGGTTCCCTGTTCTTCCAGTGTAGTAGGCGATCGCGGGTCGCCGGAGGATATCGAGTCTGCCCGACCTGTGGCCACACGATACGAGATGTGCAGCACCTGAAACTACGGATACTGGAAGCCTGTGCTAGCATTTCTCCTGCAGTGTTGCTATCAGTGTGTGAAGAGTGGGAGAAGAGGGTTGCATTGACAATCCAACACAATGGGCAGCACATTGAACACATTTTATTAGGGGTCAGAAACTTGTAAATAACTCATGAAAGAATAACCACTTCCGGACCGCCGTACGTCGTTTGACGGCGGTACTTTGAAGTGGGATACCGTTGTTATGGTAGCAGATAGCTACCATAACCCCGGTATCGTTTTTTTCAGCCAGCGATTCTGCGTCGGATAAAAGTGATCTCCGCGGCGGATTCGCCGCGAGATCACTTTTATCAGCGGCGGGAGAGGTGCCCCCCCCCTCCCGCCGCTTTTCGGTCATCTCCGCCGATTACCGGACCCGCCGGCAGCGGCGGAGATGATCGCGTCCTCTCAGGCTGGTGTCCGTGTGCCGAGTGAGCGGCTGAAGCCGCTCACCCGGCTCCATAACAATGCTGGGCGGAAGCGACGTCACAAGTCGCTTCCGCCCAATGCTCTTAAAGGGGACATTTTTTTTTTTTTCCCCTGCCAC
>BLSH010160177.1:459862-474800 GCA_018402905.1 Glandirana rugosa
TTAGTTTATGGTGGTTTTCTTTCGAGATAAACACCCCTTTTTTCCTGCCGTTAAACCAAACCCATGTTGCAGCGTGGTTGTGCGTTAACAGTCAATTTCGCTACGTCACGACTTAGCGTTTTTCACGAGACCAGTAATTCCCCCTTTAGAAAGGCCCCGACTTCACCAATTTCCATTTACTCTCTAGACCCCAGAAAAACTGGGATTTAGAGAACTATTTCTCCACAAGTCGGATAGAAGTCGCCTTGAAGTAGTACAGGAACCTTTTCTGAAGTCTGAGCGACTTCAGTAGTGTACATTAAGACGGCTCCCATTCATTTCAATGGGATTTCTGATGTTAAGCAACCTGGGACGACACAAGTTGGAGCGCAAGTCACCTATGTGTGAACCGGCCCTTACAAGGAATGTAAACAGGCCTTGTAATAGAAATAAGCATAACAGGTCCTCTTTATCAAGAGATTTAGGGTCAAAAAGACCCCAGATCTCTCATTTACCTTTAACCACTTCAGCCCCGGAAAGATTTCCCCCTTAATGACCAGAGCACTTTTTGCGATTCAGCACTGCATCGCTTTAACTGACAATTGCGTGTTGGTGCGACGTTGTACCCAAACCAAATTGCCGTCCTTTTTTCCCCACAAATAGAGCTTTCTTTTGGTGGTATTTGATTGCCTCTACGTCACTTCGGATCACCGCTATAAACAAAAAGGGTGACAATTTTGAACAAAACACTATTTTTTTTTTTACTTTTTGTAAAAAAAACTATAAAAATCGAATTTATATTATATTCTTCTACATATTTGTTTTTAAAAAAAAAAAAAAAAAAAAAAAAGCACAATCTGCGTATATTGATTGGTTTGCGCAAAAGTTGCCGCGTTTAAAAACCATGAGAATTAATTGATGGTGTTTTTAGTATTTTTTTAAACTAGTAATGGGGGCGATCTGCGATTTTTATTGGGACTGCGATATTGCAACGGACATATCGGACATTTTTGACACTTTTTTGGGACCAGTGACATCTATACAGCGATCAGATATAAAAATAGCCACTGATTACTGTATAAATGTCACTGGCAGGGAAGGGGTTAACCTGCAGGGGGCAATCAAGGGGTTAACTGTGTTCCCTAGGCGTGTTCTAACTGTATGAGGGCTGGGCTGGCAGGGGCATGACAGATCTAACTGATCCCAATGACAGAGATCAGTAGATCCCTGTCAGAATGGGGAACCGCCGTGTTTACATTGGCAGTTCCCTGTTCTTCCAGTGTAGTAGGCGATCGCGGGTCGCCAGAGGATATCGAGTCTGCCCGACCTGTGGCCACACGATACGAGATGTGCAGCACCTGAAACTACGGATACTGGAAGCCTGTGCTAGCATTTCTCCTGCGGTGTTGCTATCAGTGTGTGAAGAGTGGGAGAAGAGGGTTGCATTGACAATCCAACACAATGGGCAGCACATTGAACACATTTTATTAGGGGTCAGAAACTTGTAAATAACTCATGAAAGAATAAAGTTACGTTAAAACCAAGCACACCATTGTTTTTCTTGTGAAATTCCCAATAAGTTTGATGTGTCACATGACCCTCTTCCTATTGAAAAAACAAAAGTTGGATTCAAAATGATCAACTTCAAAATGGCCACCATGGTCACCACCCATCTTGAAAAGTTTCCCCCCTCACATATACTAATGTGCCACAAACAGGAAGTTAGTATCACTAACCATTCCCATTTTATTAAGGTGTATCCATATAAATGGCCCACCCTGTAGATAAAAGTATAGCAGCCCAATGGCAGAGATACCCGCTTTACATACATTGAAAACACCTCTAAATGGTGAAAGTACCATAAAGTCATCCTCTAAAACGCAGTCCCGTTATCTAGCTGTATGTCCCATGTAAAAGGATACAGCCTAGGAGAAAGAAGCTGTAGAGGGTAAAGTGGGAGATTTGGTCTGCAGAACACTCAGTAGCTATAACACAGGGAGGTGATGTGAGTCCGTCTCTATGTGAAGGGTGAGGTGCTGTTATCACTGGAGGGTTCTTCATCCGCTCCTGTATAAATCAATAAAAAGTAAGGTTGCCAAAATACTAGACAAGCTTTAAAGTCAAAGTGATGGAAACTAAGAATTAAAGGGCTAACCAGGCTACACCTTCTAAAAATGTTCCATAATAAATAAGGCCAGTCCCCTGTGAATTGCAGGTGAGATGCTGATTTTTTTTACTGAAAAAAAAAAAACAGAATGCAATGCCCTGTGCATATTAGTGGTATTAACCACTTGCTTACTGGGCACTTGAACCCCATTCCTGCCCAGGCCAATTTTCAGCTTTCAGCGCTGTCACTCTTTGAATGACAATTGCGCGGTCATGCCACACTGTACCCATATGACATTTTTTTCACACAAAATAGAGCTTTCTTTTGGTGGTATTTAATCACTGCTGGGTTTTTTATTTTTTTGCTAAAAAAAAAAATGAAAAAAGACCGAAAATTTTGAGGGAAAAAAAAAACAAACGCTTCATAGTTTGTTATAAAATTTTGCAATCAGGTCATTTTTCTCCTTCATTGATGTACACTGATGAGGCGGCACTGGTGGGGACTGATAAGGCGGCACTGATAGGTAGCACTCATGTGCACTGATAGGCTGCACTAATTGATTGGCACTGGTAGATGAAACTGATAGGCAGCACTGATAGGCGGCACTGATGCTGAGGCACTGATTGTCAGCACTGTTGGGCATTGATGGGTGGCACTGGTGGACATTGATAGGTGGCACTGGTGGGCACTGATATGCACTGGTAAGTGGCACAGGCAGGTGGAACTGGTGGGCACTGCTTAGCAGCAGTGGATGTTCCTATGCGTGACCGATGTCCCTCTGACAGAAGCCAGGAATCTGCTTTATTTTTCCTCCTCACACTATTAGCCGATGACAGTATTCTGTTTACATCATGTGATCAGCTGTCATTGGCTGACAGCCGATCACAAGGTAAGGGGCCGGGATCGCCCCCTTACTCTGATCTGTGATCAGCCGAGTTTCATTGACTCGCTGATCACCAAGCGTGCATTCTCGAGAGGACATACATGGACGTCGTCCTGGCAATTTAGGCCTGCGCTGTAGTCGTCTTTCGGCTATAGCACAGGCGGGAGGAGGTTCAAATCAAAACGTTATATATTTCAGCTTACCGGTCATAAAATGTGTGGCTGCATTAATTTTCTATTTTTTTTTTTAGACTTTTCTTCCACTCTGTTTTCACTTATTGATCTGGCCAGTAACACATCTCCTTTATTAGAGTGTCCCCACTCTGAATGAAGGAGCAACAGAGATACCTTTGGACAGCAGCATTGTCAATCTGGAGGGAGGGCAGTGTTAGATGTAATAGCAGATTTAGATACACTAACAAATTGAAGCCAAACTCAAGCTCGCACTGCAGTCACACAAACCATATTTCTCCTGCGATAAAGGTTTCACATGAATAAATAAAAAATGATTGTTGTAAGCACCCCTGTCCGTTAGTTGTAAATGGCTTGTCTCAACAATCTGATACATTTTAAGGAGATTTTGTTCTGTTGAAAAACAACAGACTTACTTGCTGGATCACCAGGTGGAAATAAATGAAAGAAAGCATAAAAAAGAAACCTAATGTAGTCATCACATCTAAGAAATGGTAAGCTGCAATATAATAAATGTTTGCTTTTGGGTTTAATGCCATTTTAAGATTGCATCAACTCCTGAATTTGACTGCCAGGCTGGGGGAAATGCAGTTGTTTGATGCTATCTGCTTCATGTGCCCAGGCCATACAGCAATGGCACAGCTATATAATACTCCCAGACTCATATAGAATTATTATGCTGTCCAACCTGAGACAAAAAACAATCATCAGTTCTTCTGACATCCTTAAAGGTCTTTAAAAATCAGAATGTGTTAGGTCTGAGATTGGTGCATGTAATAAATGAAATAATATACCAAAAGCTGCAATGGTGAAGCAGTTTGATTTTATGTATTTGTTGTAACTAATCATAAAGCTCCTAATATAGTATGGGGGGGGGTTGGAAGTGATCCTTTTAGGATGGAGAGCCATAAGTAATAAACAGAGGCCAAATCCCTTGCGTAATTCCTTGATGTTTTTATATTTAATGGGATGTTTGACGTACATGTGAGTCTCTTGTAGCCTCTTAAGCAGCTAAAAGGTACAGAGAAGTGCTGCTTGGTGAGGTGATTGAATTGTGAAAACACTTGGCCTTTCAAAGATTAAGGAGATCTCCATACTTCCCATATTCCATGCCAGCGTGCTACCAGAGAATAATACGACTGATATGCAGTCAGGGAGACTAGACACTAGAATGCGTATTCTGAGTTACAAAATGGCCTTTAGCTATGGTTTCCATTGCTTTGAAAGGTGGGTACCATAAATATAACTTTACATTTATAAACAGCTTTACATTAATAGATAACCCCAGTTAGGATGCAGATCACCATTGTGTGCACCTACTGTTTATTCTTTTGACTGTGAGCCTTTGCAGTGCCCATAGACTACAAATGACAAGTTTGCTTTCTTCGGGAAAAAATATAGAATAATGTATTTGTTCCAAACTGTGTAGTACAAAATTTCTGGCTTAACCACTTCCGGACCGCCCCACAGCAGATTTACTGCTACAAGGCGGCCCTCCTGTATAGAATCACTTATATACATGTGATTCTGCACTTCCACCTACAGGGGGCATGTGCGCGCAGCCTGCGGGCTGCTTCTGCTGTGAATAATCACAGCCGAAGTCGATCTGCGGGTGCCAGGCACTGGATGTCTGCCAGCACCTGCCGATTGTCAGGCAGAGACTCAGAATGGAGCACTGCCTATGTAAACAAGGCAGATCTCTATTCTGATGGTGGGAAGGGATGGATTTTGTGTCCCTGCAATGCTGGGGAAAAAAATGCATCACTTCCCCTAGTAGAAGCAGCGCATACAGTACACACAAACACTGGCTCGGCACACAGTTAGCCCTTTGATCACTCTAGATGTTTAACCCCTTCCCAGTCAGTGTGATTAGTACAGTGACTGCATATTTTAAGTACTGATCACGATATTGGTGTCACTGGTTCCTGCAAAGTGTCAGTGTCCGCCGCAGTATCTCAGTCCTGCTATAAGTCGTTGCCATTACTAGTAACATACCAATCAATATATGCTTACTGAGATTTTTTTATTTTTTTTTTTAACAAAAACATGTAGCAGAAACCATATTGGCCTAAATTTTTGAAGAAACTTGGTTTTTTATTTTTATTTTTTTTAATGGATATGTTTTATAGCAGAAAGTAAAAAATATATATATTTTTTTTTCAAAATCGTTGCTCTTTTTTTATTCATAGAGCAAAAATAATACAGTGGTGATCAAATAAGTAGAGTTGAGCGAACACCTGGATGTTCGGGTTCGGTGAGTTGACCGAACTTCAGGAAAAAGTTTGGGTTCGGTACCGAACTTGACCCAAACTTTACCCCGAACCCCATTGAAGTCAATGGGGACCCGAACTTTTCGGCACAAAAAGACTGTAAAAAAGTCCTGGAAAGTGCTAGAGGGCTGCAAAAGGAAGTCCGGGTCACGGACACCCCAAAGTTCGGTACGGACCCAAACTGGTTCGCTCAACTCTACAAATAAGACCAAAAGAAATTCTATTTGTGGGGAAAAAAAAATGACAGATTTTATTTGGGTACAGAGTTGCATGAACGAAAATTGCCTGGTCATGAAGGGGGTAAATCTTCCCGGAGGTCAAGTGGTTAATGTGCCTCTGTGCCCAGACATTAAACATTTACGCATTCTAATAAGCAGTTAACAAGCTTTAAAACAAGTCATCCTTCAGCTCTATAGCTACAAGTAATGTGAAGTAATTAATCCTCAAAGATCACAGACTCAGTCGGTCTCTATGGTCCCTTTCGTGTGGCCGTCTCTGATCTGATCAACGGGGAATCCGTGACTCAATCCCCTGCTAAATCAGAACAGAAGGGGTGTCACATTGGAAATATCCATGCTTGTTTTCTTGCTGGAGCCGTATTGGATAAAGTATCTCACAAAAGTGAGTACACCCCTCACATTTTTATAAATATTTTATTATATCTTTTCATGTGACATCACTGAAGAAATGACACTTTGCTACAATGTAAAGTAGTGAGTGTACAGCTCGTATAACAGAGTAAATTTGCTGTCCCCTCAAAATAACTCAACACACAGCTTTTAATGTATAAACCGCTGGCAACAAAAGCGAGTACACCCCTAAGTGAAAATGTCCAAATTGGGCCCAAAGTGTCAATCTTTTGTGTGGCCACCATTATTTTCCAGCACTGCCTTAACCCTCTTGGGCATGGAGTTCACCAGAGCTTCACAGATTACCACCGGAGTCCTCTTTCACTCCTCCATGATGACATCACGGAGCTGGTGGATGTTGGAGACCTTGCCGCTCCTACATCTTCCGTTTGAGGATGCCCCACAGATGCTCAATGGGGTTTAGGTCTGGAGACATGCTTAGCCAGTCCATCACCTTTACCCTCAGCTTCAGCAAGGCAGTGGTTGTCTTGGAGGTGTGTTTGGGGTCGTTATCATGTTGGAATACTGCCCTGCGGCCCAAGCTCTGAAGGGAGGGGATCATGCTCTGCTTCAGTATGTCACAGTACATGTTGACATTCAGAGTTCTCTCAATGAACTGTAGCTCCCCAGTGCCGGCAGCACTCATGCAGTGCCAGACCATGACACTCCCACCACCATGCTTGAGTGTAGGCAAGACACACTTGTCTTTTTGTACTTCTCATCTGGTTGCCACCACACACGCTTGACACCAGCTGACCCAAATACGTTTATCTTGGTCTCATCAGACTACAGGACATGATTCCAGTAATCCATGTCATTAGTCTGCTTGTCTTCAGCAAACTGTTTGCGTGCTTTCTTCATCTTTAGAAGAGGCTTCCATCTGGAACGACAGCCACGCAGACCAATTTGATGCAGTGTGCGGCGTATGGTCTAAGCACTGACAGGCTGACCTGCCACCCCTTCAACCTATGCAGCAATGCTGGCAGCACTCATACATCTATTTCCCAAAGACAACCTCTGGATATGACACTGAGCGCGTGCACGTTGACCATGGCATGGCCTGTTCTGAGTGGAACCTGTCCTCTTAAACTACTGTATGGTCTTGGCCACCGTGCTGCAGCTCAGTTTCAGGGTCTTTTATCTTCTTAAAGACTAGGCCAGGGATATGCAATTAGCGGACCCCCAGCTGTTGCAAAACTACAAATCCCATCATGCCTTTACCTCTGGGTGTCTTGCTTGTGGCTGTCAGAGTCTTGCTATGCCTCATGGAACTTGTAGTTCTGAAACATCTGGAGGTCCGCTAATTGCATATCCCTGGCCTAGGCCATCTTTATGTAGCACAACAATTCTTTTTTTCAGATCCTCAGAGACTTCTTTGCCATGAGGTGCCATATTGAACTTCCAGTGACCAATATGAGTGAGTTTGAACGATAACACCAAATTTAACACACCTGCTCCCCATTCACACCTGAGACCTTGCAACACTAACGAGTCACACCGGGGAGGGAAAATGGCTAATTGGGCCCAATTTGGACATTTTCACTTGGGGTGTACTCACTTTTGTTGCCAGCGGTTTCGACATTAATGGCTGCATATTTAGATATTTTGAGGGGACAGCAAATTTACACTGTTATACAAGCTGTACACTCACTAATTTACATTTTAGCAACGTGTCATTTCTTCTGTGTTGTCCCATGAAAATATATAATAAAATATTTACAGAAATGTGCGGGGTGTACTCACTTTTGTCACTTTTACTGTATATGGGCAACCAGATGTCATGATGATGACATCACATTACCTCTGATCTGTCTTGTTCAGGTCCATGGAGCTTCTGATAAGGAAAACTGACAAGTGGACCTGATTGGACTGATTGTGTGAGAAGAGCCTAACAATTTTAAAACACCGGCTGTGTGTTTGCATTAGAAGACTGGCAGGGTGACAAGATTAGGATGCAATAGAAAATAATAGAAAAAAAAAGTAGGATTTTAATGCCTGTGTTGTGAATTATTTTTTTTTTTTAAAGCTTATTTTTATTGAGTTTTCATGTAAAACAACAAGTACAACAAGGTAACAAGAGGGCCAGACCCTTGGCTCCTCTGGGATCACATAGAATCCCAAGCTATCTATACATAGATATCCTAACTATGCACCCGAGTAAAGTAAAACTTTCCACAACAAATACCCCCACCCCCTCCACCTTTCACCCAGTCAACCGTCTCCCCTTAATTGCTACGGATTTGGACGGAGTCCACCACCTTTTCTCTCCTTGATTTCTGACCTGGCAATGTGTCAGGGAAATCTTTCACTCCCATTCTTCCAAGATTCAGCCTACTGCTTGTTATCTATACGCTCCTCCTAAATATATACTCTATGCATAGCACAGCTATTCCTTCCATTATTCTTAACCTGCAGAGCAGAGAGACTCAAACCAAGCCCTCCATACCCTTTCAAATTTTTTCCCACAGCCTCTGGCCGTATAAGTCGACTTGTAGTATGGCATCATTTTTTTAACCAACCCTTTCCATTGAACCACTCCAGGGGGCGCAGCCTTCTTCCAGTGGAGTAGGATGAGCTTTTTCCCGTAAAAGAGCAGAATAGAAAGTAGAGTTTTATGGGCCCTAGATGGTACTATGTCCTCCACCAACCCCAAAAGGCATACCCGGACTGTCTTGGGAATAGGGGTCATCATCACATGAGGCATGAAACAACCCCCTCCCAGAAGGCCTGTATGGGAACACAGTCCCAAAAAATGTGGTATGCTGTCGCCGGACTGTGGGAGCATCTCCAGCACTCAGAGGAGACTGAGGGATATATATGTGCCAGTCTGGCTGGAGTGTAGTAGGAGCGATGAAGAAATTTAAATTGTATAAGTTTATCTCGAGCGGAGATTAAATTCTTGAATGGCTTATCCCACAGTTCTTCCCAGTCCTCCCCCTGTATCTTCGGGACCTCTGCCTCCCATTTCTCTCTACATTTTTTAATTGCTGCTGGGGTGATTTTAAATAATTCCTTGTATATTGAGGACTTTTGGTAAATCTTCCTCAAGGAGGGTAGATTCAAAAGAAGAGGGCAGAGACTCTACCCCCCTCTCCCGAAATTGACACTGGAAGGCGTGCCGGAGCTGCAGGAATCTAAACAAATGATTATTCGGCAAATTGAATCTGCTTTTAAGTTGTTAAAACGTCAGCAGCTCCTCCAGATTTGTAATGTCCCCCAACATCTTAACCCCTTTAGTTGCCCACACCATAGGGTCAGAGAAGGTCAGAAAATGTGGGAGTCTCGGGTTCAACCACAGAGGAGCCCTCAGAGACGATCCCTGATAACTAGGATTGTCGGGATTCCCTCTGCTTCTATCCTACGGTAGAAGCTTTAGAGGAGGAAAGATGTACAGCAGCCGATACCGACCCCAGGGCGCTACCAGTGCGTCCGAGGCGACCGCCAACGGATCTATTGTTCTGCACACAAAGGTCTGTACCTTGTGATTGTACCTGGAGGCCATGAGGTCCACCTCTGGCGTGCCCCACTTGAGGCAAATCTGGCGGAACACTTCTGGATGTAGGGACCATTCCCCTTGATCCAGAGTCCGGCGGCTGAGAAAGTCCGCTTGCCAATTTTCCACGCCTGGGATGTAGATTGCAGAGAGAGCTGACACATGAAGTTCTGCCCACTGAAGGATCAGAGCTGCCTCCGCGGCTGCTGCTGTGCTTCTTGTTCTGCCCTGATGGTTCACATATGCCACAGCCGTGGCATTGTCCGACTGAACCCGGACAGGGAGGCCTCGCAGCCTTTCTGACCAACGGGACAGGCAAAGTCTGATCACTCTTAGTTCCAGTACATTTATCGGAAGACAAGCTTCCCGCACTGACCAATGACCCTGGGCAGAGAACTGACCCAGGACTCCTCCCCAGCCCGATAGGCTGGCATCTGTCCTTACTATCGACCAATTGAGGGGGGGGGGACATTTCCCCAACTTTAGGGCCGGAGCCCGAATCCACCAAATCAAGGATCCTCAAGACTGATGATCCAACCTGACCAGTCTGTCTAGAGATAGGGGAGATTTGTCCCACTGCGACAAAATCGCCTTCTGCAGGAGCCGAATGTGACTCTGGGCGTAAGGTATCGCTTTGAAAGTCGACACCATGAGCCCCAACACTCGCATACAGAACCGTAAAAACACCCTTGCCTGCACCGTGTCCAGAATCAGACCCAGGTACTCCAGCCGGCAAGATGGAGTCAATGATGACTTATGCAGGTTGATTAGCCAACCGAACTCCTTTAACGTGGACACCGTAATTGTCACGTTCTCCTCCAGAGCCGCAGCAGACTCTGCTCTCAGGAGTAGATCGTCGAGGTATGCTACTACCTCTCTGTCTCAGCAGCGCCAGCATCAGGGCCACCACCTTGGTGAACACCTGGGGAGACGAGGCCAGCCCGAAGGGAAGTGCCACAAACTGGTGATGCAGGTCCCCCACTGCGAAGCGTAGAAAACGCTGGTGACTGTGACAGACTGGAACATGGAGATACGCGTCCCTGATATCCAAGGACGCCAAGAATTCCCCTTGGTGCAGGGCGGCCACGACCGAGCGGATGGACTCCATCCTGAAACTTTTCATCTTTACGAAGCGGTTTAGCGCTTCAGGTCCAGAACTGGCCTGACACCACCCTTTTTGGGCACCACAAAAAGATTTGAGTAAAACCCGTGAAATCTTTCCACTATGGGTACCGGTACAATCACTCCCTGTTCGGCAAGTGCCCGAACGGCGCCTAGAAGCGCCTCCCGACGCCCCTGAGGGAGTCTCAAGTTTGAGGGAAAGAACCTTTCTGGGGGCAGAGAGCTGAATTCTATCCTGTACCTGGAGGACACCACCTCCAGCACCCACCGATCGGTGATGCGGGCAGTCCATCTGTCTGCGAACCCCAGCAACCGGCCCCCCACCCGTGAGTCGGGGGGGCAACCCATCATGCGGAGGTAGATTTATCCTTCGCTTTTTCGGACTTATGCTGCCAGGGCCTTTTACTGTGCCCCGCGGAAGCCTTCCCGGCCTTGAAGCCCTTACCCGCTGAGCCGGGTGCCCGAAAAAACTTCTTCTGACCTGAAGAAACAGGGCCATGCCTACGGCGAAAATCCCGCCGCTTTGGCTCTGGAAGGAAAGTACTCTTCCCTCCCGTGAAATCCTTAATGATTTCATCCAACTGTGGGCCAAACAGACGCCCTCCCTGAAAGGGAAGATCTGCACCCGCCTGATAACAATTGCAAAAACAGACATTTTTGACAATATGGGAAGAAGGTCCAAAGCCGCATGGCATATGTAGCGGAGACCTTCTTCCAAATGTTGTGCCCGCTGTACTTCAGCCTGTGCACCTTCATCAGATAAACCAGTGTGCAGCGTGGCAGCGTGCTCACGAAGAGACTGTGCCGCCATTGCAGTTGCTAGCGCCGACCGCATGGCTGACCCAGCCAACAAGAATAGTGCTTTAGACACTGCCTCTGTGCAGCGATCGGCCGCCTCCCTAAAAGACGGAGACCCCTCCAAGGGAATGGTCGTTGCTTTATTCACACGAGCCACTGGGGGGGTCCACCGCTGGGGAAGCCCATCTCTTAGTAGAGCTATCCTCAAAGGGGTAGCGAACAGCAAAGCTTTTAGGAAAAGCAAAGGAATTTGGTGGCCTCAGCCATTCCTTGAACACCGCCTGTTCAAACACCTGATCATAAGGGTAAGCCCTAGGAGACCTAGGGGGTTTAAGCGGTCAACAAATATATGTGGACTCATGCGACTCTCCTGCTTGGTCGAGTCGCGGATATCAGTGATGAGCGCTTCCACTATTTTATCACGTGAAAAAAGGAGCCTCCTGATCATCTTCGCCTTCTGCGGGCAGTTCACCCTCTGAAAGGTCCACAGGTGTGACCATTGAGGTGCTCTCTAGATCCGAATCCTCCCCTGAGGAAAGAGGGGGGGTGGGCGTTTCTCCCCCGCCCGGGGAAAGAACTCCCCAAACACCGTCCTCAGCTGTTCCAAGGACACTAATGTTCCTGGGGTGGATTGTTGATCCGCAGGTACCCCTGCCATAGTATTGCCGGCCTCTGACATCCCAGCCTTCCGGCACCCCCACTGTGTGACCACCACCTCTACCCCACCAATCAGCCAGGGAGACCCGGGAGGATTGCACCCACCGCTACGAGCACCCAGGGAGAGCCAGCTATACTTGCTGTTTAGATGCCTCAGCACTACAACCGGAAGAGCAATGCCCAACAATCTACTGCACTCCAGGAGCTTGCCACTGCGCGTCAGCCACGTTGTCCAAACGAAAACCGGAAGCCTCACTTCTGTTTTTAGACACTCCCTGTAACAGGTCTGAACTTCTCCAAAACGACCACTGGGGGCCACCAGAGAGCAGGCTGGAAACCACATGGTTAT
The DNA here is from genome assembly GCA_018402905.1 of Glandirana rugosa. Taxonomy (NCBI): domain Eukaryota; kingdom Metazoa; phylum Chordata; class Amphibia; order Anura; family Ranidae; genus Glandirana; species Glandirana rugosa. Next base: position 472,341 of record BLSH010160177.1, read on the forward strand.
CAAACAATGGACGCTGTCATTAACACGCGCGCGGTCGGCCACAAACGAGCGGTGATCCACACTCAATGGCGGTGACCCGCCTAACGCAGAGCTCCGAACGGCCAGTGCAAAGTACGGTGATCCACACCGAATGGCGGCGAGCCGCTTGACGCAGAGCTCCGAACGGTCAGTGCAAGGTGTGGTACTGCGGGGGGGAGGGGGAGGGGGGGACGGGAGATAATCCTCAAAGGGGTACCACCCAGTATGTCCCTCTAACGGACCCCCACCGGCCGGCTACCACACAAGCTGCCCAGGTGCCCACTCTCCACGCCCCTAGGGCGGAAGAGGGGTCCACTCACCAATCCGACGGGCACAGCAGGTAGCCACCCAGAGCAGACTTACCTCCCCAGAAAGAGGCATGCTGCTGGCCAGGCCACTGGACAGGCGAACCAGTCACTGGGCTCTAGTGGGTTTTAGCCACTGGCCGCCGCACGGAACGGGCGCTATGCGGTGGGCCCCCGCTAAGGGTAGCTCGCATAGTGTCGGCCGGACTGGGGAAAGTTTTGGATTCGAGATATCCTCTATACCACCAGCAAGCTTCTTGATAGCAGTCTTCATCAGACGAATCTTCAGGAGACCGCAGATCCCATAGGGAGCCAGGTCTACTCCTTGCACTAGGCAAATAAAAACTGATGTGCTGTACAGGGCAGGGGGATTATATGCTAAGGTGAGGACGGCCCCCTGGGAGGGGCCAACCTATGCTTTTGTTTATTTTGCCTAGTCTACTCCTAGTGAGATGAGCATAACCCCATGTGTCATAAGAAGGCTGCATCTGTCAGTGAACGGAAGAGTAAGTTAGATTTTATTTCCATCGTTGACACTTTCAAAATTACAGAAAACAAAAAAATGGCGTCTTCAAAAGTTTGGGCACCCTGCAGAATTTATAGAATGCACTGCCCCATTTGCAAGGCTGAGACCTGCCAGTGTCATGGATTGTTCTCATCCTCTGGGAAGACCAGGTGATGTCAATCTCAAAGGTTTTAAATGCCCAGACTCATCTGACCTTGCCCCAACAATCAGCACCATGGGATTTTCTAAGCAGTTGTTTAGAAACCTGTAACTGAAAATAGTTGAAGCTCACAAAGCTGGAGAAGGCTATAAGAAGATAGCAAAGCGTTTTCAGATGTCAATATCCTCCTGTTCAGAATGTAATTAGGAAATGGCAGTCATCAGGAACAGTGGAAGTTAAAGCAAGATCTGGAAGACCAAGAAAAATATCAGACAGAACAGCTCGCAGGATTGTGAGAAAAACAATTCAAAACCCACGTTTGACTGCACGATCCCTGCAGAAAGATCTGGCAGACACTGGAGTTGTGGTACACTATTCCACTATAAAGAGATACTTGTACAAATATGGTCTTCATGGAAGAGTCATCAGAAGAAAACCTCTTCTACGTCCTCACCACAAAAATCAGCATTTGAACTTTGCAAATGAACATATAGACAAGCCTGATGCATTTTGGAAACAAGTTCTGTGGACCGATGAGGTTAAAATTTAACTTGGCCGGAATGAGCAAAGGTACGTTTGGAGAAGAAGGGGCACAAAATTTAATGAAAAGAACCTCTGTCCAACTGTTAAGTATGGGCGTGGATCAATCATGCGTTGGGGTTGTATTGCAGCCAGTGGCACAGGGAACATCTCACGAGTAGAAGGAAAAATGGATTCAATAAAATTTCAGCAAATTTTGGATGGTAACTTGATGCCATCTGTGAAAAAGCTGAAGTTAAAGAGAGGATGGCTTCTACAAATGGATAATGATCCTAAACACACCTCGAAATCCATGGGGGATTACATTAAGAGGCGTAAACTGAAGGTTTTGCCATGGCCTTCACAATCTCCTGACCTCAACATAATTGAAAATCTATGGATAGACCTTAACTCCTTGCCGATCGGCAATTGACGGCGGCAAGGTGGCTCGTGAGCGCAAATCGCCGTCATATGACGGCGGCCGCGCTCACGAGCCTAGTGAGCGCGTGCGCTCACTGTGTACGGGGAGGGCCAGGGAGCGGGTGCGGCGGCTTCGATTGCCGCCGGCTACCCGCGATGGCCCCCCCGAGCGGAGGAACGGAGGTCCGTGTAAGTAAACACGGACCTCCGCTCTGTGTGAAGGGGGAAGGGCTGTGATCACAGCCTTCCTGTATACGAAGGCTGTGACCACTTCCCTTCCCCAGCTAGGCAAGCCCCCCTACAGTTAGAACACGTCCAGGGAACATACTTAACCCTTAGAGCGCCCCCTGCAGGTTAACCCCTTCACTGCCAATGGCATTTACACAGTAATCAGTGCATTTTTATAGCACTGATCGCTGTATAAATGCCAATGGTCCCAAAAAAGTGTCAAAATAGTCCGACATGTCCGCTGAAATATCGCAGTACCGCTAAAAATCGCAGATCGCCGCCATTACTAGTAAAAAAAAAAAAAA
>BLSH010160177.1:475413-500509 GCA_018402905.1 Glandirana rugosa
GTCCGTCAAATCTATCGATCGAACTTTTTTAACAATTTTTTTTTTCTTTTTTTTTTAGGTTTTTTATCTACCGATTGATCTATCTATCAATCTTTAGAGTTTATATAGACAGTCAATCACGTCTGTCCAATCACATCCCCTTTTTTTTTTTTTTTTATATATATATATATATATATATATAGTCACATGTGACATGTATGCCATATATCATGTGAACTGGACCAGATAATTTTATATATGTCGAACCATATATATATATATGTGTATGTATGTGTCACACATAACTCACACGTGATATATAGACAGATATATATATATATATATATATATATACACCAGGCTGTATATATTTTAATACACCACGTCAAGTGTACTATATACCGTATTGACAGATATATAGTGCACACTCAATACACACTGTGTATGTATGTGTATATATATATATACCAAGCTGTATATATTTTAATAGACCAGGTCAAGTGTACTATATACCGTATGTACAGTGTACACTGATATATATATATATATATATATATATTTTTTTTTTTTTTTTCCCCTACACTAACCTGTCTGCACTAACTGACAGATATATTTGAGATTTCTAACTATCTATCTAGTTAGCCATCTATTTTTTGGATTTTTTTTTTCTTTTTTTTTTAACAATTTTTTCAAGCTAGCTATCTAAACTGCCTGTATTCAGGAACCTACGCTCTCTCTCTAACAACGCCGACACACTACATAGAGCCACTGTACATGCGGCTTTATATAGTGTGGGGCATGGATTGAGACTGCTGTGCAGTGATTGGCTAAAGGCATCCTGCCTTTAGCCAATCAAAGCTCTCATAGCAAGCCGCCCGCTGATTGGCTAAAGCATGCAGGCCATGTGCATGCTTTGGCCAATCAGCGGGCGGCATTCCGCCGCCATTTGAAAAACATGGGGCACGCAAAGTTGCCACGAACGCCCGATAATGTTCGGGTTTACCCGAACAAACGAACAGCAAATGTTCTGGTTGAACTCACGTTTGACCAGAACATAAAGCCCATCCCTAGCTTGTAGTTACTCGACTTAGACAGAGGGAGAGAGCCTGCTTGAGGTCCAACTAATTGCTTGCCGTGAGGTGGAAAGACAAACGGAACATTTTTGCTTTGTCTTCCATTCACACAGACACGGCAGTCCAAATTACTACGGCTACTGGTGTACTTGAGAAGCCCCTCTGTTTCAACTAATACAACCTTAAAATGGGAGGGTTGGACTTCAATGACCAGATGATGGCGCTGTACGTGATTGCCCGTAAGGCCAGACGCTGGTACAAAAAAGTGTCTGTATACCTATTCCAATTGGCTTTTTTAAACGCTTATGTACTATACAAAGTGTCTGGACGAACTGGATCCTTCCTAAAATTCCCGGAAGAGATCATCACAGCCCTTCTGTATCCAGAAGGTGTTGTGGCCCAACTTCCCAATCCAAATGCAGTGAGCCAGCTACATGAGAGGCATTTTCCGGATGTCCTCCCTGGTACCCCTACCAAAGGATCACACCAAATAAGATGTCGTGTCTGTAGAAAATGCAGACATAGGTGTGACACCCGCTATTGTTGTCCCTCCTCTCTCTGCATCGGGGACTGTTTCCGTCGCTACCACAAACTAGTGGAGTATTAGAATTGGGTACAGCACAGCACAATCCTAGGGCACATATTCACACAGGGTCTCGAAAGATGAGATGACCATCACATTTTGAGAGACCCGAAACTTTAGACCACTTTCACACTGAAGCCGCCCGAGTGTCAGCGGTAAAACGTTGCTAGTTTAGTAGCGCTTTACCGCTGTTAATCGGTGCTATTCGGGCAGCAGGGGTGTGCTTTTACCCCCCTGAAGGGGTTAAAAAGGGGTTAAAAGCACCGTCGCTCATCGCTTCCAAGGCGGCGTACAGGCACTTCGGAAGCACTGCCTATTGTTTTCAATGGCAGGGGCAGTGGAGGAGTGATGTATACACCGCTCACCCCTTGCAGAACTTTTTGTAACATGCCACAAGTGCACCATTCCAGTGTGAAAGCACTCGGGCTTTCGGATTGGGGGGGATTTTTGAAGTGCTTTACAGGCGTTATTTTTAGCTAAAAACCACCTGTAAAGCGCCTCAGTGTGAAAGTGGCTTTACAGTTACAAATAAAAGTGTAAAAAGAGAAAAAAAGATGTATATATAAAATAAAAAAGCCGAAAATAGTTGTTTTATTGTTCTCTCTATTGTTCTGTTCTGTTTTACTGTATTTTTGCTTAACTGTAATATTTTATTGTTACTGTGTTTTATCGTGTTGGCATTGCAGGTATGTCATTCTACTATTATACTGTACTGTTACTGTGTTTTATTGTTAAAACTTTTAATTGTAAAGTTTTCTTTGCAGGTACAGCATTCAGCTGCAGCACTGATTATTTATTTTGACAACATCAGGGTTTGCTCTCACAATACGTAAATCAGCGACTCCAGCGCTGTAGGAGGTTATTTCATCACCACAGTTAAAAAACGAGTATGCATGCCAAAGCATAGGGGCAGGGGTGGACATGGGGCGGATTGCCCCTATGCTTCAGCATATATTTTTATTTCCTTTTCTTGGCAGAGATTTCTCCATCCATATCAATCTTTTTTGGGCTGAACGGAAAAAAAAGAACGGTGCTTGTATGCCCATTCTTGGCAGAGATTTCTTCATCCACATCGATCGATCTGAATGGAGGAATCTGTTAGGTTCAGCCCATGGGCTGAACGAAAAAAAAAGATTGGTGCATGTATGCCCATCATTACAAGTGGGTGGATTCAGGACAGTATTCTAATGGTGGTTCTGCCAGCTGACCATAGAGCTGATTGGAGATCAGAATGGCTCAAATCATCTCTATGGAATAAGAAACCGGAAGCATGACTTCGGTTTCGCCGGATATAAACAGCGCCATTGGGAAAGCATCTCATCACACCGATCTTGCTGTGGTCAGATGCTTTAACTACTTCCAGACCGAGCCTCTTTTTGGAGTTCGGTGTTAAAAACTGTTTTTTTTGCTAGAAAATTACTTAGAACCCCCAAACATTATATATATTTTTTTCAAACACCCATGAGAATAAAATGGCGATCATTGCAATCCTTTTTTTGCACCGTATTTGCGCAGCGTTCTTACAAGCGCAATTTTTTGGGGAAAAATATCACTTTTTTGAGTTAAAAATAAGACAACAGTAAAGTTATCCCAATTTTTTTGTATATTGTGAAATAGGATGTTACGCCGAGTAAATAGATACCATACATGTAACGGTTGAAAATTGCGCACATTCGCGGAATAGCGACAAACTCTGGTACTTAATCTCCATAGTCGACGCTTTAAAATATTTTAACGGTTCCTAGGTTAAAGTTACAGAGTAGGTAGGTATTGCTCACACTCTGACGATCGCGGCAATACCTCACATGTGTGATTTGAACACTGTTTACACATGTGGGTGCGACTTACGTATGCGTTTTTTTGCTGCGCGAGCTCACAGGGACGGTGGCGATTTGAAATTTTTTTTTAAAAAAAATGTATTTCTTTTTTTTGTTCCTTTAAAATAAAATCTGATCACTTTTATTGCTGTCACAAGAAACATCTCTTGTGACAGTGATATGTGGTGACAGGTACTCTTTATGGAGGGATCGAGGGTCTAAAAGACCCCCAATCACTCCTTTACACTTCACAGTATTCAGATTGACAAAAACGGCGATTTTGAATACAGTCATTTTTTTTTAAAACCGGCGATATTGACCACCGAGTAAACCGGAAGTGACGTCATGACATAGTTTACGGAAATATACGAAGGAGTCCCAACAGATGGCGGATGCGCCAGATCGGAGCTCCGGTCTCCCAGGGGGACAGGAGGCCGGAGAAGAGCGCCGGACGGTGGCAGGAGGGAGGGGATGTCCCCTCCCGCTTCCTGGGATAACGGCTGAGCGGCTCCCAAGCCAGAAGATCGGTCATTATCACCAGATAGCCGGCCGCCTGCTCTAACAAACGGTACCGGGGTATAGCCTGTGGCTGCAGGCTATACCCCAGTACTTCCACTTAAAGCTGCCACCGTTTATAAAAAGGGCTGAGGAGAGATCTAGAGTCTAATAGACCCCAATTTTTTTTAAAAAAAAGAGTACCTGTCACTACCTACTGCTATCATAAGGGATATTAACATTCCCTGTGATAACAATAAAAATTATTTAAAAAAAAAATTAAAGGCACAGTGTAAAAATAAAATAACAAAGCAAAATAAATAATTAAAAAAAAAATTAGAGCACCCCTGTCCCCCCCCTTCTCGCGTGCAAAGGCGAACACAAGCATCAGTCTCGTGTCATATGTAAACAGCAATTGCACCATGCATGTGAGGTATCACTGCGAACGTCAGATCGAGGGCAGTAATTCTAGCTGTAGGCCTCCTCCGTAAATCTAGAGCGGTAACATGTAAAGGCTTTTAAAAATGTACGTACGTAGTTTGTCACCGCTGCCCGGTTGTGCGCAATTTTAAAGCATATGGTGTTTGGTATTAATGTGCTCAGCATAAAATCATCTTTAATATTTTACCAAACATTGGTCAATATAGTGTGTTTTTGTGCATTAAAATTTGAAAAAAAAATTATAACACCCACCATTTTAATCTGTAGGGCCTCTGCTTTAAAAAAATATATAATGTTTGGGGGTTCAAAGTAATTTTAAAAAAGTGTCAGAAAGGACTTCAGGTGGTTAGAAGGTGGTTCAAGTGGTTAGAAGAGTGGGTAATGTGAGGCATAAGCTTCTAATGTTGGGCATAAAATGCCAGGACCTTTCAAAATCCCCCCAAATGACCCCTTTTTGGAAAGTAGACACCCCAAGCCATTTGTTGAGAGACATGTTAAGTCCATGGAATATTTTATATTTTGCCACAAGTTTCGGGAAAATTACAAAATGTTTTTTTTTCTCTACACAAAGTTGTTACTTAGAGCCAGCCCACAAAGGGACGATCCGACTTTAGGGGCGACTCTGAGCCAGTGCGACTTCAGCGTGGCTTGCAAGCTACTAGTGCAATAGAAGTCAATGCAAGTACAGGAACCTTTTTCTAAGTCTGAGCGGCTTGAGTCGCTTCTATTGGAACGGTTCCATTGTACTGCATGGAGCGCAACTTGAGTTGTGTCACCTGACAAGTTGCCCCTCTGTGAACTGGCTCTTAGGCTTCATGCACACTGGACATTTTAAAAATGTTATGAAACCATCAGTATCTTTGTAGTGACTTTTTTAATGTTTTTTAACATTTTTGCAATAACAATTTTTCTAGCGTTTTATTTTTTTTTCAGTGGGATCAAAAACATTAAAAAATAATGGTGAGCCGTGTTTTTCAGCGTTCATCTACGTTTTGGGGCGTTTAAGCATTTTTACAGCTGAAAAACTCCCCTCAGAGCCCACTAGTCTTGTTTTTTTTTTTTTACAGCCAAAAAACGTTCCAGCTAAAAACAGTTGATAACAGCCTATGTGTTCATGGACACATAGGAAAACATACTGCAGAGTTTATTGACTGTAGGAAAAAAAACGTCTGAAGCCAAAAACAGTAGATGTAAAAAGTACTATAGAAAAGACTGTAGAAAAAAACATCCTGTGTGCATGACATATTGCTCACACATGCCATGTATATGTGAAATTACCCCAAAATACATTTTTCTGCATCTCCTTAGTACGGGGATACCATGGGTGGGACTTTTTGGGAGCCTAGCCACGTAAAGGACCCTGAAAACCAATCACCGCCTTCAGGATTTCTAAGGGAGGTAAAATGGTGATTTTACTCTTCACTACCTATCATGGTTTCGGAGGCCCTGAAATGTGAAGATAGCACAACCCCCCCCCCCCCCCAAATGACTCCATTTTGGAAAGTAGACACCCCAAGGTATTTGTTTTGGAAAATGAAGAAAGAAAAGGAAATTTATTTTTTTTTCAAAACTTTGTGACAAAAAGCGAGATCTGCAAAATACTTAACATGCCTCTCTGCAAATACCTTGGGGTGTCTACTTTCCAAAAAGGGGTCATTTTGGGGGGGTTGTGCTATCTGGGCATTCCATGGCCTCCGAAACTGTGATAGGGAGTGAAGAGTGAAATCAAAAATTTACTCCCTTAGAAATCCTGAAGACGGTGATTGGTTTTCGGGGTCCCGTACGCAGTTAGACTGCATAAAGTCTCACACATGTGATATCCCCATATTCAGAAGAAGCAGCAGAATGTATTTTGGGGTGTAATTTCACATATACCCATGGCATGGGTGACCAAAATATAATTTAGTGACAACTTTGAGTAAAAAAAAAAAATTGTCAGTTTCCCAAAACTTGTGGCAAAATATAAAATATTGCATGGACTCATCATGCCTCTCAGTAAATAGCTTGGGGTGTCTACTTTCCAAAATGGCGTCATTTGGGGGGTTTTGTGCTATCTTGACATTTCATGGCCTCCGAAGCTGTGATAGGTAGTGAGGAGTGAAATCAAAAATTGACACCCTTAGAAATCCTGAAGGCGATGATTGATTTTTGGGGTCCTGTACGCGGCTAGGCTCCCAAAAAATCTCACACGTGGTATCCCAGTTGTGTGGCAATAGCGAATGAATATACGCTATTGTCACACTGATTCTCCTCCCGGCCAATCAGGAAGCGGGTCTTGAGACCCGTTTAATTGGCTGAAAGGAGTAGAGATCCTATTAGCCTAGGAGGAGGAGGGAGGAGACGTCACGCAGGGGAAGCCACGCCACAAAACCGAGGAAGGTGGATGCAGTGTGAAGCCACTGCCCGGAGGAAGCACACGCCATAGATGGAGTTAGTGCATGGCTGCTGACCTACCAACTGGGGGGGGGGCAGCGGATGAATTGCCCCCCCCCACGCAAAAATATGCTGGCACTACCACTGCTGCTGTGATTATACACAGCGGGAGCTGATCTGTGGGTACCGCGGACTAGATGTCTGCCAGCACCAGCGGATCAGTAGGCAGAGAACCAGAACTGGTGCATGTGCTCCCCAGACTTGTAAGTGCAAAATCATGTACTAGGTACATGATCCTGCGCAGAACAGCCGCCTTGCCACGATATATGTAAGTTATATGGTCGGCAAGTGGTTAAATATATCAAAGATCAGTAATAGAATAATAAGTAAGTTTTAGCAGATCCTAATAACTGTAGAGAGGATAGAGGACAGATTGGTATGGCTGAGAGAAGACTTAACCATCAATTTAGGGAGGGGTTCTTTACAGTAAGCTTTAAAATACCCTACCATGTGAAACAATGAGGATAATCATTTAGAAAGCAGCTTTCCTAGCTAGAGCTGAAGGGTGCAGGCTATGGGGCAAGGCACAAAAGTAGCAGGCTTTAAAAAAATATACAACCCACCCTAAAACTTGATAGTGATGAGAGTGCTCAGAAAATCAGAAAGCACATTGAGAAACCAGATTGTGTGGTTCAAAAGCAGATGGGTGGTAATGCATTTACAAAATCCTCCTTGTCGAATTTTCCTAAATATTATGTATATTTGGTAATCTTTATCTAACCGAAACTGTAACATGCCAGTCTATCCATCATTCAGATTGTTTTCGCAGCTACGTTTATGTTATCAGTGCCCAAAATTACTGTTATATATGTAATCACAATGATGTTGACACGCTGAGTTCTTATGAAAATGTCTTGATACTGACACTTGCATTTTCCGGAACATATTCTTGTGTGTTAACCCCTGTGCTGCTTGCAGAACATGGCAGATGAATGTTTGGTAGCAGGGGAAAGTCTGTGCCCTCACACTTCTGTCTAGTGACAGGGAGAAGAAGTCATGAAGGGAGACAAAGGAAGGCTTTGTTTTTGAGCAGCCAAGCGGGTGACAAAAGCTCCAGGAGGTGAAAGCGTTTCTACAGAGATACTGAGTGATGTCTTGCGGTATATGTAGGAGTAAGGGTTCCTGGGCCCATCCATGGCATACAGCATAGTCACTGGGCAGACTTGCCATATTGGACAAGGCTATGCTGTTATTTACCCATTGTGGGACATTTAAAATTGCATCTGCTCATTTTACTATAATGGGTATAATTTACAATAGCAATAGTGCAGGGATCAAACACTTTGTACCTTGGAAATAATGCATTTTTATATCAACAAATGGTTAAACTCTATGGGCATTATGCCCTTTACCCATAAATATTTCATATACATTATAACTGGTTATATTACAGGCTGTTTGATCCTTTCTCTATCTCACACATATGTTGTTTTGGCAGAGCCAAGGGTATTCTTTCATCTGTATGCACCATCATATTCTGCAGTGCTCTGCAGAGATAATTGAAGCACTCTGCTCATTATTTGTCCATAGGCGCTTACAGGCCAGTACCCAAAACAAAGGGACCCTTTACTCCACTGTGCATGCCTTGTTTAATAGTGTTAATGCATATTGTGATATCTTTGCTTATTCATTTCCTATAAGTTCCCAAGGAGCATCCACACACTAAAAAACCTACCTGACTTTTTTCTTCCCATCCTAACACTAAACAACGCTTTTTTTTTTTTTTTTTTAGATGTATGGTTGTTGTAGGCCAGGTGCATTATTTACTAAAGGCCAGGGCATTTGAACCCAGCAGAAATGAAGAGTACTGTCCCAAAAGCACATCCAAAACAGGTTTGTCCTACACACATTAGATATGAATTAGGCATTGACCAATACTAGTTGTTTAAGACCCAGTATGACCAATACTTCTTCTCCAGTACTCACCGATATCTAGCCTGGGTTCACATATGTGCGGGACCGGTTTGCTGCGCTATTTCAAGCCCCGTCTGACTTCGTTCAGCGGTTCAGTTGCAAATTGTTAAAATGTATGACATTGGAAATCACCCCTAAACCGGGCTAAAAATCGTATTGGACTCTTTTTGAAATCGTACCTGGACCTGTAAATGAAATTGCATCATTCTCTTGAAGGTATCCGTTTTAGTATCGGAGTATTTGCACAAATACAAGTACCTTTGCAAATACTTCAGTACTGATACCGGTATCGGTTATGAATCCATCCAAATTCCAGGTCCACTTTTTTTAGTCATAAGCTCAATTGTTAGGTATTTTGTAAGAAAGTTGGAGGAGAAAACCAATGAAGATACAACAAGAACATAAGAATTTGAACGCTGGCAGGAAACTTAGGATTGGAAACCTGACCACTGAGAAAATGCTACCCAATGCCATGTGTTCTGAATGATTACCAGCAAAGCTCACTTTTAGACCTACTCTGCAGACATCAGTCTGATCTATGGACTGGTAAAAACTTTTTTAGACCAGTATATATTAAGACTCCTTTCACACTAGAGCACCGTCGGTCATTTTTGCGGTGCTTTTCAGGCGCTAGCAGTCTGTTTTTTTTTTAAGGTCACGTGACAGCATGACCTTTACAAGAGTCCAAAGAAGACCCATTTTGCAGCGCTTTCAAATCGCTTTTAAGGTGCTTTTGAAGCACTGCCCATTCATCTCAATGGGCAGAGGCGTTTTGGGAGCACTATATATATATAGCACTCCCAACCTGCCCCAAATATGCTGCTTGAAGGAGTTTTACTACCGTCCCGCAAGCGCTCTGCCCCAGTGTGAATGTACACACTGCAATGAATGGGAGGCAGTTTTCAGGTACTTTTCAGAGCCTATTTCTAGTGCTAAAATGCCTGAAAACTGCCTCCGTGTGAAAGGGGTCTTATTCAGGATCACAAGGCTGGAACAGAAGATAAGATCTGTCAGCTTGAGTGGTTGGCCTTGTTTGACCTATGCAGGGGTTCTCATTGCTGAAAGAGCCAATGGAAGGGTCTCACAAGACCCACATATGCTGCATTTGTACAGTTGCATCTTCCATCTGAGGGCTTATCTGTCAAACTCAAAAGTCAGTAACGGCCCACAGATAGGCTAATTATCATCACAATTGGTTTAAAACGGTCTCTTTCTGCAGGTGTATGGCACCTGAGGGCATCCATAATTAAAAATAATACAACTTCCAGCTCTGTAACTGAAAGAGAAGCTGCTTCGTAATAAGGGGATATTCCTTGTTTTGCTGCCAGGGGTCCCAGGGGACTCACCCTTTCACCACAGAGAGAGGGCGTACGGAGCAATGATCCTGAAAATTGGCACATCTGTATGATTTGCTTTTTTATTTTCTGCTTCGTGAACTTTTATTTGCAAATCCTCACCCTCCCCAACCTTTCCTCTTTATCCTACCCTCTTGGGACCCCCGGGTCCCTGTACCCAGCCTCTGACTGGCTGTCCAGGTACTCTGCTGCCATGTATCATTTGGCGTCTGTCTATTCGGTGAATACAGAGAACTGATGTCTCAGTTTGACCAGCAATCTATTTCAGAAACTGCTGGGAAGGATAGAGTTAAAGGTGTTCTTTTCCTGTGCAGTTTCCCTGCAAATGAGAGGCAGTGAGAAGGAGCAATTCGGCTTGTGTGCATTCATCCTCCCCATCATGATCTGGGAGGAGGTAGAATATTCAGGGTCTTAGGAGAAGTGGGAGGCATTGGGGTATGGGAGGGGGGAACATTGCTGAACACTGGGTGTACGGTTTCTGTTTCCTGCTGTTACTGGTTTGATTTATCCCTAATGAGTTCTGAGCACTTGAATGATCACAGCTCTCCAAGGAGTCTGGCCCATAATGCAGCATCCTGAGGCTGGCAGACACCTCCCTGAAACTGGCTGCTTGCACTCTCTTCCTTACACGCAGCGCCTACTGCTGGCGTAGCACAAACATGGCCAGTGCTTGCTGTTTTTCCACAGTAGGAGCTATTACTGTATAAACACGACTCCTACTACTTCACCATCACAAACCAATACATCGTCTGCTGTTTAGATGCAGACATTACATAGGCACAACTCTTTTGCTAACCATATGGTCGGCAGTTTGTGGCAGCTTTCCAACACTTTCAATCTCCCATTTTCGAGCGAGAAAATGATGTCGGTAAAAAAAAAAGAACGTTTTCAATTGAATTCCACTCCAATGTTGATTGGTTCCTCAAAATCAGGAAAAAAATGTAACCCATGGGTGACAGATCGCTGTGACTGTTCAATATAATTTCATTTTTTTAAATGGAAGACTTCCGAAATTTCCATAAAATTGTAAAGTGTATGGGCTATGATCCCATAAACAAATTTGGTCTTATGTTAGTTAGCATTTTTCTGGGATACAGGAGACTTCAGGGGCCTTAAGAACTTGAGTATCCCATATGATACCAGTCACTCTGCTTTCTTTGTTCATCCTAGTACCCACGTAAAGCCCTGAGGAAGGGGGAGGTTTGAGCCCCTGGATCGTGTTGGCTATATACTTTTCTACATTGTTTTTTTTTGTTTGTTTTTTATGGTAATTTTTTATTGATTTTTAACAACAAATAAACATGGTGACAAGCGTTTCAATGTAGAACAGCAAATAACATCAAGGTACACAGTACCACATACAAGACGATAAGTACAGTACATATATAAGGCACAGGAGGATAGAATCACATTTAACGCAATGGGAAATAATAAAAAGGGATACCAATGACCACTAACAAAACTAAAACGGGGAGTATCAACCACACATTGCAGCTATGCTTGCAGGGAGTGATCAAGAGCATATAAAAGAGAGGCCTAAGGGAGGCATCAGGTCAACATCAAAAGAAGGTTGAATAGAGTCACAATTCAAATCATATGTCAATATCCCCAGAGGCCAAAGTGAGCCATCCAGACCAAATTTTGCAAAACTTCTTTGGACAACCTCTAGATGTGAGAATCAGCTTTCCGGAGAAACAGAGTTGGTGGGCAGGTAATTTTCTTTAAAATCTGGTGGCTTGCCAGGTTTATTAATAAAGTAAGGTTTACAGGTAAAACAAAACATAAAAATAAGTCCTTGCTGTCCGTAAACTAAGCAATATAGTTTCCTCACTCTACGGTGTGGGGCTGGCCTCGACACCCACAAAACATAAGCAAAAAGGCAAACCTTGTCTTTCGAAGTCCAAACAGACACAGAGCTCCCTCAGATGGGTGGACCAGAAACTCCAGGCCGGAGCCAGCTCTGCCACGGCGGCTGGCAAAACCCAGGTCGGTTTCTCACTAGTCCACTCCACGCATGTGAGGCGACAAATATCCGCCCGTCCATTATCGCGCCTTGCATAACGTCATATATTCCCCCCCGCTCAAGCCAATCTGGGCTGTGGATGACCACATCATCCAAATAGGCGGCTGCATAGGGGCGATGTGGCCTCAACGCTTTGTCCATCATTCTCTGGAACAATGCAGGGGCCCCATGCAGCCCAAACGGCATTCGCTTGTACTGGAAGGACCTCTCTAGAAAAGGCTGTTTTTTCCCTTGCTGACTCCGTTAGGGGGATCTGCCAGTAGCCCTTAGTCAGGTCTAGGTTTGTTATGTACTGGGCACCTCCCAACCTGTCTACAAGTCCGTCCACCCACGGCATCAGGTATGCATCAAATTTAGACATGTCATTCAGCTTCCTGAAATAATTACAGAACCTGATAGTGCCATCGGGCTTTGGGACCAGCACTATGGGGCTCGACCAGGTGCTGTGGGACTCCTCTATCATATCCAAATCCACATGTTTTTTATTTACTTCGCCACCGCTTCCCGTCTAGCCTCAGGTATCCGGATGGTAGGGCTTTACATTTACATGGGCCCCTGGTTCCGTGATTATGTCATGTTGTATTATGGTGGTCAGTCCGGGTAGGGGAGAGAAAAAGTCTCTATTTTTACTTATAAATTCCTTTACATCATTTTGTTGCCTCAGTGACAAGGACTCAGTTATGGGGACGTCCGGGGTCAGGGGTAGCCTGTCCTTTTGGGGAGTGGGCATTGCCAATAAACTCTCTCTCTGTCCTTCCACGTCCTTTCCTTTTCCCTGGCTGGTAAACATTGTTGTTCACTCCCCCCCCCCCCCACACTCTTTCCCTAATCTCAAAGGGACCCTACCACTTTGCTAGGAATTTACTTTCAACCATGGGGACTAGCACCAGCACTCTGTCTCTTAAGTTGAAAGTCCGGGTTTTGGCACCCCGATTATAAACCCTTCTCTGGGCTTCCTGGGCTCACTCCATATGCTCTCGCACAAAGGGCAGGACAGATGCGATTCGATCCTGGATCAAGGAGACGTGGTCTATGACGCTTCTATATGGGGTGGCCTCTCCTTCCCACGTCTCTTTTGCAACATCTAGTAGCTCCCTGGGTTGTCTACCATGCAAGAGTTCAAAGGGGGAATACCCCATAGACGCCTGCGGAACCTCTCGTATGGTAAAAATGAGGTACGGTAACAAAAAAATCCCAATTTTGGCCATCTTTATCCACCACCTTTTTTAACATACTCTTGAGGGTCTTGTTAAATCTTTCCACCAGACCGTCAGTTTGGGGGTGGTAAACAGAGGTACGGAGATGGGAGATTTTGTACAACTTGCACAATTCTCTGGTCACTCTGGACATGAACGGGGTACCCTGATCCGTCAAGATCTCTTTAAGGATCCCCACCCGACTAAACATCTGGACCAGCTACTTGGTGATAGTTTTAGCGGAGGTGTTCCACAAGGGCATGGCCTCAGGATAGCGGGTCGCATAGTCCAGGATCACCAGAATGTGCTGGTGTCCCCAGGCAGATTTTACTACTGGTCCCACGCGATCCATGCCAATTCACTCAAATGGCACTTCAATTATGGGAAGTCGGACAAGGGGACTACGAACAAGGGGTGACGGGGCCATCATCTGACACTCAGGGCATGATTCACAGTATTCTCTGACGTCTGCATACAACCCAGGCCAGAAGAATCTCTGGGTTATTCTCTCCCTGGTCCCCCCATTACATGACCATGCGCCAGATCTAGCACCATCCTGCGGAAAGGTTTGGGAAATACTAGCTGTTCTACTATGTCCTCCTCGTGTTTTACCATCTGATATAACAAATAATTTTTAAGAGCCATGTAGGGAAAAGACACACCCAATTAGGGTCCACAGGTTCCTCTTCTATCACCTTCACGTTTTCTCTGGCTCTAAGGAGAGTGATGTCCTGTAGTTGCTCTGTACATAAGTCCTCTCTCCGGATTTCTAAGTCAGGTATTACGCTCGGTTCACTCTCACGGTCAGGGTCAGAGACATTGTCTGGGTCATTAGCCCCCAGCTGGGAGCTATCTTCCAGCTCCTTCAGCTCCCCAGCCAGTACAGGAATAGGGTCTTCTCCTTCCTTGGTCCTGCCACCAGTCTCCCCTTCCATTTGGCAAAACGGGTCTAGCAAGAGCTCCTGTGCTTCTGCAGCAGGGGGAGCTATATCCTCCAGACTCCCTGTGCCTTCCCATAATCTCCAAAAAAGGGGAAAATCCCTGCCCACTAGGGCATCATAAAGTAGTGAAGGTACCACCCCCACTGAATGAGACACACTGCCGCAAGGGGTGTCAATCTCAACCACTACCGTCTGGTAGTGACAAGTGTCCCCATAGATGCAAATGACCCCGACAGTGCTAGGGTGTAGCCTTGCAGGATTTACACAGTTGCTTTTGACTAACGTTACCACACTACCAGAGTCAAGAAGTGCATTGACTGGTCTCCCATCAACAAAAATCACACACATTTGCTTCTCCATGTGACTTGAACATGATGCTGTATATGCGACCTGTGCAAAAACAGAAAGGTGTCTATTCAAATAATCGCATTGCATGGGTTCATCATTCAGTGGACAATTGGCAGCAATATGGCCCAATGCATGGCATCGGTAGCACTGTATGTAGTCTATACCCAGTCCTCTTACGGGCTGCACAGACCTTCCTGGCTTCTTTGGCCAGTCTCCAGGTCTAGGGTCCAGAGTCTCGTTAGTTAATACAGCAGTCTTATCGGTTTTCCCCATGCCCTTGAGCGTTGGAACAGTCTTACTGGATCCACTGGAGAGCCTTTCACCCCTGGACACACCAAAGTGGGGCACAGATGGGTTCAGCAAGTCCTCAGCAGCCGAGTACCTTTCCACAAGGTCCACCAGTTGATTTGCAGTTTTGGGGTCCCCATGGCTGACCCATTTCCTCAAAGCAGCAAGGAGTGCACGGAGATACCAGTTCATAACTACACGCACCACAATCTGGGGGCCTGGCAGGTTTTCTGGCTGCAACCACTTCCTTGTAAGATAGACCAGGTCAAACATTTTTGAGCGGGGTGGCTTGTCTGTGTGGTAGGTCCACTGATGCACTCGTTGGGGCCAGATGGCCATGGTGACACCCAGCCGTGCAGTACCTCTGCTTTTAAAGTCTCATAATCCTGGGCCTTGTCTGGTTCCAGGTCAAAATAGCCATTTTGGGGCTCCCCTGTAAAAAAAGGGAGCCAGCTGCCCCGCCCACTGCTCCTTCAGCCACCCTTCGCGATCGGCGACTCTCTTGAAAGACGTGAGGTACACCTCCATGTCATCTGCAGGTGTCATCTTCTGCAGGTGGTAAGTGGCACATATCATCTTTTGTTCCACTGTCACAGGAGGTACAGACCCCTTCTTTAACTCCAGCAAGGCCTCCGCAAACTGGGGATTCAACTCCTGCTGAGCTGCATTGGCCTGTGCAACCTGTTGGTTGGTTTCCCGCTGAGCAGCAGGGGCTTGTAGCAGGGCCTTCATCATCTCCTCCATTTTGGAAAGATCCCCGCTGAACTCCTCCACGCGTGGGCGATTAGCTCATGGGGATCAGCTTTCTGGAGAAATGGAGTCAGCATGCAGGCAATTTTCCTTAAAATCTGGCGGCTTTCCAGGTTTATTAATAAAGTAAAGTTTTCAGGTAAAACAAAACAAAACATAAAAATAAGTCCTTGCCGTCCAGCACTAAACTAAACAATAGTTTCCTCACTATACGGTGTGGGGCTGGCCCCGACACCCATAAAGCATAAGCAAAAAGGCAAACCTTGTCTTTCAAAGTCCAAACAGACACAGAGCTCCCTCTCTCTGAGTTTCAGGCCAGACCTCTAGTGAAACCTCTTCCTGGTCATTAAATGCAGCTGAAGAGAGGTTTGCAAAACCTCGCTAGTCCACTCCAAGTGCACGCATGTGAGGTGACAAGTATCGCACGTCCATTATCATGCCTCGCATAACGTCACAATGTATAGGTCACTTTATACATAGGTATTAATTCGATCCAAAACTGAAGAGTGGAAGGTGAAAATCATTCCATTTAAATGCTAAAGCTTTTTTACCATAAAAAAACAGTATTTGAAGCAACGTTTTCTGGGAGCCACTCATCTTCTCCTCAGAAAAATCACCCAACAGGCACCTAGCTGGAGTGCAGATATACTGAAGTGCTAGTTTTTCCTTCAAGAAGCAAAGAATAGCTGACCAGAAATAAAAAAACAACTCTGGGAGATACCCAAATTATATGAAAAAAAAATCCCCCACCACCCTGATGTCGGCGCGGGCATCCTGAAGAATCCAATTTCCCCATTTTAAATAGCCTACTAGGTGTATAGTAAATCCTATGAAAATATTTTAGTTGAATTAATTTGTCCTTGACTGATTGAGTTTCAAGTATATCTATCCACACTTCTTCAATATAAGAAGGAATATCAGCTTGCTATTAGAGGTTCTCTCCATCCTAGTGGACGAGGAAGAAAGCAACACTAGAAATATCTGGAGACCAGCTTAGAGTAATCAACTTCAATCAGGATCGTCCAATTTGGACGGTTGTAAATATACATCTTTCAGCCCAAACTGCACTGGACGTATTCAATTGTTGTGGCGTTCTTTGTCCTTTGAAAACCCTATAGATTTCTCCAGGGGTCTTGCACGATACGCCATGTTGATGGAGAGCAGCCTCTAAAAGTCTTACCCTTGTATCATTGAATCTTGGTCACCTTGGGGCCCAGTGTTCCTACAACACACATCTACTTACATGTATCGGTACCCCCGTAGGGGCTGCTGAGTGTTGTAGTCCTGTCACCCTGCCCAGCCAGGCACAAAATTTCCAGTCACTCTCAGACAGAAAACAGTCCATGCACTTTGTTTTATATTTTTATTGAGCGGATTAAACTTGGATGGGGTAAGGGAATATGGGATGCCCACTTGATTGAAGCACAATGTACATGGGGCTCAACCTATATACACTCTCTTTATATATAACTCCACACTTTAGCTCCAGCACATCACTTGCTTGCAGACTTTCTCTCCTTGACACCTCCAGCACATCACTTGCTTACTCTTCCCGGACCAACTAGCACTGATTGATATGCCCAACACTGGCTCAGCCAGGCCTAAGGTGAATGCCCTTTGCAGGCAGGGATCGCAGGCCCCTTTGGTGTAGCAAAAATGAAGGTAGGTCCCAGTGCTAGCTGTCTACGTGGCTACTGCTCTCAGTACCACCTCTTCAGGCCCTGCCAGCCCTCCCGGCTGCAGCTGCCTCTCTCCACTGCCCGTGCCACCACAGTCCACTCCACTGGCTCTGCATCCATCTCAGAGTGCAATCTCCCAGTCCTCTCAGGCGTGTCTCCCCAGTCCTCTCCTGACTGTGTCACCCACCAGCCCTCCTGGCTGCGACCAGTTGTTTCTTGCCTGGCAGTGCTCTCTCCTGCTGTCCTCTCCTTGCTTCCGTGCCTCCTGTCCAAGACACCTCCACATGTTCTTAGAGGGCCCTGTCTGCACCTGAGCCCAGGCCCAAGGTCACCCCCCCCCCAGATTGTGGAGCTCCCGCAAAGGCCATGACCCCAGGCAGCTCCACCTCTCCTCTCCTTCCTTTCCAGAAGACACTAGAACATTTTGGAAAGAAGTGGGAGATCTTGGTGCTGCTGCCTGTGATTCATCCAGCTCTGCCTGAGTCACTCCCAACCCAGATCAAAACAAACAGGCCTAGCTACCAGCCAGACCTGCCTAAATTTACCTACTCTATCCAAAAATCCTACTTACTCACAGCTAGCAACCTATAGAGTGCTAAATATATTACAAATAGAGGATAGGAACTCTGTCGCACACTTCACATTCAGAAAATACAAGAAACATTGTGAGGTCAAGTTGACAGGCCTGCAACTGTCAGATTTCATGTGACCTCTGACCTCCTGCTTGCCTCAGTAATGACAGATACCATATTTATAGTTCAACAGATTCCCTTGAATACAATGTCAGCCAGCAGGCATTTTGTGATATATTGCTAGCACTCTAATATAAGTGATATCCACTCCCTATATAATTTTTTTACAATTAATTACTTGTGATGGTATCCAGTATTTGCGGCCCTCCTATATGCACTCCTCTTCCAGTATGGTGTTTGTTATTCAGTTGTGGAGTGGTGTGCTGTGGTCCTATGGTCTAGCATCTAGCGGTGGCTTTAGAGTATGCAACTTTGTTGACTTTTAACCTTACGAAGAGGCAGCCAGTCACACAAAAACAGCTTTGGGCTATGGAAAGTAATGTCAGAGAATCAGCAGCTGGTCAGACTGGAAGGGAGCCTGTACCAATAAAAAGACAAGTATTTTAGGTTTGTAGGTAATGTTTTTGTCCATTTGACAACGAATGGCAGCACTAAGATCATTTTTCTAGGTGCAATTAAAAAGTCATTACCATATTTCCTTTCTAAGCTAGGATATTGTGAGTATCTATAATATTTTGATGGTCATTGGTCTTCGATTCTCCCTTTGTAAACTAGCAAAAAGTTCAAAAATCCACCTGCCATGCTAATCTTCACCTTCAAATCACTAACTGAATTTTCTGAAAATGGATTCATCAAGCTCTGGCCCTCTATCCTCCCTATAGGTTCTTTCATGAGATGAGCAGCTTTATTGGCTAAGAGCAATACACAAACTGCTATATCTCTGGATCCACTGATCGCTTTGCCATGTAATGTTCACTGAAGGAAACCTCTGCTTAGGTATTACTATTTCATATACTCAGTTTGCCCAGGTTTACTTTTATAGTAAAATCATATATTTCAGTTTTTTTTAATTAGAAGTACTTTTACATGAATATGGTTGTTAATTTGTTTATGTATGTTATTTTAAAAGGTCTTTAATATTGATATCTGTATGTGGAAAGGTTTAGTAGAGTAGGTAAGAGCTAGAACCTGTGTTAGGTTTTTATTGCCATCTGTATCCCTATTGCAGATTTTACCTGACATCCTGTCCGCTAAAGCCATTGTCACTGAGACAGTAAAGCCAGGTACACATGTACCAAGCTGAATCGGACAAATTTCGGTCCATGTTCAACAGAAGCCGATCTAACAACTAACATCTGTCGAGCGGTCCTGCTGGAAAAACCAGCATTCTGAACTGAAAATTTGTCAACAATGTACATGGATCAAGTTAAAGCAAGAAGAAAGAATGGTGTTCTATGATGTCACATCTTTTTTCACTTATAAACCAACTGCAGAGGCTATTGAGATTCTTGGCAGTCAAACAGAGGTCAAGCCATACCAAGTATGTTCCTTGCTGGACCTTGGTCGTAACACCATCTACAAGTACAAGTATAAGTTATACAGAAAGAAACATGGCTGTGTTGTGGGATGATCACCTGTAGCTAACCTGGACATGGAGGAGGCAGAGACGAGAGCCTCAACATCTTTCAGGGGAATAATACCAAGCAATTGGTTCAGGTATGTGAATAATAAGTGGGTCAAAATTAGAACATCAGAAATACAACATTTAGTGAACAGATAAACTCAGTGGGCCAATTCATAAAGTTTACACAGTAAATAATAAACAATTACTGTTTTTGGACTTTGTGTCATAGAGGGGAGTGACTTGGACATTGAGGTCTACAGGAAACCTACCCACACAGACCAGTATGTGCTTTTTGATTCCCACTGCCCACTGGAACACAAACTGGGGATATTATTAGGACTCTGCAACAGGGGGCTGAGATGGTAACAACAAACAGAGAGGCTAAAGACAATGAGCATAAATATCACAGGAGTGCTTGGAACATTTGTGGCTGCTCAGACTTGGGACATCCACAAGGTCAAACAAAAACACAGGATCCTCAAAAAAAGGGGAGACACAGAACACACAGAGTATTATAGCCAATCCTATAGGTAGCTGGAGTCTCAGAAATCAGGATCTTTAAGAAATCACTGTGTCCTTCAAGCCCAGCAATACACATAATCTGTAAATATCAAATATCGACTGATCTATGGGCAGGCTGGTTGTACAGAAGACGATCTCTCTTTTGATCAACTTCTGTACAGCCAGCCTGTTGGAAACATTTTGCTCGATCAGTGCCGCCAGATTTAGCCGGCAATGCTGATGAGTGTATTCTGACTGCAGGAAGCCTCCGTGCTGTCAAAATACAATAGCTCCTTGGGAGGAATTCCCACATCCACATCGAGTGTGTGGGTGGGGAAACAATGGTTGAACGAAAGAAAATTAATCATGTATGACCTTAGACAGAAGTTGGTAGATCCTAAAGACCCAACACCCAAAGACAAGAAAAGTTACTTGGTGTATGCAGAGCAGGGTAGTGAGGAATGCAAAGAACTGTACATTGCAGGGATAGAACAACCTCTCCACAAATTAATGGCCTAATATAGGAGGGCAAATTCTACAGGCCAAGATCAAGCAATCTTCAAGCCCTTAAGTAAGAGGGACATTTTTTTGAGGACCATGACGTGCAAATTTTAGACAGAGAGGACAACTGGTTTGCAAGAGGTGTGAAATAAGCCATTTAAGTGAAAATGGAACAACCATCTCAGAATAAGGGTAATGGGCCTTCAACACCATCTGTATTCCACATATAATGCCTTTAAGATCTCTACCCTAGTGATTTGAAAATATTTCACACCTTTAGCCATGTATATCGAAGAACTAACACCTATGAAGCCTTCCTGACATCAACAGTGGGGTTATGTAACTAGAACAAGGTGATTCCACAACGTTCACACCTCCCATTCTGTTCTTGGACAACAAACATCTTCAGATTCCATGGTGAGTGGATTAAGGCATTTTAAGATGTGAATTTAAATGCCAGAGTATCTTCTTGACACTCATTGCAACTGAAGAAGTGGCTTGGATAAGGTATGAAAAGTCTTCAACATTACATAACAAATCCAGTTGAATGCAACAAACTACTACTAGCTATAGACATTTAACATGCATGTAGAACCTAACAATTTACATTTCTTTCTTGCTTTTGGCCTATTAAATATACCATTGGAAGCATTTGTTTTATCTATTTGATATGTGCAAATGAAACCTGTTGATCATGTTAGAAATTCAGGGCTGTCCTGTGTGCCCCTGCATGTTTCCTATGCTATCTCAAACATTCCTACTTGTTCATATATTTGATAAGCCTTTATGTTGTAGAAATCTGAGAGTGAGAGTGGCTAAGTAGTTTAGCAAAAGGGGCTTTGATCCCCCTCTAACATCAGCTAGGAGGTCATGTGACCACTGTGCTGTCCGCTCAGCCCCTCCCGCTGTAGCCCTTAGATCAGGGGAGGAGAGCGTCCGGAGGTCATGTGTCCGACCAGAAAAGATCAGAAAGAAGATATTTAGAGGTGAAATTTAATACAAACATGTACACAGTGTAATATAACTTAGTAGAACAGAGGGGTTGGCAGTAATCTTTCTTTGACTTTACTGCCAGCTACTAATAGCAGCAGGAGGGGGGGGGGGGGGTAGATTGCTCACAGCCTTACACGCAGGAGCTGACAGGCAGGGAGGGAGGAGCGATAGGGGAAGAGAGAGGAGAGCAGCGGAATGATGGAGACACTTAAACTGACCACAGTATCATGGATCAGCAGCCATGATTACCGTGGTCAGTTTACATAGGGGGGAGACAGCAACAAGCATGATCAACCAAGTTTTTTTACAGCATAGAAAGGGACAGATTAAGACAGCACAAGCACTGTGCCGTTTAACCTGCTACAAGGCAACAGGATTGCGCAGACATGTGACGCAGTACACAAATAGAAATTAATGTCCTTTTTTCCCACAAATAGAGCTTTCTTTTGGTGGTATTTGATTACTTTGTTTGCACTATAAACAAAATAAGGCTGACAATTAAAAAAAAATAAATCTATATTTTTTACTTTCTGCTATAAAACATATCCAATAAAAAAAAATTCAAATCAAATTTTTTCATCAATTTAGGCCAATGTGTATTCTGCTACATATTTTTGGTAAAAAAAAAAAAAATCCCAATAAGCGAATATTGATTGGTTTGCGCAAAAGTTGTAGCTTTACAAACTATGGGATATTTTTATTGATTTGTTTTTTACTAGTAATGACGGCGATTAGCGACTTAGAGCAGGACTGTGATATTGCGGCAGACAAATCAGATACCTGACACTTTTTGGGGACCGGCGACACTAATACAGTGATCAGTGCTAAAAATATGCCCGCTCACTGTACTAATGACACTGGCAGAGAGGAAGTTAACATCTAGGGCAATCAAAGGATTAAATGTGGTCCTAGCCTGTGCTTACTCACCGTGTAGGAGGTGTTTCTACTAAGGGAAGGCATAGATCCTTGTTCCTGCTTAGCAGGAACACAGGATCAATGTCTTCCCTACTGACAGAACGGCGGTCTGCCTTGTTTACATAGGCAGATCGCCGTTCTGCCTGTGTACTAAGCAATCTTTGGTTCCGGTGTACCATGAGTCCACGGAACCCACCGCTGGGCTCCCAGACCCAAAAGTGTTAGATCGCGTACTAGGTAAGTGACCTGGCACCGAGCGCCCACCCTGCCTCAGTATGTGGGCGGCCATGAAGCAGTTAAAGATGAAGTAAACCCTGATGAGTTTTTCTTCCTTGTTGTTCCCCTGCAAAGTAAAAGCATAGTGTGCTAGTATGTATCACATACTAGCACAATATGTGACACCTGCAAATGAAGCCTGCACTGTCCACCCTGCAGGTCGCATCCATGTTCGCCCCTCTTCCTTCCGGGGCTGTGGACTCCGGCTCTGTGACAGGGAACGTTTAGGAGATATTTACAGTACCTATATAGGTAAGCTGCCTTATAGGCTTACCTATAGGTAACACTTACACAGGAGGGTTTACAACCACTTTAAGAGCTAAGTGCATTTCTGGCAGATCAACAGGTATTTGTCTGTACTTTTAGGGAGATAAGACATGGGAAAATATGCATGTATTGCAAATATGTGCTGCTTAGCCACTTCAGCCCGGAAGGATTTATCCCCTTCCTGACCAGAGCACTTTTTGAGATTCGGCACTGCGTCATTTTAACTGACAATTGCGTGGTCATGCGACGTTGTACCCAAACAAAATTGATGTCCTTTTTTCCACACAAATAGAGCTTTTTTGGTGGTATTTGATCACCTCTGCGTTTTTTATTTTTTGCACTATAAACAAAAAAAGAGCGACAATTTTGAAGAAAAAAAAAAAGATTTCTTACTTTTTTCTATAATTCATGTAAAAAAAAAAATATATATAAAAAAAACACATTTATCGGTTTTGGCCAATATATATTCATTCTTCTACATATTTGTGGTAAAAAAAAAATCACAATCAGCATATGAGAATTCATATATGCCCTTTTTACTATTTTTTTTTTTTTTTACTAGTAATGGCAGCAATTGCGATTTTTATCGGGACTGCGATAATGCGGCGGACAGATCGGACATTTTTTACACTTTTTTGGGACCATTGACATTATACAGCGATCAGATCTTTAAATATCCACTGATTACTGTATAAATGTCACTGGCAGGGAAGGGGTTAACCTGCAGGGGGCAATCTAGCAATTAATGGTGTTCCCTAGGTGTGTTCTAACTGTGTGGGGGCTGGGCTGGCAGGGGTATGACAGATCTAACTGATCCGTATCACAGGGATCAGTAGATCTCTGCCATGCTATCCAACAGAGCGGGGAAATGCCGTGTTTTCATTGGTGGTTCCCCGCTTTTCTGCTATATCAGGCGATTGCGGGTCGCCGGGGCACATCGAGTCCGCCCGACCCGTGGCCACACTCATGGAGCATGTGGTGGGCACAAGAGCGGCAGCGGAGCGCACGCGCCCACAACTGCACAGTTGATAGACGCGATCTGCGTAGCGGAGCCAACTTGCCGCCGTAAATCCACGCAATACGGTCGGCAAGTGGTTACGTTTTTTTTTTTCTCTCAACATCCGCTTTATAATATAATACATCACTGATGCTGGATTTGCAGAGCATTATCGGTAGTTTATAGATTAAGCACTGAAGATGTTTCATTTCAGACTGTCTCTCTCTGATTGAAACTCTGTAGGGCCTTATCTGAACACAGTAGTGAGGAGGATTCTCATTCAGCTGTGTGTGCATAGACGTGGTATTAAGCTATGTAACTCGATAAACATTTTGCCTGTCTACTTTTTTTTCAGCAAAGCAGCACCTAATAAACATAGAAGGAAACCTGCTGGACAGAAAAGAACATTCAACTTCAGATGCAATATTTCTCTCTCAATAGACACAGTGCACAACCAAGTGTAGTTCATGCTTATTTATTTAAAATATTTTATTATACAAATAATTTATGTACACAGTATTTGTAACTCAGGTATGTACACAGATTGTGGAGAAAGTACAGTAGTGCAGAGGAAGCACCATCCTGTCTGCATCCCTGTGGTCCTGTAGGTGATTCCATGCATTGGCATTAAGGGAGAACTAGGGGTGCAGCGCAGAGACACCGACCTCTGAGATCCCAAGTTTATTGCAGAGGGAGAGCTAAAGCACACATAATGCCCAGCTTCAGGCATGAGGTAAACATTGTGACAGAAGAGTGTACACATGCGCACACAATGTGCAGGGCCACCAACCCTGCAATTTTGATCTTTGCACACTAGGTGGGGATGTTTTATGCCCCTTGCATTCTACTCCCATATACAAATCTTATTCTATAAATTGCATATACAGAGCCTTTCATGGGTTCCTATGCTGTGTACAGTATAAGTCTTTGTATTGTCAATCCCGATTGTGTTTCCAAATCTAGAAAGGTGCAGGGATTGTCCAAAATAGAGTAATGTCAGCAAATACGGGTGTCGTTTAGACTTCCTTAGTGGGCCACATTTGTTTTTAATTTTGAAAGTCAGGGAAGTATGGAAAAAGAAAAAACTAAGGGGGAACTCCAGACAAAACCCAACAAGCAGTAAATGCATATACTGTGTCAATAATTATATACTCTTTTCTTTGCAGACTTGCTG
>BLSH010160177.1:508679-521406 GCA_018402905.1 Glandirana rugosa
CACCACACGACCAAAATTGAAATGACTCTTAAACTTACACCTCATACTTCAAAAAGTTACCCCAGTGAACAAGACCACTGTTGACAGATTCTCCCCTTAAGGAAATGAAACCTATGTAACATAGTTAAATAGGAAGTACATCCGTACAATCTAATCAGATGAAACATGAGAAAACATGTTTCTAAATAATTCCCAGTATATAACATTATTAGATGTAAGTATATCCCAGATGACATACAATATGATGAATACATAACCAGACCGTTGTACTTGTTACCGTAAAGCCACAACCCATAAGCACCTATACTTTAAACTAATTCTACCCAACACCGAAATGCCATTGTTCATGTTGCCAGACCAATACATAAGTAGTATAACATACAGTAGACCCTATATGAATGTAGATTATTACAATATATGACCCTTAATAAATCTTTGTACAAAAGAGTACAAAGTAGACTAATCTAACATGCCTACATGAAGGATAAATTGATACAATGTATCCAAAGTAAAGGAATTCCCCTCTTAGACAGTTGTCACCAGAACAAGTGACCCCATTGAAAAACTTCATACTCCACATTCAAATTCTCAGTAAAGTTAAAACCAGCACACCACTCCACATCCCATAATTCAGTGTAACCATGGTGAAAAGTTGTGTGTGTGTATTGGTACTTGACTTTTTGAAAAGTCGAGTCTTGCTTACTAGGGGGCCAAGCAACTCCTGGGTCAGTCTATGATTAGAAGAATGGGACAACATGATTAATTCAATATATCATTATATTCAATTCATCATTCCTGCTGATGATAGACAGCTTGCAACTCTAAAGGTGAAGCACCTATACTATAAAATAATTCTACCCAACACCGAAATGCCATTGTTCATGTTGCCAGACCAATACATAACTGGTATAACATACAGCAGACCCTATATGAAAGTAGATTGTTATATATATATATAGATTATTACAATATATGACCCTTACTAAATCTTTGTAAAAAAGAGTGGTATATTAAAGCGATTAAATAAAATATTCATTATTTTTCCCAAAGCATCCTGCACCCTAAGTAGACGAATCTAATATGCCTATGTGAAGGATAAATGGATACACTTTCTCCAAAGTAAAGAAATTCCCCTCTTAGACAGTTGTCACCAGAACAAGTGACCCCATTGGAAAACTTCATACTCCACATTCATGTTCTCAGTAAAGTTAAGAACTACCACATCCCATAATTCAGTGTGGACAATGGTGGGAAATGGTGTGTGTGTGTTGGTACTTGCATACTAGGGGGCCAAGCAACTCCTGGGTCGCTCTAAGATTAGAAGGGCCTGATTAATTAAATATGAAAAGTGAAGCACCTATACTTTAAATTAATTCTACCCAACACTGAAATCACATTTTTCATGTTGCCAGATCAATACATAAGCATTATACCACATAGTTGATCCTATATTTATTGTAGATTATTGCAATATATGACCCTTATTAAAGCTTTGTACAAAAGAGTGGTATATTAAAATGGTTAAATAATATATTCATTATTTTTCCCAAAGCATCCTGCACCCTAAGTGGATTAACCTAACATGCCTATGTGAAGGCTAAATGGGCATGCAGATTACTGGGAGCTGAGAACAGTTCTGTCTCATATACACACAGAGTTAAACTATAACTGCTTCTCTTTATTTATCTTGACCAATCTCATTTCACGCTCCAGGAGAGGAAGGAGTGTGTGCGTGCGGGTGTGTGCGGCTGGGGAGGGGGCATAAGTACTTTATATTTTTAACGCTGCATTAAGCGCATCTCCGTGGTAACACAGTAACACGCTGGCTCAGCAGGTTCCGGAGCTGTGAGCTGTGTGGGTGGGGGGGGGGGGGAATCTGCATTCTGCATTTCTCTTTCATTTAAATATACCTGTAGAGGTCACCTGGGGTCAGTCATATTCTCAATGGCTCTTTATCATTTTATAGATATGCGCTAGATGACATCTGGTAACTAGATACCCCCACGATTATAAACCCCGCTAAATGGTGGCAATGCATCTAATAACAGTAAAGGAATTCAGTACCAGCGAGACAAAGCTTAAATATAAAATGATTAATACTGCCAAACAATACTATTTTTGCTGAGTGATTTGTCTATGTACAGGCATGTTAGTATCACCTGAGCATCCATGGGGGTTCATTCATTCTAAAGTAAGTGTATAGATGTCTCCAGTGCCAGTTTTATCTTGAGAAAAAACAATAACGACTGGATGGAGAAAATCTAACCCAGCTAAATTGCTCCCTAGGGCACATTTGTCAGGAGTGCCTGCTGGTGTTCCTTGATAGAGCAATTATTTCCTAGTCTGGCTGAAACTGGCTGATTTTGGTAGATATCATCATCATCATATGTCTATGGATACATTTACACATATGGTAGTTGTATGTTAGGAAAAACATCTAACTGCACATAATCCCCCCACTGCAATATTCTCATGAGCATGTTCATTTATGAGAATAGTAGACACCATCAGAGCTAATCTTAGGGTTTGGTCTTTGTGTATGGGCTTTTCTTTGCTTTGGAACTGCTTTTTCTCTTCATACAAGTCAAGATGCTAATGTAACTCAATGCAGCATAGAAGGAAGACAACTGAAGGCCAAAAAATGGTCAGCTGTAGGTCAGAAGGAAATGAATTACAGACCAGAAGGAGGTCAACTGCAAGTCAGAAGCACCTGTGATGGAACTTTGATGGATCATAGATATGTCTCAAAATGATCTCAAAAGCAAACCGAATCCACCTGAAAGCAAGCTGCCCATTTACACAAGCTCTAACTCTCCCAAGAGCTGTTCCTCTAGCACAGTGGTGCTCGGGACCCCCCAACAGGCCAGGTTTGCAGGATAATTGAAATACATCACAGGTCATATCATTTGCTGCTCAGTGATTGCAGTATTCTAGTCTGCATCTCCCCAAGGTAATACTTAAAATCTGGCCTGTTGGTGGGTCCCGAGGACCGGAGTTGGGAACCTCTGCTCTAGCAGGATAGAACCATTGGCAGCTGCTGAAGTCACAGGTCTCCAGAACTGCAGGTATGTAGCAACAATCACCAATGTTTCCTTCAATGTGGACCTCTTGTGTATACAGTTTGACCAGACTGCTGCAAAGGTCTAACAATATTACATCTCACCATACTGAATAGAGTTATCTGGTCCATATTACTAATACTGCTTCAGCTGTCAAAGAGATTTCAGGTACAAAAATTTCCTAAATGTTAGTAAACTGAACTTTTACAAGAACACAAATTGTATTCTGTATGGAGGGGCATTACTTTCTACATTTGGCACAGACATTACATTCTCCATATTGGAAAGCATTAGCTTAAGAGGAAATTGAAACCAGAGGAAGCTGTAAGAATGGCATCCATATCATACCTGCAACCATTCCAGCAATGGCAGATGAAGCATAGTTTCCTTGACCACTAGGTATATGTGGTGGATACCCTGGGAGAGTTGACCCCACAACATCACGCCCTGTAAAATATTGAAGAGTTAATAATGATGTTCCTTGTAGCAACTCAGATTAACATTATAAGACAAAGTAATACCTGTCATGGGAAGAATCTTGGGGTTGCAATTGTTTGTGATTTTCTAGAACTGCTAGTTGACTGGCTGTGTCTAGCTGGGTCATAAACCAGGAGTAAACATGCAGCAAATGAGCTCCAAAGAAATACTATTTTTACTTGTTTAGGTCAGTGACTCAATGTATTGAAGCCAAAGGATCTTTATGGTCTTTATGACAACCAAAAAAGAGAGGGGTATAGTGGGACTTTAAATGAGACACCCATGGGTAATTGTGCACCTCCATCCCTATTCATTGAAACAAAAATGGAGATTGGGACTTTAAATAAGGCAGGTATCATCAAATATAAAGAGTATAGCATGTTTATTCTTGTCAACAGTATAAATACAACATAGTTTAATAGACTGGATCTCAATCCTTGCTTTATATACAAAACACAATAAAAATCCATGATAAAGATAGAATAACAGGCAGCTGACCATGTGTGAGCCATAATACAACGTGTCATGAAATCTAGTTGTATTGAATCTTGTATATGATATTATCTTATCGCGTAATGGAGTAAAACTTATGTATATATTGTTCAAACCCTATAAGGGATCGAAACTGCATCCTATAAAGCTTAGCGTGTTTCATGGATATGTTCCACTTATCAGGAGCGAATGCTGCGCAGATCGAGAAAAAATGGATGGCTGCCAAGGATGTCTAGCCCGGGAGCTGAGGTCACAGAGGTCCATGGGAAACACTGAGTACACACACCACCACCTCCAATGAGGTAAAGATCGCCAAAAATGTTAAATATTGAAACCGATTGTCGACTTCCGAGAGGAAATGTCTATAAAAATAAATAACTAGATGTAAATGTGGCAAATACATTGCTGCTACCAAGCAATGATGGGGTATAGCCCATGCTCATGGATACAATAGAAACACCATGGGATGTTATATAATTGAAAGGTATCACCTATAGTGAATACAAAATAAAACTTGTGCAATAGGGGTGACTAAAGAAGTTGCTGATGTCCAGAAGTCGACATATGGCTCCAATACTTAACCTTTTTGGCGAACTTTACCTTATTGGGGGTGGCGGTGTGTTCAGGGCAGTCATCAGAAATGTTGGGACCCCTTACACAGCTTCAGGCCTGGGCCCCTCCTGGGCCTGACTACCAACATTCCCCAATACCCCCCCCCACTGGCTGTCCCACCACATATGCCCACTGGTCATCCCACTGTGTCCTTCGGTGCACCTACTTTTATTTTAACAACTCTTACAACTGAGTTGGGGGGCGTCACCTTGGAGGGGTGAGTGCGGGTGGACCTGGGGGTCTTACTATGTTTGTGGGGTTTTTTTCCGTTACTTTTTAATTTTTTTTACAGTCATCCATTTTTTTGGGGGGGGGGGGGTCTGAGGGGTCTTACTATGTTTGTGGGGTTTTTTTCGTTTTTTTTTTTACATTTTATTAGTTATTACATTTTTTTTGGGGGGGGGGGGTCACCCTGGAGAGGTGAGTGTGGGTGGATCTGAGGGGTCTTACTATGTGTGTGGTTTTTTTTTTTTTTTACTTTTTACATTTTTTACTGTTTTTTTTTTGGGGGGGGTGGGTGTGGGGGGGTCTTTGGTGAGATATCAGAGGTCTAAATGTATCCCATATCTCTTATACTGAGACATAGAAAGGGATTGAAGATAGTCCCTTTTCTATGCAGCACTTTACTTCAATGAATGAGGAATTTCTCATTCATTAATAAAATGACAGACTGATGCATAGTTACACTCGCGGTTAGTGGGACATATAGCAGCGATCTTAGTGATTGCTGCTTGTGCCCATGGTGCTACGGGGGGGTTGGTAAACATATGTATACCAAGCCCCCCAAGCCCCAACTTCACCCCTACCCGCACCGCCGCCCCCCTCCCCGCCATGATCCCCAGCCTGACAGCTCACCGGAGAACACAGGCAGAATCTGCAGGCAAGGAGGGGAAGGAAGGATGCCGCTTGGAGCGGCAATGGTTGGGGGGTGCACATCTGGATCCCCCCCAAGCCCCAAGCACCACCTGAAGCCGGTGGGAGCGGCAGAGGAGGGACGGCTAATGTTGGTAGCTGCAGGGATCAGGTTAGGGGGGGGGGAATCAGTGCTGGGGGGGAAGAAGGGGATAGGAAAGGAAAGGGGGGCAGTTTTAGGTGGAACGGGAGTGGTGGGAGGTGGAGAGGTAGGGGGCTCATTTTTATGGTTAGTAACTCTGATAAGCGGCTTGTAATACGCTTATCAGAGTTATAGAATTGTTCAGCAGAGTTTGCTGAACAATTCTTATATAAGCTTATGGTCATTGAAGTGACCATAAGCTCATAGGAGAGGGAGAAATTAGGTGGCGGTGATGCAGAAGAGTACCAGCCCTGTCTTGTAGTCTCTAGGGAGAGGCAGGCCAGGCGCCGGGCCCCTTGAGAGGCACGGGCCCCTTACAGCAGTACTGCCTGTACCCTCCTGTTGGCGGCCCTGGGTGTGTGCACCCAGTGTTTCTCATGGACCTCTGTGACCACAATCATCCTTTGCAGCCCTCCTGCTTCATATTACCGCATAGGTTGAACCTGACATCCCATGTGAGTTTTTGCTGGTTGGATAACTTTTTCCTTTTCTTTTCATCATTTGATTATTACTTAGACTATAATGTTGCCCATTTGTTTCTAGATCTGCGCAGCATCCGCTCCTGATGAGTGCAACATATCCAAAAAATGCGTCAAGCTTTATAGGATGCAGCTTCGATCCTTTATAGGGTTTCAACAATATATACATGTGTTTTACTCCATTACACGATCGGATTATATCATATACAAGGTTCAATACATCTAGATTTCATGACACGTTGTATTATGGCTCACACATGGTCAACTGCCTGTTATTCTATCTTTATCATGGATTTTTATTGTGATTTGTATATAAAGCAAGGATTAATATCCAGGCTATTAAACTATGTTGTATTTTATACTGTTCACAAGAATAAACATGTTATACTCTTTTAGTCTGATGATACCTGCCTCAGTAGGAAAGGTCAGCAATGGAAGGCAATTTTATTTTGTTTCTTCTAGCATGGACAAAGATGATAAGATATAAAACCTTGATTTTTCATAATAAAATAGACTTTTTATCCTTCTTAATAGCATTCGTTTATATATATGCCCAAAGTTTTTTTCAGCTTTGGATAAAATATGGGTAAATTGCAACCCCTGTCATCTGTGTCCCATTAGGGAGATTCCTCTTTACTTCCTGCCTGCTAGACACAAGAAGACATTTCTCTAAAGTAAAGCCGGCCATAGATGATGCGTTTTTTTCCTTCAACCACGGGTTGTAGGAAAGAAAATCGCTCCAAACTTTTCAAAGGGCTAGTTTACTGTCCTTTAGGGGGCTGGATTGTGGCCATTGAGGGTAAAAAATAGTATGAGGTCGGTAAAGGGACAAGTAGTGCCCTATCATTGGTATTAGTAGGAGTAATAGTACCCCATCATCTGTATGAGTGGAAGAAATAGTGCTCAATTGTTGGTGTCAGTGAGAGGAATATATCATTGTCAGGGATAGTGCCCCAAGGGCCAGATACAGGCTAACAAAGGGCAGCCACTGGCCACAATTTGGAGACCCCTGCTTTAATCTAAAGCTACAGTATCTCACAAAAGTGAGAACACCTCACATTATTTAAATATTTTATTATATCTTTTCATGTGACAGCACTGAAGACATTACACTTTGCTACAATGTAAAGTAGCGCTTGTCTAACAGTGTAAATTTGCTGTTTCTCTCAAAATAACTCAACACACAGCCATTAATGTCTAAACCGCTGGCAACAAAAGTGAGTACAAAAGTGAGTACACCCCTAAGTGAAAATGTCCAACTTGGGTCCAAAGTGTCAATATTTTGTGTGGCCACCATTATTTTCCAGCACTGCCTTAACCCTCTTGGGCATGGAGTTCACCAGAGCTTCACAGTTTGCCACTGGAGTCCTCTTCCACTCCTCCATGACGACATCACGGAGCTGGTGGATGTTAGAGACCTTGTGTTCCTCCACTTTCCGTTTGAGGATTCCCCACAGATGAACTTGCCACAAATTTGTGGCAGTGTTGAATTGTAAGTCTTGATAACTTGCTGCACATTTTCACTGGCAAGTTGTATACTTGCAGAGCACTTGAATCACAAGTTCTAGTTGACACTTTTGCAATTTGTAGCAAATGTGCGTGCAAATCTCTAGCAGGAGCAAAGTTGCAGTTAGTGAGTCTACAGCAAGAGCTCTGCAAGTCACAGTGACCCCTGTGGTGGGATGACTATTGCACAACATAACTGAACCAGAACTTGCAGCAGACTTGCAGAATGTTTGCAAAGAAAGTTGATTCATGTCATGCAATGCAGACCTGCTGCAATTGTGCAACAAACATGTGAAGCCTGGCAAGTCTAGCAATAGCTTAGCAAGTCATTTTCAAACTTACAGCTTGATTGTTTGCTATCTGTGTAAGGATATCTTTTACTTTAACCGCTTGCCGCCCGCCAACTGTCAAATGACGGAGGATTGGTGTGGCTCTTTGTCTGGGTGGACTTATAAGACGTCGCACCAGAACGGCCACTCTCATGTGCCCACAGGGTCGCACAGCACGGCAATCGTAGCTGCACCGTGTTCCTAGGACACGGAGCGAACCCGATCTCTGTAAAGAGCCAATGATGCGGCTCTTTAACCATGTGATCGGCTGTGTCCAATCACAACCGGTCTCATGTAAATGCAGAAGTGTCGGTAATCGGCTCTCATTGCCTCACACTGACACACCCGGATAAGTAATCAGGGCACTGCTCATCAGTGCCCTGATTACAGTAAAACCCCCCAGTGCCACCAATCAGTGCCCATTAGTGACACCAATCAGTGCCCATCTGTGACACCATTCAGTGCCCATTAGTGATGCCAGTCAGTGCTGCCTTTCAGTGCCTGCTCATCAGTGCTGCCCATCAGTGCCCATCAGTGCCACCTATCAGTGCCCACCAGTGCTGCCTATCAGTGCCCACCAGTGCCGTCTATCAGTGCTCATCAGTGTCACATATCAGTGCCCATCAGTGTGGCATATTAGTGCCTCCTCATCAGTGTCCCCTAATCAGTGGCCATAAGTGCCACCTCATCAGTGCCCATACAGTCAGGTCCATAAATATTGGGACATCAACACAATTCTAATCTTTTTGGCTCTATACACAAACACAATGGATTTGAAATTAAACGAACAAGATGTGCTTTAACTGCAGACTTTCAGATTTAATTTGAGGGTATTTACATCCAAATCAGGTGAACGGTGTAGGAATTACAACAGTTTGTATATGTGCCTCCCACTTTTTAAGGGACCAAAAGTAATGGGACAGATTAACAATCATAAATCAAACTTTCACATTTTAATGCTTGGTTGCAAATCCTTTGCAGTCAATTACAGCCTGAAGTCTGGAACGCATAGACATCACCAGACACTGGGTTTCATCCCTGGTGATGCTCTGGCAGGCCTCTACTGCAACTGTCTTCAGTTCCTGCTTGTTCTTGGGGCATTTTCCCTTCAGCTTTGTCTTCTGCAAGTGAAATGCATGCTCAATCGGATTAAGGTCAGGCGATTGACTAGGCCATTGCATAACATTCCACTTCTTTCCCGTAAAAAACTCTTTGGTTGCTTTCGCAGTATGCTTTGGGTCATTGTCCATCTGCACTGTGAAGCGCCGTCCAATGAGTTCTGAAGCATTTGGCTGAATATGAGCAGATAATATTGCCCGAAACACTTCAGAATTCATCCTGCTGCTTTTGTCAGCAGTCACATCATCAATAAA
The DNA here is from genome assembly GCA_018402905.1 of Glandirana rugosa. Lineage (NCBI taxonomy): Eukaryota > Metazoa > Chordata > Amphibia > Anura > Ranidae > Glandirana > Glandirana rugosa. The sequence continues at coordinate 518,061 of BLSH010160177.1, forward strand.
TACAAGAGAACCAGTTTCATTGGCAGCCATACATGCCCAAGCCATGACACTACCATCACGCTTCACTGATGAAGTGGTATGCTTTGGATCATGAGCAGTTCCTTTCCTTCTCCATACTTCTCTTCCCATCACTCTGGTACATGTTGATCTTGGTCTCATCTGTCCATAGGATGTTGTTCCAGAACTGTGAAGGCTTTTTTAGATGCTATTTGGCAAACTCTGTTTTTGAGGTTCACCAATGGTTTACATCTTGTGGTGAACCCTCTGTATTCACTCTGGTGAAGTCTTCTCTTGATTGTTGACTTTGACACACATACACCTACCTCCTGGAGAGTGTACTTGATCTGAAGGGTGCTTTCTGAAGGGTGTTTTCTTCACCAGGGAAAGAATTCTTCGGTCATCCACCACAGTTGTTTTTCGTGGTCTTCCGGGTCTTTTGGTGTTGCTGAGCACACCTGTGCGTTCATTCTTTTTAAGTATGTTCCAAACAGTTGATTTGGCCACACCTAATATTTTTGCTATCTCTCTGATGGGTTTGTTTTTTCCGCCTAATGATGGCTTGCTTAACTGATAGTGACAGCTCTTTGGATCATATTGAGAGTTGACAGCAACAGATTCCAAATGCAAATAGCACACTTGAAATTAACTCTGGACCTTTTATCTGCTCCTTGTAAATGGGACAATGAGGGAATAACACACGCCTGGCCATGGAACAGCTGAGCAGCCAATTGTCCCATTACTTTTGGTCCCTTAAAAAGTGGGAGGCACATATACAAACTGTTGTAATTCATACACTGTTCACCTGATTTGGATGTAAATACCCTCAAATTAAAGCTGAAAGTCTGCAGTTAAAGCCCATCTTGTTTGTTTCATTTCAAATCCATTGTGGTGGTGTATAGAGCCAAAAAGATTAGAATTGCATCGATATTTATGGACCTGACTGTAAGTGCCACCTCATCAGTGCAGCCTATCAGTGCTCATCAGTGCAGCCTATCAGTGCCAATCGGTGCAGCTTCATCAGCGCACATCAGATAAGGAGAAAAATCACTTATTTACTAACAGAAACTAAGAAAAACTTTTTTTTTCACAATTTTCGGTCTTTTTTCTTTTTTTAGTAAAAAAATAACCGAGCAGTGGTTAAATACCACCAAAAGAAAGCTCTATTTGTGTGAAGAAAATTATTAAAAATTCATATGGGTACAGTGTTGCATGACCGCGCAATTGTCATTCAAAGTGCGACAGCGCTGAAAGCTGAAAAATGGCCTGGGCAGGAAGAGGGTGAAAGTGCCCTGTATTGAAATGGTTAATTGTATTACAAAAGAATTGTAAAATATATTTCAGGTAACATACTGCAGCATTTGTGAATACTGTAGCATCTATCAATCATCCATACCTGTAACTGCCTGACTGGTGAACTGTCCATACACAGCAGCTGCAGGGGAAAATGCGCTGAAGGGTGTGGCTGCAGCTGTTGAACCAATTGACTGCAGATCCAAAAAGGCAGGACTATATATTGATGGAGGGGTGGAGCCTGCACTGGAACTGTCAGATGGCTCTTGTTTAATGCTAAATGGTGACAGCTCTGTAATGATGAAATGAGATGAAGATGGAAACTTAAAATAAAAAAACAAAATAAGTGTGAAGTACATGATTGGTTAATGGAGCCGTGTGTAAAATAACAAATCCCACTGTGAATATAATGACATTGTATTTCTTAATGACTTATAATGGTTCTGCAAAATTAATTTTCTGTGCTGAATTTATAAGAATCCAAATCAGAGAAAAATAATGTTTTTCTCGGTTTTGTTTAGTCTATTTTGCCATATAAACCACACGGAAATCTGTCTACATTTAAATGATATGTGCTAATGAATGAAGATTATCCAGGTTGAATTTTGGCAGTTTCATGTTTAGGCATCCAGTAGTATGTAACCAATCAAAAGTCATATCTCTTTTTGTGTTATGATGTAACACTTATAGAAAGTGAAGCAGAATCCCTCCCGTGATGTCAGAGAGCAATGAAAATCTTGACAGAAATTTTAACCATTCCAAAAGTTGTGGCTGAAGTTGGGCCTTTAAGAGTCAATCCACTCAAAAAGGATATTTTACTTACATTTGGCCCCTGACTTAGATAGCCCAACAGTGAGATCCCCCTAACATCATTGGGTATTGGGTGTGTCTAAAACTCCTGCTGCATTCCTTACAAAATAGATAAAAAAATCCTACATAGAGATTGGAAGCCTATAGTGATGGTCTCCTTGGGTGTGCAGACCCAGGAACACATATGTACAGATCTCATCAATAGTGTCATCAAGGGATATAAAAATTTAGAAGGTGGTTTCCCCTCCTAAACTTACTGAAATATATATATTTTTTGTGTGAACTGACCTTTTACCATCTTGGGTATTTATAATATGTATAATTTGCTTTATATACTTATCTAATTACAAACATTATTTTTATAAACCTATTATATACAGTATCTCACAAAAGTAAGTACACCCCTCACATTTTTGTAAATATTTCGTTATATCTTTTCATGTGACAACACTGAAGAAATGACACTTTGCTACAATGTAAAGTAGTGAGTGTACAGCTTGTATAACAGTGTACATTTGCTGTCCCCTCAAAATAACTCAACACACAGCCATTAATGTCTAAACCGCTGGCAACAAAAGTGAGTACACCCTAAGTGAAAATGTCCAAATTGGACCCAAAGTGTCAATATTTTGTGTGGTCACCATTATTTTCCAGCACTGCCTTAACCCTCTTGGGCAGGTGTTTTAAATTTGGTGTTATCGCTCTCACTCTGTCATACTGGTCACTGGAAGTTTAACATGGCACCTCATGGCAAATAACTCTCTGAGGATCTGAAAAAAAAGAATTGTTGTCCTACATAAAGATGGCCTAGGCTATAAGAAGATTGCCAAGACCCTGAAACTGAGCTGCAGCATGGTGGCCAAGACCATACAGCGGTTTAACAGGACAGGTTCCACTCAGAACAGGCCTCGCCATGGTCGACCAAAGAAGTTGAGTGCACATGCTCAGCGTCATGTTGGCATTCATGGTTCCCTCAATTAACTTTAGCTCCCCAGTGTTGGCAGAACTCATGCTGCCTCAGGCCATGACACTCCCACCACCATGCTTGACTGTAGGTAAGACACACTTGTCTTTGTACTCCTCACCTGGTTGCTGCCACACACGCTTGACACCATCTGAACCAAATAAGTTTATCTTGGTCTCATCAGTCCACAGGACGTAGTTCCAGTAATTCATGTCCTTAGTCTGCTTGTCTTCAGCAAACTGTTTGCGGGCTTTCTTGTGCATCATCTTAGGAAGAGGCTTC
>BLSH010160177.1:521416-540228 GCA_018402905.1 Glandirana rugosa
CCGTTGGACACTTCGAGACTACTTGAGGTACGAGTTCTCCCAATTCCGTCACGACCTTTTATTACCACCGGTGTGTTTTATGACTGTGAAACCCGGGTTAAACCTATAAAAGTGAATCCCCACATGAGTGAAAACAACGGTCACCAAATCTGTAATTACCGACACACAACTTAATAAAACTCCCCCGTCGTTTAAATGTGACAATATGTTCGACATGTGAGTGATGAAATATAACATCGTTTCACAGTAGAGAAGTCACAACAGTGTACTTTTCTAGTGAGTACACCCCTAAGTGAAAATATCCAAATTGGGCCCAAAGTGTCAGTATTTTGTGTGGCCACCATTATTTTCCAGCACTGCCTTAACCCTCTTGAGCATGGAGTTCATCAGAGCTTCACAGGTTGCCAATGGAGTCCTCTTCCACTCCTCCATGACGACAACACGGAGCTGGTAGATGTTAGAGACCTTGCACTCCTCCACCTTCCATTTGAGGATGCCCCACAGATACTCAATAGGGTTTAGGTCTGGAGACATGCTTAGCCAGTCCATCGCCTTTACCCTCAGCTTCTTTAGCAAGGCAAGGCAGTGGTGCTCTTGGAGGTGTGTTTGGGGTCCTTATCATGCTGGAATACTGCCCTGCGGCCCAGTCTCCGAAGGGAGGGGGTCATGCTCTGCTTCAGTATGTCACAGTGCATGTTGGCATTCATGGTTCCCTCAATGAACTGTAGCTCCCCAGTGCCAGCAGCACTCATGCAGCCCCAGACCATGACACTCCCACCAACATGCTTGACTCTAGGCAAGACACACTTGTCTTTGTACTCCTCACCTGGTTGCCGCCACACACGCGTGATACCATCTGAACCAAATGCGTTTATTTGTCTCATCAGACCACAGGGCATGGTTCCAGTAATCCATGTCCTTAGTATACTTGTCTTCAGCAAACTGTTTGCGGGCTTTCTTGTGCATCTTCTTCAAAAGAGGCTTCCTTCTGGGACAACAGCCATTCAGACCAGTTTGAGGCAATGTGTGGCATATGGTCTGAGCACTGACAGGCTGACCCCCCACCCCTTCAACCTCTGCAGCAATGCTGGCAGCACTAATACCTCTGTTTTCCAAAGACAACCTCTTGATATGACGCTGAGCACGTGCACTCAACATCTTTGGTTGACTGTGGCGAGGCGCTGTTCTGAGTGGAACCTGTCCTGTTAAACCGCTGTATGGTCTTGGCCACCGTGCTGCAGCTGAGTTTCATGGTCTTGGCAATCCTCTTATAGCCTAGGCCATCTTTATGTAGAGTAACAATTCTTTTTTTCAGATCCTCAGAGAGTTCTTTGCCATGAGGTGCCATGTTGAACTTCCAGTGACCAGTATGAGAGAGTGAGAGCGATAACACCAAATTTAACACACCTGTTCCCCATTCACACCTGAGACCTTGTAACACAAACGAGTCACATGACACCGGGGAGAGAAAATGGCTAATTGTGCCTAATTTTGACATTTTCACTTAGGGGTCTACTCACTTTTGTTGCCAGCGGTTTAGACATTAATGGCTGTGTGTTGCGTTATTTTGAGGGGGCAGCAAATTTACACTGTTATGCAAGCTGTACACTCACCATGTTACATTGTAGCAAAGTGTCATTTCTTCAGTGTTGTCACATGAAAAGATATAATAAAATATTTACAAAAATGTGAGGGGTGTACTCACTTTTGTGAGATACTGTAAGTCTTTGCTTTTCTTTCATTGTATTTAGGTAATGCTAAAGCTTACCAGAGACAAGTTAGTGACCTGCCCCCAGCCTCTGATTGGATAGTGAAGGAGCAGTAGCAAACTGGTGAATTGTCCCTCTCCTCTTTTCTCAAGCACTTACATTAGCTACTTTTACTTTAAAAAATAGATTTAAATATTTTCAATGAATATGTAACTGCATTATTGGATCTTTTTAATACCCATGTGGAGTTAACTTTAGTTCAAAAATGAAAAGACAAGAGGACTTTATTATGAACATGACAAGCTCCAGCCTTGGCCAGAGTACTTACCTGAGAGAGTGGAGTACCCCTGGTGCGAGGACAGGTTCCTGCTGAGTGTGGCATTAGAAGAGGCCAGTGCTGATTTCCCATCATCCATTGCATTGTTAAGTAGGGGTAGAGGATAAAGAGCCTTTAAATGTGAAGACAGTTAGTTGTTAGCCTTCAGTAAAGAGTGTATAAGATGACAGCAATGGCATAATGTTTGGCTGCACTCACTTGCTCTGCCTTGCTGTGACTAGCTGAGGGGTAGGAGTCAGGAAAGTGCTGCCTCTGGAAGGGGCACTCCAACCCATCTAAAGGGTGCTGAATGTAGCCTTCTGTCCGCAGATGTTTCCGGCTCAGTCCACCACTACCCTGAGAGTCAATGCTGAGCCTGCAGCTGTCCTGATCACCTGAGACCATCAAACAAAATAAGGATTATTTTATCATTTTGTGTAGAAAAAATATATCGTCTTATCGGTAGCTATTTTAATATTAGTAGAAGTTTGGATCTAGGGTGATGCCAATGCCATTTATTGACTAGCTAAATACATAGTATAGTGCAAGCATTTGAGGCACGCAAGCTACTACTGAATTTGAAAATTAGAAAAGGGATTTTATGTCTAGCAATGGAGGCAGAAATTAAAATTCTACCTGTGAAACAGCCCAAAACTAGCGGTTATTGGCTCATAATACAACCCCTGTTTTTAACGCATACTGTTAGACAGGGCAATTTGGTTGGTCTCAGACTGGATGGTTAGTTCAGCTGGGAATTTCTTTGGTTTGTTTTCAATGTGTTGCCCTTCCATGTGTTGCTTGCTGCAAAGGCCAGTTATAGATGGGGCAGTGGCCATTTGTTTGTACTGTTGATATGTTGGTGAGGGAACACATTGGATACCTTTGCCACCATTGTGCTATATGCTGGGTGTCCAGTGTGCCCCTGTGCCTTTAAGGAGGGATGAGCTCTGTAACTTTAAATTTAAATTTGCAAATGTGTGCAGACTAAACCCCTGTTTTTAAAGCATACTGTTAGACAGCACAATTCAGTTGGTTGCAGACTGGTCAGTAAGTTAAGCTGGGAATTTCTTTGGTTTTGTTTTGCATGTGTTGCCCTTCCATGTGCTCCTTGCTGCAAAGGCCAGTCATAGGTCAGGGCAGGGACCATTTGTTTGTATTGGCTCATAATACAAACTGTTTTAGAAAGAGGAGGATTTTATAAAAGCAAGGCTAAAGTGCAGCTATTATCCATTCCAACCAATCAGAGTCCTTGTTTTCCAGTGATTAAAAGCTGAAACTAGCTTGGCTGGTATAGGGCTTGTTGAGAGAGGCTTTGATTTTCATTTCATTTGCTCATGAAGTTACTTCAAGTTGCCTTTGAGCCGCATCAAGCTGCTTTGACTTGCATTCACTTTAACTAAAACCCTTTTCTTGGCTTCAGATTTTCTAAATCCATCCATGGGCGTTTATTCAACATGTTCCAAATAGCTTTTCATTTTATCCTAACTGTATTTTAGTGATTAGTGCTGAATTATGGAAGCTGCAGCATAGTAGCGCTGCTGCCCATAGCAGAACATTAATCCTAGTACAGGCAGTCCCCGAGTTACGAATGGGTTAGGGACTGTAGGTTCGTTCTTAAGTCGAATTTGTTTGTATGTCGGAACTGTACATTTGTAAGTGTAACTTCAACCTGTGCAGTGATGGGGGATCTTCCGGGCACTGCTATGTGTGCAGTTGTATTATTTGTAGCTCTTGTGGCTATGCTATGCAGCCCTGGGGGATGTGTCTGGGGCTGCTCGACCGTATCCGGGACCAGTGTGGAGCGCAAGCGGCCAGCAGTGATGTCACACCACCTCCGTTCGTAAGTAGGAGTCATTCGTAATTCGGATGTTCGTAACTCGGGGACTGTCTGTACACACTTCTAGTTTTTAATCATTCTACCCAGAGGGCTGATGAAGTCCAGTAGGTCATTAACTTCAAATATAAATTAGTTTTTAACAATTTAGTACAGCCAAATGGAATCAGGTTTTTGATGGATGATATTGATTACTGCAGTGGTATTTTTTAATCAGTACTGTATACAACATATAATAGAACAAGTCATAGAGAATATGGAAGGAATCAGTCCTTGAACTCACTATCATCCAGTTTGTGTTTTCCATCAGAGCTTGGCTGTGTTATCCCCAACAATCCACTGATTGAGTATGTAGAACCAAGAGAGTCAGAATGGGGTGACTGCGGAGGAGTCACAGCTGAACTGGGGACTGTAAGAAAGAAGACAAATGTATATTAAGAAGATAATATACATCAAACTTCATAACTTTCCAAACCAAGAACAGATCCTTGTGTTGGCTTTTTGGTGTTGCTTCCCTTCTGCAGAAATCCATCCCATTGTTATGGTCTTTTTATCTGACTTTAAGCTTGAGTGTGAGCTCCCTGCAGTGCTACGCAGGAACCATTACTGGTTTCCTGGCCTAGATGTAATACGTGCCAAAACAACTACCACCCTAACCAAACAAACTGTGTGCCCAGGTCCACGGAACTATTGCAGAAAATGAGTGGGTGCTTACCAGCCACTCTACTGGTGCCTATTTAGTTAACTGTATTGGGCTAACGTTTCACAAACTTACTATACGGATGTGAACACTGTGGTGTTGATTTACTAAAACTGGAGAGTGCAAAATCTGGTGCAGTTGTGCATAGAAAAAAGTCAGCTGCTAACTTCAGCTTCTTCAATTAAGCTTTGACAAAAAAAAACTGGAAGTTGATTGATTTCTATGCAGAGCTGCACCCGATTTTGCACTCTCTGGTTTTCATAAATCAACCCCTCATAGTCTAAGAACTGATCATGAGCATTATATTTTTACTCCCTGTAGAAACTACGTACTCTATAAGGAAGTAGGACACTACATCTCCCATTGTGACCTCCCCATCAAACATTTACACAGTTCTACTACAAGGTAGGCTGACTTACTCAAAGTTTGTCCTGGACTTAAGGATTTCACGCAGGTTTCCATGGGTAAGTTAAATAATTGCTGAACTTTGGTGCGTATTATTCTGTAGAGACAGATATGGACAATAGTTAATAGCAATGTTATTACCAAATATGTAATCATCACCTCTTCCTGCAACACAATTTTCCTAATCATTGACACTGTGGGGGGATTTACTAAAACTGGTGCATAAAGAATCTGGTGCAGCAGTGCATGGTAGCCAATCAGTTTCTAAGTCCAGCTTTGACAATAAAACCTTGAAGCTAATTGGTTACTATGCAGAGCTGCACCAGAATCTGTTTGCGTTAGTTTTAGTTAATCTCCCCCTTTATCCAGAGCTGTTATTTTATTTTAAAGCAATATTACAGATACAAAGCAAATGAAGGCAGCTTTTAACCACTTCCAGACCTGTCACCACATATATACTGCAGCAGGGTGGCCCGGCTGCATGAAATCAGGTACCTGTGCGTGATTTCGTGCACAAGGTTTGGGGTGCGCGCCGCCAGCAACCCGCTATGATTGGACACAGTGGGAGCCAATCAGCCGGTCCGGCAGCCACGATGGCTGCCCACCACCTGAAATCATTCACAGGAGAGGCAGACCACTGTTCTATGAGGGAGGAAAATGGAGATCTTGTGTTTCTGCTAAGCAGAAAGACGGATCTCTGTTTTCCTCTAGTCACAGCATTCCCCCCACAGTTAGAAAGCACTCCCTAGGAGCACACTTAACCCTTTGATCACCCCTGATGTTAACCACTTCCTTGCCAGTGTCATTTATACAGTGAAAGATCTTTTTTTTTAGCACAGATCACTGTATTGGTGTCACTTGTCCCCAAAAAGTGTCACTTCGTGTCAGATTTGTCTGCCACAATGCTACAGTCCTGCTAAAAATCACTGATCGCCGCCATTACTAGTAAAAACAATAAAAAAATATAAAGTCCATAAAAATATCCCATAGATTGTAGACGATATAACTTTTGCGTAAATCAATCAATATACGCTTATTGGGATTTTTGTTTACCAAAAACATGTAGCAGAATACATATTGGCCTATATTGATGAAGAAATTGGATTTTTTACATTTTTTTATTGGATGGGTTTTAAAGCAGAAAGTAAAAAATATTGTTTTTCTTTTCAAAATTGTGGGTCTTTTTTAGTTTATTTGTTTATAGCGCAAAAAAATTTAAAAAAAACGCAGAGATGATCAAATACCACCAAAAGAAAGCTCTATTTGTGGGGAAAAAAAGGACACCAATTTTATTTGGGTACAGCATCGCACGACTGCGCAATTGTCAGTTAAAGTAACGCAGTGCCGTATTGCAAAAATGACCTGGTCAGAAAGGGGGTAAAACCTTCCGGGGCTGAAGTGGTTTAATTATTTTTAAAATTTTCTAAGTGAAGAGTACTCACAACATTTTAGGCTTTATGTACTCTCTGTGCAATATATTGTCGCTATAAGCAAGGAAAAAATATATAGTTGGCTAATAAGAGCATTCCATTAGACACCATGGTACTAATGTGTCAACATTACGGCTTGTCTGTTAATGTTTTTATGAATGTCAGTGAGATACATTGTAAGTCAAAGATAATCAAGGCTTATTTGTGCCTTACTAATGGCCAGTTGGCTCAAACTGCAGTGGCTAGAAACCTTCACTTATAGATCCTGTAGTTTTAGTTAGTGTTCCATAACTAACACCTGCTTAAGTCCCACTTTGGTCTTAATTATTACTTATTTCATGTAATATACAACCCTCTTACTCAAATAAAAATGTAAAATAGAAGTTTCCATTATGTGTGTATATTGCCAGCTTAACAGTACCTAAAAGTGACTCCATCCAATTGAAATATGAATATAGCCATCCCTACAAAGAAAGCAATTAATATTTACCTGTCACGCCGATCGTGCTGCAATTATGTGCTGTATCAAAGACCCAAGCTTTCTGAAGAATGTTCAGAATTTGACACTTCCTGGAGTGTCAGATGCCAGTGCAGCAGTGTGGGCAATGAGGCAGGTAAGTATGAATCTTGTAGGGATGGTTTTCTTTTTTTTTAAGCGATGGAGTCACTTTAAGCTGTCCATGCACGTTACAGTAGGACTGTACATTTTACTCTACTACAATGACTATGCTTAGGTAGGCCCTCTCATTACGTTATTTTTATAAATTTAAAGGAAACTGCATAATTAAATTGTAATATGCATGGCCGGTTTAAAGTGTATGTATAATCAAAACATTTTTGGTTAAAACTCCTATCAGTTTATTGTTCGCTTCTGTGTCCCATTGTGTAGATTTCCCTTCACTGCCTGTCAAGAAGATGCAACAGTAAGTGAAGAAAAATGATCATCTGGTGCCAACTGTAAAAATTTTGGATTTCCTAGCACTTTAAATAGAGTGGGACAAATCTACCCACAAGGTACACAGACAGCAATAAAAATATTACAAGGGTTCTCACCTTATCTAAATAAATAAAATATAAAAAATACATTTTTGACACATTCATAAGAAAGAACAGAAGCAGTGACACTAGCATTTGTGTGCAATGTATAGAACCGCTCTTTAGACTGCATTCACACCCGAGCATGTCGTTTTCAGGCAGAAAGTCGTGCGATTTTACCACGATTTTTACCACGATTTGTACAGGTCAAAAGGTCAGCAATGTAAAAAGCAGGAAAACGCCCAAATCTGCCTTAAAAAATACTTCCAGAACTTGTTTGAGCCTCAGGCGTTTTCAGGCGCTTGGCTTCAGGCATTTTGGAGTGGGGATGTGAAACATCTCCATAGAGAATCATTGATTTTTTTCCCCTCCGGTGTTTTATAGCTTCAGGTATCAAGCTACAAATCGCTCAGGTGTGAATGGGCCCTTAAAGTAAAATAATGGCAGCAAGGCATATATATTAATACTCCATCAATCAAATGTCCAATGCTTCCTAAATACATTGACATTACATCTACAACATAACCTTACTATACCTGTTGATGGAGCTGACGCTGGGTACGGTGTCATTGTCACATACTCCCTCCGCCAGCAGCCGGTCCCTGATTTCCCAGGCAAACATGGTGGGGTTTTGCCTTTTATAATCGCCGATCTTCTCCACCACTTTTGGGGTGGCAACTTTGGGCTTCGATCCACCAATGACTCCTGGACGGATACTGCCCGTTTCATAGTACCTACTCCAATGCAAAATAAGGTATAATTATCCCAAATCATCAGTCTCCCCCCTACCCCATCACTGCAATAGTTAAGTCAGGCTTGTATGCATAATCACAATAACTGTAAAAAGGGGTAAAAGTAAAATGTAGATTAAATGTAATTAAAATTATGCCACGAGTGCTAACCATATTTCTTCTCCACAAGGTATAATTATATTGTAAATTGAAGCCCAACTTTTTATTTTTAATTTTGGATGGACTTGGGGAGGATCAGAGCATCTGAGCTTTTTTTTTTATTGCTAATCATTCATTAATAAATTTGTTTTTAACAATGTCATTTCTATTGAGGCGGTTTGTATGACAGCACTGTTCTAGCTCATTGCTTTGAGTATTGTCCAAGTATATTTAGACAAGGACATAGAGTAAACTATGTGGGATGTGTATGTGTGTGGGAGACAATTTGTTTGTCTTATCTATTAAAGGGGATATTGAAAAAACATCCGATGCCCTGGCTGCAGTGTAATTAGCCATGTACAATCGTCTGACTTCTAAGGCGGCAAATCATTTCTTATTTATTAAAAACTTTCTGCATTGTCACAATCTACGGTAACCAATCAGATTTATATCTGCAGTGGATAGTGGAAGTTGGAAGAAGGTTCACTAAGAGGCAGCACAAATAGTTCTTATTTAAGACATTTGAAAAAATAAAATCCCTCATAAGGCCTTACTTATTATATCATTATAATAAAATGATCTTGTTCAATTACTAATTATATTAATAAAGTAATTTAGTTTAATAAATATAATAAAATAATAAATTAATACATTACATTTTTGTGTGGTAAAATGTATTTTTTTTAACTAATAATTAAATGTATTTAATGCATTGAAAAAAATAATCAATTAATAATTTCATTCATACATTAACTTTACTTGGAGTAAAAGTCTTGGAACTCCATGGATGATATTTTATAGATGTCACCTAATGTTTCCCATTAAGCTAATTGTCAACATGGGATACATCTCGTGCTACTAAACAGCAGACAATAACTTATTTAGCTAAATCCCAATCCCAGCTTTAAAAAAATAGATGTTTTTGGGTCACCTTGAAGTTTTGTAGCCAAACTGTAGGAAATCTTTTCTTTCATAGAGCAAACCTTCAAAGAATCAACTACTATTTTAGTTTTTGTTGTAAAAGGGTGGGAGCACATTTTAGGAAAAAAATTGTGATCTTTTTATAGATTATTTAAAGTATAACTAAATGGCAAACCTATCTTTTAGATTTAGATGGGGTGGGGATTCAGGACTACTGTCATTTTTTTATTGATGTCTGTGTTCTCGTTAAATTTTCTCTAATTGTCCTCAGCACCCATGTCACCAGGAATGAAAGTGTGGGTAAATCTAGAATTTTGAATTGCCACCAGAACAGGAATAGATTAGAAATCTTCCAATAGGGACACCTGTTCATGTGACCACTAGATTTCCTTCATATTGTAAAATATATCCTCTCATCTGATGAGTCTATAAGACAGGAAGCAAGGAGAAATCTCCCTAATGAGATACAGAAGGAAAAAAATGACAGTGGTTTTAACCTTCTTCTACTCTATCCAAAATTTTAAAAAATGTAATTCAATATCTAAATGCATTTTACCGTTACTGAAAATAATATTTTGTTTTTGCTTAAAAAAACTATTGCATTGGGTGAATGCCATCTCTTGGATCTATGCCAAACCTTTTTTTACATTGCCAGAGCACTGGAACAGTCTTCCCCCTAGTTTAATTAATGTGTAAATGTAGCACACATGCAATGAGAGGTCTATTCTCGTTTTCCATATATTGTAACCCTCTACACAGTCTGATCCACTTCCAGCCATCACAAGTGATGCTCATATTGTCACATTGCATACTCAGCCAGGTATGGGGATTGTGCACACATAAGTTACAAATACAAAATGAAAATTACTGTATAAAGTTAAGATGTGTGTAGTCAATGTGTTTTGTTTAAGCTATTACAAAGAAAAAACACTCAGCTCATCTCTGTATTGGTTGTGTGGCGAGGACTCTTCTACCATGTCACTTATATAGACATTATCAATGTATGAGGTTTAAAGTATTATAGTGGGAACACTCTTCTATGCAAAGGGGGGATTAGGGGAACACTCCACTCTGCTTCCAATAGATGACTTACTCCCTGGCTCCTTACCTGCCAAGAATCTTGCTAACACATCCATGACTGACCCTCAGCTGTCGAGAGATGTCACAGGGGCGCACGCCTTGGTGTGCCAAGTCCACAATGCGCTGCCTCACCACTTCTGGGAGGGGTCGCCCATTCACAAATGCTCCTCCTAGTTGATTTAGGCCACCATGACCTGGATGAAGAAAATCAAGGGTGATATTAGTCTGAAGCGCATATTAGGATCATTCTTCACACATAGGAAGGGATACCAGTTTGTGTCTTGCTTAATATTAATTAGTCTGCTGCCTAGACACTGTTAAGACATTTAATGATAACGTGTGTACTAGGAATAAAAAAGATGGCTGAATACGTCTTATCTACAGGTGTGCTTTAATTTGTCTCCCTCAGCAAGACTACAGCATGTAATTTGACAGGAAAATCATGTGGCCCCCGAAATTGTTTTCTCTGGTATGGCCAATAAATGGGACTACCTGACACTCACAAATTATTTTTTATTGGTTGTACAATAAAATGACTGAGTAAACAAATAAATATATGGAGAGGATGGGAGGGGAAGGAAATAAGAAGATCAGGTATGGGCAATTGAAAGCTGATCAAATAAGATGTCCCTCAACATCATAACAGGTAATAAAACCCACGAAAGGCCTTCACGGTAGAAACTGATGATCCTGCAATCCACAGCACCCAAGAATGTGACTAAGTATCTACACACCTTGTCACATGATATTTGGCCAAACTGAGCTCTAAAACTTAATTTCATTAATGATCATGTGACTAAATTCCTATAAATGTAAACCTATGACCAGCTGGCATGCGATCCAAGAGATGCAGTTTCTAGATGTATTTTTGCATCAGACTGTCCAGCCAATGGGTGGGGGAATTACTATAGCTCCACTTAAAGGGGGACATGAGCTTCTGTTGACAAGAATTCGGGGAATTCTCAGAAAACAGTTTAGTGGCTGCCTCACTCCTGAATTCTATCCAGCTACAAAAGATCATACAAATGTGCAAATTGTATAATTATACTTCATTTTAAGTCTTTGCCAATTACTGAGTACCTTCCCATAAATTCTACACAAAAGCAAAAGCTCCCTATAATTTTCATTGTGAATGGATGGAAGGTACTGTACAGAACATTTATAAAGATTCATCTACATGTGAGCCATCAGTGCTGTAGGTTGGTGATCCTGTATGATGTACATAGCATTAAGAGATGTAACTGCTGACCTATATGCAGTGAGCTGACAGGTCCTGTACGGCCTCCCTCTGTGATGAGCTCTGTGGACAAAGGAAGTGTTTAGATACAACAAAACTCAACTTAATAATGTTACTGTGGGGTAATATGAGACTGGGATGTCTTGATAAAATTCTTAGGTTATATACACAACTATCCAAAGGAAGCACTTAGTCCATATTGCTGCAACACTCTCCACAGTCCCCAAAGTTCAGTCTTCAGTTTCTCAACTCCATTCCTTACATATCCCCAATGACTCACAATTTTAGGACATTCTTCAGATAACAAAGCTCTGCCAATTGCTGAGTCAGCAACATGAATTTAGCCATCAGTAAATTATGATGGCATTCTTGAAGACATGACCTGTTGAGGGTACTTGGAACAGAAAAACACTGCTCCTGATGATTAATATTCAGCCTGATGGCTCAGGCCTGATGAGTGCTCAATAAAGAATTCTGCTTGTTTTTATGTATTGCATAAGAAAGGGCTAGATCCTTTTTCAGAGTTTTATTGCTGTCCATGGTCCTGCTGAGATTTGCCCTTACTTCCTGTCCCGGTAACAACCTTGTTACTGGCACTGGAATTTAGGGGAATTCCCTCCGACGGGGACACAAGACAGCAATTAAAACCAAATAGAAGTTCTAAACATTATTCACCCCAGCTACAGAAAAATAGAAAAATATTTTGGCAAAAGTTCCACCTTGCTAAGTATGGCTGTGGATGCCCTCCTCAGTGGGGCATTGAAGTGTAGCAGCAAAGCACTGGATGTGCACCTGCTTCCAGCACCTGTGTGTACATGGCCTTAGGGTATATTTTTCTACCCACTATCACATATCTGATTCCTAAGTCCTCTCATATATAAGGAACTTAGAGGTACAGTATGCCGCAGTATAATGTTCCCCTTTAGCAACTGTAACAGAATTACATACATTTTTGTCATTCTAAATTCAAGTTCTGAAAATCTTTTACCACATCACTACCCCATGTCATCTGTCCCCAATGTGGCATCCTTTTCTGACACCCAAATAGTAATATCTGTGCAATAGGGACAATTCTTTCTTGTTATTGTAAGACAAGCTCACAATATTGTATAGCAGTGTGTTATACTCCAGAAATTGGTTTATTTTTAAAAATTCATATTGTTGTTGGTGGGTTATCAGAGTGGATATTGGTTGCTTTCTTGGTGTTTCTTTGTCACCATTGCAGAGAGCAGCCTGTCATCTGCATATAAGCTCCATGGAATCAAAGCATTCATTACTATTCCTGGTAGATCATTTTATCAAGGTTAACTATTAATATCACAATATTTTCTTCTTTTTATCCAATTGTGTAGCAAAATACATATGTAAGGATTCACATATTGTAATAACCAATTAA
Organism: Glandirana rugosa; assembly: GCA_018402905.1. NCBI lineage: Eukaryota > Metazoa > Chordata > Amphibia > Anura > Ranidae > Glandirana > Glandirana rugosa. Next base: position 534,370 of record BLSH010160177.1, read on the forward strand.
ATGTTGGGAAGGTCCTACCTGCAAGTGTTCACAATTACAAAGATATAAAGATGATGACAGTGAAAACTAATAACAATAAAAAAGCAGCCCCACAGATCTTGCCAGTTAGAGACGTGTGACGGGGATGCCTTATTATTTGCACAGATAATAGTTAAAGCGTTGTTTAGGATTTTCATGATACAGCTCCAGATGTTATACACAAACTAATGGTGTGCAGGGTACATAAAACAGACTGGTTCAAACATTTCATTAGTAGGTGGATCTCAAGCTTCCATTATATAAGACCCTGAGGATGAAGTCCAATTTATGGTCCTGAAGGTCAGCTCACTTCTTCCACTCTGAGAGGACTGCATTACTGATTTTTTTTTTTTTTGCATTTAGAATAAACAATATGAGTGCATGCAGTATCAGACTACCTGCACCCATAGACATTAGCTTCAATCACCAGATTTCTTTTTGACATACTGTTATTCTTGGCTCAATCATCAATGGATCAATAAGTCCTCAAATCTACAGCTCCTCAAGCAGTAGCAAAAAAAAGTACCTTCTACATTATAGCACCCCATAATACCCATTCCCCCCTAGCCATCCAATAAAACATTTAACTAGCCCAAAATGAAACACTTAAAACTTAATCTACCTCTCTACAATTCACCCACCCACTCTAACCCTAATATGAGACCCCTAAACACTGAACACCTAAGCTTAACAAAAACCCTTAATTAAGCCCTAACATTAACTAGCCCTCTCTTCATCCAAGACTGGGATTCTCTGTAATGACAGCATGCAGGTCTAATATTAAAATCACTGAGATTACAGATATCCTACTTCAGTGCCAGATAGGAAATAGTGATGCCATAGGTTGTAAACACTGTGGACATCTATTGCTATTCTTCTATAAGGATGCACCTCTGGTGTCTGTACAGTGCCTTCCTCTATAAGCCTAAACACTCTCCAGTGAAGAGATGGGCATCCTTGGCACTCCAGCTGTGGTGAAACTACAAGTCCCATTATGCCTCTGCCTTTGGGAGTCATGCCTGTGGCTGTCAGAATCTTGCAATGCCTTATGGGACTCATAGTTCCAAAACAGCTGGAGTGTTGAGGTTGCCTACCCTGGTGTTTCTACAACTAGCTTTGGCGTTATTGAGCCGATGGTGTTATTTTGTTGGAATCCAAATGATCGTGTTACCATATGTGTTTAAGCGGGCCACAGATGACAAACAGCAGCTATGTCCCTAATAATCATTCAATTAACTTGCATTTGTTTTATAACCAGAACTATACGGAAATCAGATGGAGACCATCTGGATTACAAAAACACTTTCATTTAGCCATACAGACTCAATTTTTCAACCCAGCCCCATAGTTTCTGCATATCCCTGTGTGGATTGAAGGTAACAGAACTGCATGCATTTTCCAACATGCTGCAAGTCTCCTGTAATATAAAATACTGTGTTTCATGTTCTTGTGCAGTATCCATACCCTCACCTAGATAGCCCAACAAATTTTCCCTAATCACACTCAGGAAATGCTAAAAATTCTGAGTAACCCCTGAAAGTAGTGGGCAATAAAAAAAAAATCTGATTTTCAAGTTTTATGGCATTAAAAAGACACTTTTATCCATGTAAAATCTGAAATAGGTTCGTATACCTAGCTTGCATCCTTGAAAGTCATAGGGAATGGAAAAAGGTTAAACCTCCATTCACCTAATATCAGAATTTACCATTTTTAATTGGAAAAATCAGCCCATCTGCCATATTTTTCATACAATGAATATTATATATTTAATTGTTCAATCGCTTTTTAGATTTCCCCCATTTTAAATGACCAATTATTGATATTATAAATCCACCTCATTCTAAGCTTAAAGTGACACTAAATTACTGTCAGAAAGTGTGGCAATACATAGGGGAGATTGTAGAAGTGGACATAGCCGATGATTCGTGGCTCTGTCTATTTCATAATACAAATAGTACAATAAAAAAGTACAAGGACATGTTAGTACCACATTTAATGAATGCAGCAAAAGGGGCTGTACCATAAAAGTGGTCAGATCCAGGAAGTCCTACGATGAAGGAATGGTTTAAAAGAGTTGAATACACTTATAAAATTGAATACTTGATAAACAGTAGAGAGGATCAAATAGAGACATTCTCTAGTACCTGGGAAAGATGGGTAGAATTTAAGAAAACAAGGAAATATGCCAAGATTAGGGGTGAATAGAGGAGGAGGAAGGAAGGGAGAGAAGAGGTGACCTAGTGAAAAGGGATGGGGAAAGGAGTGAGAGGCAACATCAGGGAAAAGGGGGGGGGAGGAGAAGTGGGGGGGGGGATGGAGAGGGATTTGGGGATTGTTTTTATATGAATGTTTGAATACAAACATTTTAATTGTTTTGTATATGAAAAAACAAATAAAGAAGGAAAATAAAAAAAATAAAGTGACACTAAAAAAATTTCCTTATTCTTCAAAAATAATCCATACACATTCACTTCTTAATCGCTCTGCAATCTATTTTTCATCAACTTGTTTCTTACTTTATTTTTCTGCCTCCTTGCAGCATCCTCCATGAGCCCCCAAATATCCCCCCCCCCCCCCACTTCTGCTTGTTTGGAACGTGCTGTATACATTAGTTGTGGTCATGTGCACTGCTCTTTGCAGACTACAAATCCCATAGTTCCTAGTCCATCTCGGGAATGAGCAAGAGAGGGTAGCTACATGCCTACACACAGTGGGACCATGGGGGACAAACATAGCCACCCTCTAACAGGGAGTCAGATCATAGCAGGAAAAAAAGGAATTTGGAGATTTGTAGGAGGCTGAGGGCAATATGAGCTACGTTTTGAGTTAAGAGTATATATTTTGAATAGAATATATTATTTAAACCAGAGTTTGGTGTCACTTTAACACAATCAATGCACATTCCATGGCTGAAATCCTCCTAAGCATACCTTGACATTCATCAACCTCCACAATTTAGAGGGAAACTTTAATTGCTGCTATATAAATTAATATCCTAACTGTCTCTTTTCTCTTACTCTCTAACTTGTTCACCTCCATCTCTCTTTCTCTCTTTCCTTTGTTAATATTCTACAGATGTTTTTCTATACGGCTTTCAATTTTCTCTTTAACTATAATTTGTATCCCTAAAAAGCACACCCAACATGTTTCACCACTATTTTCATGGCTTATTTAGGGGTGTATAGTGATCTGTGTTTAAACATAGTGAGAGTGTTCAAGGAGCCATTTTGCAAAAACTTTTAATATTCAAATATATGCCAATAAGCAAAATTCAAGTTTTTTTTTAATTCCCTTGCACATGATTGAGTATTCAAAGTGTAAACAGGTTCACCATTTTGGGTAAAATTCATGTTGCTAAGCAAACAGCCTCTGTAGATAAGTGTAGACTCAGAGCATGAGCCCTCTCAGTTCTAAACTCCATTTGAAGCAGTGGATGTCTATGTAGGTTCCTGTAGCTTCACTGAATTCTATATAAACATGCCCGCCCTGTACACTGGTATCACAAAACGGAGGCTGATGCAACTGTATAGGCAAATCACCTGTATGTGTGCCAAGAATGATCACAACAAGAACATCAGAACACCAAAGCCAAATGAAAAGTTGATGTTCAGGTTATATTTAATAAGGTCATTAAAAAAAAAGACATCCATCAAGCTCAGCCTCTCCCAATGTTCATCAAGGGAAGGCGAAACAAATCCGGCATGCTGGAATAGTTCTTCTGATTCTACATTGTTTGTGAAGGATAGATCACAACACAAGAAGCCCTGATACAAAGCTCACAACCTCTTCTCTACATATATTTTACCAACGCAATAGGCATCATGGATGTTGCAGTGTGAAGCTAAAAGGCCACACTAAGAAAAACAGTCACATAATGGCACTCACAGTACTGTGACATGCAAAATCACCTATAACACCATAAGAAAACCATAATGGGCCTATGCAAGCAATCATAATCCTTCTCATAATGTTCTGCTTCAATAAAGTAAATCTGATTGGTTGCTCTAGACGACTGAACTTGGCTCTTGCAATGGCTGTGCACTGCTCTGTAACACTTGCCTGTCAATGACCCATCTTTAATATCTTTCAGAGTCATTTACATCCGATCGAAAGAGTCTCTATGCTGTGATATAATCGCTAAAAGTGGGTGGCAGCCTGCACAAACAAGCAGTATACTTAGCTTAAATAAAAGCGTAAATGAAATGTGTAGCGCCAACAATTACAAAACATGTATATATATATATTTATATACTGTATATATAAAGCCAATTAAACAAAGATAACCTAACTGTGCAAATGCCCATCAATGATAAGCTCAATCCTCTGTGAAAATAAAAAAGTCTTAATCCAAAAATAAAATCTTATGAAGAATTAATGCAAATAAGATCCTCCACCCTCTGAAGTCAAAGTGGGTTTTCCAAAAAGTGCTCAGAGGTCATCTACCACATCCCAGTGAAGTGAATGGCTGCCATTACAACAGCATACACACCTGAATCTTTAAGTCAGACATCTACTGGAAGCATAAGAATTACGCACAATACCATGTCTAGAGGCACTTCTCAGTAGGGTCAAACTAGAGTAAATAAAGCTCACTGAGAGCCAACATAACAGTGTAGTATTTTAATGTGAATGCATGTACATATAAAACCAAAGTAAAAACACAAAACATCTTACATAGAAAGCAGCTGCCAACCCAGGATCGTACAGCGGCGTGACATCAGCACTAGTAAACCTGACATGTTTCGTCTATTAGAACGTTATCAAGGGGTCCTATGTTTATAGAATGTTTACCCTTTACCTTCTACAGATTCCCTGACAAAACTGATAACTGCCCAACTAGAAATACCTGCCTACCTATAACTGTAATCAATATATCCACTGATAAGCAATAAGTTGCAGTATGCTGATGAGGCCCTGCCTAGCTGGCCATGCTAGGATTATAATGAGCCATTTTGATGATGGCATCTATGAAAGTGCCCGCTATTTCCAACTGTCCCAGATTTCCTGGCGCCACCCTAAGGTTTCATTTATTTATTTATTTTAAACCCAACTCCAGGAAAAGTAAACCCCCTCCCCCCACAATGCAATGGTTAAATGCTCATTTCTGCTTAGGGGAATGGGAGAAGCCGTTTTACTGACCTGTTGTGCTGCATCCTCATGTCCAATGGGCCTTGCCTCGGTATTCATGATGTCAGAGGCATCCGACTGCAGGAGTGTAGGGGAGAAGAGGCTGGTGTTGCAGCATGGGGGAGCCAAGGGTCGATTAAGTAAAACTTCTACTCTATCCAACAGGCATAAATGAGCATTTACCATTTACAGCGCAGGGGGAGAACCACTGCAAGGGAGAATTTTTACTTTTCCTTGAGTTTATTTAAGAGTTACATTTTAATAATTTAATGATTCATTATTTTTTATTAATTCATCATTTCATGATTACATTCAAGTATTAGATTTAGGTTTAATGAGAAAATATAGTGCACTGCCACTGACTATATTTATGTTAAAATGAAAGTGTTTAGATTAAAGTAACGCATTGCGGAGATTTCCCTTCACTTCCCATCCTATAGCAAAACAGGAAGTGAGAGGAAATCCCTGCAAATTAAGATAATTCCTTGGGGACCCCAGGTCACCAGAACTAGTGTCCCCATTGGAAGATTTCCCCTCTATTACTTTTCTGGGGACAACTGAAAATTTGGGATTTTCTTTTACTTTCACTTTCAATGATAAAAAAACTGACAGCCATTCTAATCCATTTCCACTCTATCCAAAACTAAAAAAAAAAAAAGTTTTGCTTTAGTTATACTTTAATTTCCCCTGCCGGGGGGCGGGGGGGGGGGGGGG